>VWZN01018084.1:63653-121543 GCA_013396955.1 Regulus satrapa | reverse complement strand
TTTTGTCTCCAGGAAAAAGAGTTGTTGTTTTCTTCCCGAATGGCGGGTCGTTCTTGCCTTTCTCCTCCCACCAAAACAAACATTTTATTAAGTCGCTCTTCTACAAAACACTAATTTTCAAATAAAAATGCAGTCAGCAACAGTTTCTGTCGCCTTTCCCCCTCTCCCTGTTAAGCACGCCACCTGCTCCTATAAACACTTTACCAGCAGGAAAGAGGCAGAAACTGCGCTGTGGCGTGGGGCTGGCGTTGAGCCGGGACCAGGCACAGAGGGCTGAGCAGCACCCGGCTCAGGCTGAAACATCCCGCACCTTTCACAGGCCAGATAATGCCCCCGCCTCCCTCCCAGGGATAAAACCAAACGGCATAAGTTAAGAATTCCCATGTAAGCGTCCATTTTTGGGCATCAGTATCCTTGTGCCGACACTGTTTGAAACTAAGAAAAAGGATTGCTGGATAGCCTTGTATAGAGGTGGGAATCACAAGGGTCCACCCGGCCTCCCTTTCGAACGGGTTTGTGCAAGTCTAGGAGCAGGAGCCATAAATCACCAGCAAGAGCTTAGCAAATGGATGTTACATCTTAATAGTTCTGTTACTTTTCAGAGATGAGCTACTGCCAGGTCGCTCCTTTGCCATCTACTAAATTATCTGCCTTGCTGTAGGTGCCAGAGTAGCAGCTGAGATTTCTTCTTGGGGCCCCACGGACCCCTGCCCAACTCAAATAGCAGGATCAAATATTCAAGGATTAGTTTAGGTCCTGTTGATTACTCCAGTGCAGACTGAGTGTTTTGATTTGGTTTGTTTCTAAAGTCAGAGATGTCCAACTTAGCTCAGAAAGCAGTTTAAAAATTCAGGGGGTAACATAAGGCTTATAGTGCTGACATTAAAGATCACCTAAAAAGGGGAAAGGAACGGGTTTCTTCTCTCTCTTGCTTCTGGTCTAACATATACAGAACGTGTATTTTAAAGAGGGCTCATTTTCGGTGGCATTTAAAACCTAGGAAAATCACAACTTCCTTGAAGGCAAGAAAAGCAGAAGTTGGTCGTTGGTGATACATCTGTAATAAACTGGAACCCAAATCTAGGCTGCTGTAAATCATTAATAGAAAAACTTTGTGTGAACACCAACTGAATGAGGGTTTTGTTTTGCATCTGCTTAAAGAAATTGCCCAACACCAGACAAATAACTGGAAGAAAGATTTCTTTGTTGAGGACAGTGATTGGACTTCACTTTTGATGGGTCTGACCTCCTGCATCGTGGAATTTACCCAGCAGTCCTGGCATCACAGTGAGTGGGGTTAATTGAAGTTAGAGGCAGAGAAAGAGCATGTTAAGCAGTTGAATTTGCAGCAGGCAGTGGGGAACAGTGGGGTACATATCCCATCCCAAACCCCAATCAGCTCAGGGGCCATATAGAAAATGGATTTGTGTGCCTGCAGGGAGAGCCAGGCTGTCCTGGCAGTGGCACCAGGGCAATTGGGTTCCCTGCCCTTTCTGCCCCTAGCAGGACCCAGCTGCTGAGCTGACCCATCCATCGCTCCAATGCCAGCGCCGAGCCCTGCAGAGGGGTTGAGTCTGCCCACAGGTCTGCCAAAGGTCCCATTCTAGGATGCAACAGGCCTGCTGCTATCCCTGCTCCATCCAGGAGTTGATTATCCCCCTACCTGACCCTGCCAAGCTGCATGGTCAAGTTAGGAATGGAACCAGTTTATACCAAACGGGAGAGATAGCAGCATGGGAGCAATTAGCAGATTGGGTAACAGACTGACTCACAGTCTAAAACAAAATGAGATGAGAGATCAGGCCATGGAGGCTGGCAACTAGGGAAGAGAATCTTACCAGAACACATCTTTGGGGCTTTCACCATAACACTTCTGCTATTAAAAAAACCGAAAAAAACAACACGTTAAAGACATTCCTCTAAAGTGATGGCAAATGCAGTAGCAGCCAGGAACACAGTCTTTTCTCCAGCCCAGAAGATGCCATCTTAAATTTAGATAATATGATGTAAGGGGAATTGGAAGGAAGTTAAAGTTGTATAAATCTGGGGTCATGAGCTGAGCAAGCTGCCTTCCATCTATTATCCAGCCCTGCAAAAACTCCTCCAGCAAAACCAGGGGAGGCAAAGTTGTGACATTCCTGAAGTCTCTGATGTACAAATTTTTTCAAGAAACTAAAAAACAATGTAAAAAATAAACAAACAAAAAACACTTACCAGGATAACACAAGCATACTTATATCCTTCATTGTAATTGAAGAAAGAGGGATCTTTTTGATACTGCTGCATCTTACAGTGTCCAAGTATGCAAAAACAAAAAAAAAAAAAACCAATGCCCCATTTAATCTAATATTTCTTGTGTGAATCCAGGCAAGTCACCATCTAACATTTCCTACAATAAAAGGAACAGAGGGAATAATTTCCCCTAACTTTCATAATTTCCATTTATAGTTTGACAGAAACTGCAGCAAGTTTGGAGCCTGATTGTAGGAAGCAGGAAAGGGAGGAAATCCAGACTGGGAGCCCAGCCCTTCCCCACCAAGGTGTAAAAGCAGGACAGGTCCTGCATTCTTCCATTGCCATCCCTGATGAGGAAAGGAGGGACATGCAGAGATAAAGGAGGGAAAACAAAGAGCTGTGTCTGAGCACAGCTGGGAAACTCAGACTGAAATGCTCCAGATGTTTCTGCATGTTTGGTCCTCCTGGATTTCTCCTTCCTACCCCAGTTTACAGTTCTCTCCCAGCTGCCAGAGCTGTCTGAGCTCCTGTGGAGCTAACATTTAATGACAACTGCAGAAGGCCCTGAAGTGAATCAACTGTTTTACAACTGACACCTAGGCTTATTTCATGGTGAATATCAGCACCAAGACACACATCTTTATTGCTCTGGGGCAATGCACTTCAGTCGAGATGATGTTACTAGACCCAGACAGACTGAGGCTGCTCTTCGGTGCTTTGCAATGGAAAGATAAAGTGATCAGTAAAATATAAAGACACTGTCAAAGCATTTTCCTTCTTTACTTCTAAGTCCATGTGACAAAATAATTTTCCCCTACCCACGTCTCAAATACACTTCTTCACCCTTTTGCTCCCAGCTTCCAGCCAGAAAAGAATCTCCACCTAATTATGTGCGGGGACCTCTAGTCTCTATCACCCTGTATCAGAAGAGACAATGTTTACATGTAATCTAGAACAAGTCAGAAATTATAACAGAAATATTATCTGGGTACAGGTTCGCTCATCTCCTCAAAAACTCAGAGACACACGTATGAGAAAAACATATCTATGCAGTCAGCTGTAGTTGAGATGATCCCTCCTGAGCAGAAATTACAAAGTAGTCTTGGTAAGGGGTGGGTTTGGTTCTGAGGCTGCATGGGGTCTTTAGGTGTTACTCTGTAAAAGGTCGGTTTTTAGGTGCCAAATAATACTTAATATTTAAGCCTACATCACCACACTACCACTCATTAAGCTGCCTGAAAGGGGGGGAAAGTGTCAACATCACCACCTTCTTATCCATAAAGAAAATTACTGTAAGAAAAAGAACACCTTTGTATATTACAGTTTACCTGGCATTGCATAAGAACAGTAGCCTAATTTTTTTCAAACTAATTATTCCCTGAAATGCTTCAGCAACCCAACTTTGTGTGACAGTTTTCTTTCCCTTCCTTCTGCTCCTTCCCCAGACCAACTCTGACACGAACTAGCAGTTAAACCTCCAGAGTGTGCCATGCAGACACAGATTAAAATCAACACTCTTTCAGCCTGTGCCTTTTAAGGCAGTCCTAAAAGAAACTGAGAAAAAGAAGTCAAACTTTAGTGTATTTTAAATCTCTATACAGAACTTGTTTTGCTTATTAGGAAATCTTTAGGATTTAAAAAGCTTGAAAATCTTAGGATGCACAATGAAAGGTTACATTTAAATATTGAAGAAAACTATGCTTTTCAGGCAGCCATGTGAAAGACCATTATAGGTATAACTAGAGAGCATTAGGCACACGATTATCTTACACTATAGTACATGTGAGCTGGAGAATTTTCCTGCACAGAGTGGGCTCCAGTGCCTCACCTGAACTGCAGCTCCAGTGTTTCCAGTGTGGTGACCCCAGCGAGGTTGGTTATGGAGTCACAAACAGAACTGGGAGATCAATAGAAAAAGAAAAGGGTTTTTTAAAAAATAGTTATTGTAGGAGTCCAGAAACAGGGAGGCATTTCTCTGTTTCTTCTAACTTCCAAAAAGCACTAGCTTTGTCTCTCATTTATGGAAAAGTTTCCAAAAATCCCAGGGTAAACCAGGATTTATGAAAGAGTGGAAGGAGTAGTAGAAAGTAGTATGGTGTGTCATTGGGATGAGAAGTGTAGGTTTTTGGGTGTTTTGTAAATGGAGTAAAAGATAGAGGAAAAAGAGTTCTTAGTCCTTCTTCCTTCTCTTCTCTATGACTTTGCAGTTTTGGAAGCACAAAGAGTGATTAATTAAAAGGTGGTCGCAGTTTTAGTTGCACTGATGGACATAGAAAACTAATTAACTAAGGTATAAAAATATTTTACGTTTCTATTGTTAATTGAGTGAAACTGTGTGTAAAGATAAAGGACTGCAAATTCAAAACCATTTTGTGCCACGTGAGCCAATTTGTAACCATTGTAGTAGAAGATGAACCCAAACCAAAAGTCTGAGAAAACCTATCAAGTTTCTTGATAGTATATTAATAAACACAAGAAACTTAACGAGCTCTTAGAATCTTCTTCCCAACACAAAACTGAGACAATTGAGACTCCCTGTGAGGGAGTTTCCCCAAGAGCATTCGGCTCTGAAGGGGCCAGAATCCCGTTTCAGTTATGGCATGTTTTAAGGGAAGACAGAACTGCAAATAACCTAGGTGGGAGCACAGGAAGAACAAGACAGAGAATGGGAATCTCTCAGCCCATCTGCCAACTGTTTCTGCTCCCAGGGGGATAAATGGGACATACATGCCAGTAACTCAAATACAGGGAAATCAGGAAGCTCTGCAAGCCAAGGGAGCAGAGTGCTGCAGGAGAGAGGCTTCCTAGCAGAAAGGAGTTTAAGAAGAGATGGCTTGCAAGAGGAAAACTAATACTAAAAATAAATTAAAAAATAGAAAAAGAAGTTTGACAAATGTCCCGCTGCTATCTCATTCTAAAAAACATTTAAGTGGGACAGCGAGTGTAAAAAGCCTGTTCCCAAAGCCTCGTGCTAGCTAGCAATGTCAGGAACAGAGGGGCTGACACTGCCTGAGAAACATGTCACCATAAAAAGTTCTGAAAAACTAAAAATAGCTCAGTGGGTTTTTTCAGTGGTGATTCTTGGACTCTGAATGGTTTTCTGGTTACAACTACACTCCCTGCTACAACTACCAGAACAGCAGTCACTGCATTTCCCTGCACTTGTATGAGCCAAAGTTTTTCTTTAAAACCTCCATGATAGCAACATTAGCAAAGCTGCTTGCAAAATTCACTTTTAGTCATCAAAGTTCTGTATCAAAAAGAGGAAATACTGTGAAGAGGCTTGGATATTGATTTGCAGGAGAGAGATAAGATTACCATCTTCAGTGTCTCTAAGGAGGAGTCCTCTTCTTTGCCCTGTAAAGATAAAGTTATGAAGGACCATCTTTCATTACAAGGAGCATCAATATTTCTGTAGCAAAAGCAATAGCAAAATTAAGGAAGTCATCACAGTGTGTGAAGAACACACTAAAAAAAACCCTATATGAATCATATAATTGTTCGGGTTAGAAGGGAAATTTAAAAAATTATCTAGTCCAATACCCCTGCAATAAGCAGAGATACCTTCAACAAATCAGGCTGCTCAGTTCCCCGTCCAACCTCACCTTGAATGTTTCCAGATATTGGGCATCTACCACCTCTCTGGGCAACCTGTTCCAATGTTTCATTACTCTCAATATAAAACATTTCTTCCTTATCTTGTGGTGGTTTAACCCCAGCCTGCAACTAGTATCATGCAGCTGCTCCCTCCCACCACCCTGTGGGGAAGAGAATCATAAAACAAACAAAACTGATGGATTGAGATAAGAACAGTTTAATAAGTGAATTCAAACAAAATATAATAATAGTAACAGCTATAATAACAATAACAACACTAATAATAGCAATGAAAAGGAGAGAGAGGAGTAAACCCCAAGAAACACAGGCAATGTACAATACTACTGCTCACCACCTGCTGACCAATGCCCAGCCCATTCTCCAGCAGTGATTGGTGACTCCAGGCCAACTCCTCCCAGTTTCTGTACTGAGCCTGACATTTTAAGATACGAAACATCTCTTTGGCCAGTTTGGATCAGCTGCCCTTGCCATGCTCTCTCCTTTCTTGTGCACCTCCTGGCTGGCAGACTTTGGGAAACCTTGAGTTAAGAGTCACATTATTTAGCAGAAATGAAAATATCAGTGCTATCACACTGTTCTCATAATAAATCCAAAACACAGCACTGTACCAACTACTAGGAAAAAAATGAACCCTATGCCAGCTGAAACCAGGACATTATATCTAGACAGAATCCATCCTCTGTTAGTTTAAAACCATTACCCCGTGTCCTATTGCAAGAGGCCCTGCTAAACACTTGGGCCCCATCTCTCTTAGAAGACCCCCTTTACTGCTGAAAGGCTACAGCAAGGTCTCACCAGTATTTTCTTCCCCAGGTTGAACAACTTCAACTATCTCAGCCTTTCCTCAGAGCAGAGGTGCCTTAGCCCTTCAGTAATTCTTGCAGCCCTCCTCTGGAGCCACTCCAGCAGGTCCAACAGCTTTTCCTGTCCTTGGGAGCCCAGAGCTGGATGCAGTACCCCAGGTGGAGTCTCACCACAGCACAGGAAAAAAAAGGGAGCATGAGGAGGAGCTTTCTCCAAACACAGACTCATCAGACCAGAACCGCCTTGAGGATACAAGAGCAGATGCTGGATGGGTCATGGAAAATTGATGAGATTTAAGGTAAAATACCTACATGTCCCTGCACTGTTCCAAACATATCTGCACTTCACAAATGTCTGGGTACTGGGGAGAGCAGCAAGAGGTTTTTTTGAAGGAAGAATAAACACCATTTGTATTCATATGACTGCCAGGCTCTGCCTCACTTTCCGCACATGGGAAATAGCAGTGTGTGACACGGCGATTGTCATATTCGTTCATACCTTCAGTGACAAAGCTCACTTCCACCATTAAAAGCATCAACCAAGTAGGACTGGAAGATGTAGAAAGAGTATAAGAACAACCTGGTGGTGATGTGCTCCCTGAAATAGATTACTGACAAGGTCATGGATTGCAGTAGGTTTTTTTTTGACATTTTCAACATTAGAAGTTTCTTTTACTTTTGAAAGCTGTTCTTTTACTTTTTCAAACACAGATGTTGTAGAGTAGGGGTAAAGCCATGCTCAACTAGTTACCATCTGACTAATTTTTGTGGGTGGTTAAGATGCTAGGCAAGACTTGCTCTGTCCCAGCAAGATGGAAATCTTTCCACTGTATGCAGTGGGAAAGGCCCTTATGATATGGCTCAGTGCCATGACTATTTAGATATTAAAATGGTGGATGTCGAAATCAACCCTGAATGCAGTTACATCAATTCTGCCTGCCATCTGCTCTCTGACAACGCTGGGAAAAGTTCTTTCTGGGATTACACTGCATGCTCTGGTGGCTGCCAAGCAAAGAGAGAGAGAAAAAAGTGACCTTTGGGGAAAGTTGCAGACTAGTGGAACCTAGGGAGAAAAAAAATCCCTGATAAAGTTTCCTACAAGATTTATGTGTTTCTCAATGACAATACACATGAAAATTAATTGTATTTAACATTCTCTTGAACAGTACCTGGCGTGCACTTTGTAACAAATAAAAGTACATAGAATCATAGAATGATGTGGATTGGGAGGGACCTTAAAAAAAGAGTTAGTACCAACCCCCCTGCCATGGGCAAGGACACCTTCCAGTAGATCAGGCTGCTCAGAGCCCTATCCAACCTGGCCTTGAACACTGACAGGGATGGGGCATCCACAACTTTTCTGTGCAACCCGTTCCAGTGCCTCGCTACCCTCACAGTAAAATCTTTTTCCTGGTGTCTAAAGTAAATCTACTGTCTTTGAGTTTGGAGCCATTCCCACTTGTCCTGTCACTACATGCTGTCATAAAAGTCCATCTCCACCACTGCTGTAGGCTCCCCTTGGGTACTGGAAGGGCAGAATTAGGTCACTCCAGAGCCTTCTCTTCTCCAGGCTGAAGAGCCCCGATTCTCTCAGCCTTTCCTCACAGGAGAGGTGCTCCATCGCTCTCATCAGCTCCAACACCTGATGTGCCATCTGTCCTGGGAGTGACAGGAGCTGGACCCAGCGCTGCAGGTGGGCTCTCACCAGAGCAGAGCAGAGCAGAGCAGAGGGGCAGAATCCCCTCCCTCACCCCCGCTGCTTTGGATGCAGCCCAGGAGGGCACGTTTGCCTCTCTGGGCTGCGAGCGCACATCGCCAATCGCCAGCTCGCCGTGCTGCAAGCCGTGCGGCTGGGACTCGCCTGTTCTGGGCACAGGAACGGAGCTCTTTTCCCGGCCGTGCTGCCGAGGGCCGGCCCGGGGCCGGGAGCCTGCAGGTGGCAGCCGTGGGAGCCGCGCTGGCACCGGCGGTGGCACGGAGAGCGCTTGAGAGGCTCTCCGGTGAGGAGCGCGGCCGGAGGAGGAGTTCAGCATTAATTTGCTTTCCACGTTTTGGTTTTGTTTTTTTTTTTTTTTTAATTTTTAAATAATTCATTTTTCTGCTCTCATCCCTGTTGGGCCAAGCACACTGAAGCAAATGAGAGCTGTGGCAGCAGCTCGAGGGAGCTCCGGTCAGTGATAAGGAGCTCACTGCAATGTGCAGTATCCAGCTATAACAAGGATTGCTGCTGCTCCTGGAAAAGTCTTAATTCAAGGTAAATTAGGAGCCTAGCAATGAAAAACCTGAGCTCCTATTGTTCTGTCAACACTATTTGAAGCATGTTCATTTTCTTTTACAGATAGTCCAGGATTAATTACGAAATTAACAAGCTTTTGTTCCTACAGCACTAAAAAAACCTGTTCTCACTTCAGAGTTAATTTGAGTTTCAAACTCTCATGTGCCAGCAGGTGGCTGTTGAATTTCTGCTGTAAACAGCATGGGGGAACAGAACAGGTTGAACTGTATGCACGGTGATTAGCAAACACAACCATACTATTTCTGTGAGCTTCTCTACCCTCTCAACATCAATTCATGCAAACTGATTTGGAGGCTGGATTTTCTGCATCGGTTCAGTTCTTCACATAGTTTTCACCTTAAAAACCTATAGCATCCGGAAGAGAAGCCTAAAGTCATGATCACGGCTATCATCCTGGGGGACTTCAACAAATGGCATCTTCTGGAAAAGTGGCAGGGCAAGCTGAGGGTGATCCAGGAAACTCTTGGAATGCATTGAGGGTACATTCTTAAGCCAGGTAAGCCAAGTAATAGACATCCCTGCCAAAGGACATGCGACGCCAAACCTGTTACTCACCAGCACAAGTGAACTAATTGGTGACATGAAGACTGGAGTCAGCCTGGGCTGCAGTGATCCTGCATTGGAGGGGTTCACAGCCCTGAGGAACATGGGTCAGGCAGAGTAAAGTCAGGCCACTCAACTTTAGGAAAGCAGAAGTCCTGAGTTTTGCTTTCTAAGTTCAATTCAATACCCCCTGGAAGCGGCCCTCAGGGACAAGAGGGCAGAGCAGAGCTGGCAGATCTTTAAGGATGCTTTCCACAGAGCACAAGAATTCTCGATCCCCACACGTGAGAAATCAGGAAAAGATTGCCAGAGACCACCATGGATGAGTCAAGCGCTGGCAGTGGCAGTAAAAGGGCAAGAAGGAAATGCACAGTCAGTGGAAAGAGTGAGAGCTATCCTGGGAAGAATACAGGGATAGTACTTGTATATGTAGAGATGGGGTCAGGAAGGCCGAGGTGTGGCTGGAACTGAACTTGGCAAGGGATGCAAAGAATACTAGGAAGGGCTCCTACAGGTGTATCTGCCAGAAAAAAATGTCAAAAAATTGTACTGTTTCTGATGAGCATGACCAGCAAACTGGGAGCAGCAGACAAGGTGCTCAATGTTTTGCCTCATCACTCTTCCCACACCTCTTGAGTGGGGCAAGGCAGGGACTGAGGGAGCAAAGTCCCTCCCACTGTAAGAGAAGACAAGGTGTGAGACCACCTGAGGAACCAGGAACATTCATAATTCTATGGGGTCCAAAGTCCCCAGGGATTTGGCTGAGGTGGTTATCAAGCCACTCCCCATGATATTTAAAAAGTCATGGCAGCCAGGTGAAGTTCCAGGTGAAAAAGGGAAACATTGCACCCATCTTAAAAAAAAAAAAGGGCAGAAAGGGAGATCCTGTGAACTACTGACCTGTCAGACTCATCTTTGTGCCTGGGAAAATCATGGAACAGATCCTTCTAGGTCTCAGAACAACCAGATGTAGATGAAGGTGCTCCTGTGTTGAGAAGGGCTTTATGATCTTTAAAAGGTCCCTTTCAACCCAAAAATTCTATGATCATAGAATCATTTGGCATATTCTGGACCTTACAGTTTTCTTCCAGCCATCTTCATCTGATAATAAAAGTGCATGTCAAAAATATAATATTTGCATAACACAAAAACATATTAGACAGGATTTTTGACAGAATAATACAGCAGGCACATACAGGCACAGGAATATGAGGTTGAAACAACATTCAGGAGATCAGAACTTAAGCACAAGAATTTATGTAAGGCTCATAGTTCTACTAATGAAGTATCAGCATGGCCTCAATCCAATTAAAATAAAGAACACATGATGTTCTGCTTAGGAAACAGAAGGATTAAAGTTTCATTACTTGTTGGACTTCTATGAGATGAAAACAATTGTTTCAGCCAATGCAGCAGAACACTGTGCTGCAAGGAGGATGTGACTGAGTTGTCTTCATCCTCCATCAAGAGCAAAATGGGGTCTTCACAAGAAACTTCTATCAGCTCTATCTTCAGGTTACTGACTTCAGTCCATAAACAGGCTAGCCTTGAAGTTAACTTTGCTATACTGATTTTCACAACCCTCCACCACACACACATCCACCATTTTTGAGTTTTCTTTGCTGCTCTCTTCCCTGAGGGATTTTGTAAAACAAGCATTTTAACTACTCCTCAGTGTGGCTGGTAAATTGGAATAAGATCTGACGGAGAGGGCAGAAATGGTTGGGGTAAATTCAGGCCATAAGAAAACAATTTAGAAACCAAATTATGAAACTTTAGCCAAACTGAAACATGACAGTGGTTACACCTGTAGTAATCAGGGGAAGAAAGGAATGAGCTGAGACAAGAGCACAGGCTGCTCCACAGGTTGTTCAGCCATATGCAAGAATAAATATTGTAGATGCAAAATCTCTGAAATCACTCAGAGGACTATTTGATGCTGAAAGTAGTGAAACAGAAAATCAAGGAAGGAAATTGGTAGAGAAGGAGCAAACTATAATATCTCAGAGTCTTAGGAGAAGAAAAAGCATGAAAAGCAAAATAAGTTGCTGAACATGGAATTAAATGAAAATAATTCAGCTTCTGTGCAGAAAAAAAGTTCATAGATGTCTCCAGTCCTTAAACGAAGCACATCTAACTCACAAACTGTCCTAATGCATAAATGGCAGGACAAAGAGGCTAAATCTTACAATTCTTCAACAACCTCCTCCATA
The DNA here is from genome assembly GCA_013396955.1 of Regulus satrapa. Taxonomy (NCBI): domain Eukaryota; kingdom Metazoa; phylum Chordata; class Aves; order Passeriformes; family Regulidae; genus Regulus; species Regulus satrapa. Next base: position 109,835 of record VWZN01018084.1, on the reverse strand, counting down.
GAGAGAAAGTACATAAATTCTGGAAGAAGAGATAAAAATTACAAGCAATGATGGTAGAGATGTACAGAGATGAAAATCTGAGAGCCCATGGCAGAAAGTAACATACAGCTAACAGAGAAAAAAACATGTTAAAGCTTGCATTTGTACAATATTAGTAAAAGGAAAACAAGTGATGAACAGATGTATTAAGAGGCATTGGAAGCTCTTATTAAACATCACTAAGCAGGGAAGCGTTTAATGAATTTTTTTGCTTCTACTAAAAAGTCTCCACCAAAAGTGTCTACTAAAAAGTCACTACAGATTAGGCAGTTAACAAAATAAATACCTGTAATATCAGTAATATTTAATCTCAGGCTAGAATTCATAAAGAACAAAATAGGTGACTATATAGTTTTTAGATGGATGAAATTAATCCAGAGGAATTTAGAAGAACCTCAGAGACATCAGACGTGGTATCTGACAGCTTGTGCAGGACCAGAATGCTTCCAGAAGAGTTGTAAAGACAATGTCCATGTAGGAGAAAGGGAAAGGGAGGAGTCAGAATTACTCCTGATGGAGTTTCAGTGGTTTTTTCATTTAAACTTTCATGGGTTTCTTCATTAAACTTCAACTCTGAGAGGAAACAAAACTAACAAACCATGTGGGAGCACCTACCTGGTGTTTGGGAGGTAGTTAAAATCCCACCCACATCTGTCACAAACAGTTCCAAGTGTATTTCTTTCTATGACAAAGACCTTGTAGAGAGACCAGGCAAGCACAAAAAACCACATAGGCTGACTCTGCTGAGGGCTTTAACCATGTTTCATGTGACCTTGGCAGAAACAAACTAGGAAAAACATGGTCTGGAGGAAAACATTACAGAGTAACTGGGGTATTCATTGAGAAAACTGCATCAGGAGCTGCAATGCTCATCAGCACTGGCAGCCAGAAGGAAGGAGGACTGAGAGGAGAAGTGAGAGCAGTATTAGCTGACGTAAAGAGGAAGAGAATAACCAACCCTTCATGCCTTTGGTAAGCAGCTCAAGTACAGGCATCAAGTCACAGCAAGATGGGACTCATATTCCTTTTATGAGGAATAATGTTGCAATGCTACACGTTCAAATCCTTTCTATTTTCTCCCCATTTGCCGTGTGAGCCTCGGGGGGAAAAAAAAAATCCAACAGGTGTCAACATTAGTTGCCAAAAAATAGTCAAGGCATAGTTTTTGGCATTTTTAATCATGCTTGTGCATAAACCCTCTCCATTTGGGCAAAGGAGAAGCCACAGGTCAGAGAGGCTGGATATTTATATTCTGGTTGCATTGTCAGTACAGCATCTGATCTGCTGAACAACTTTTGTGTGCGCTTTGGTTTTCCCACATATAAAGGAATGGGAATTCATCTTGCTGCAATCTCTGAAATGGACTCAATTCTACCAGTAAAGCCCGCTATGTAACAGCTACACACAGGTTCCATCAGTTCCTCACATGGAAATCAGCCTGTCTTTACCTTTTATGCACTAAAGGAATGCCATGATGCACTGCCAGCTCACAGGAACTGGCACAGTGGGCAATACTGTTTTGCTCTGCACAGTCTATGCCACAAGACAAGCCATGCTGACATCTGCTGCTATTGTGAGAGGACACCATAACTCAGGAAGTACCCAAAACCAAACGGCCATAAAGAGAAAACACAACTGGAAATAAGATTCTTAGCAATTGTGCAATAACAAGCAGAAGCAGAAAGTTTAAAGTGGCTACTTGCAAAAAAAAAAAAAAAAGCCACAACCAAAAAATCCCTTGCACTTCATCTGCCAAGCCGAACAAAAATATAAATCAACCTCATGAAGGCATGTCAAGGAAAAAAAGCAGCTATAAAGGGGCAACAGCTTTGTGTCAGAGCATTAGTAGATATAGGCTGTAACAGGTTATTAAGCAGCTTGGCATTGAGAAAAGCCAAATGTTTATTTCCAGTCCTCTAAAAACTGCAGGCTGAAAAATGACCATGTGTCTACTTACTATAAAATATAAAGACTCCTGGAGTTTGAACTAAAAGGTATGTCTTAGTCTGTGAATAATTTGAAATGAAAAGCAGGCAAGTAATAGGTTAATCTGTGGCAGTTAACTTAAGAAAGAAGCTGTGAAAAGAACCTGGTGTAGTGCTGCTGGGTCAAAGTGGGAAAACAGAGAGGCAAGCATGGGGAAATCTGCCTGTGCCTCCTCTCTGAAGTGCCTGTATTTGGAACATGAAGGTTTTGTTCCCAGAGGACTGGAGAGGCAAAATCGAGAAGCCACATCCTGTGGCATTTCTGCTGACTGGGAAGCAGAAGCCAGACCTGCTCTTTGCAAGTATTGCAGACTGGAGAGCCAAAAGGAAGCGAGATCTAGAGAAGCAACATCTAGGTTCAATTGAGCAGTGCTTTATCACCACTTTATCCTCTGCCACAGTGGCTGGCACATCCTCTGCACTGTTTGCAAGAGCAAGGACACAAAGCCAATGGCTTACCTTATGCTCCAGCCCAAAGTGAATCTGAATGTGAAAAGTAGAATACTTGTTTCCATTTCTCACCTTTGATTTCAGCCCTTGTAAGTGATTAATAATGGTGATTTGAGACCTAGGGGGGAAAAAATTAAAGGTTGAAAGAGGAGGGCAAAGAGAGGAAATAAAGAGGTCACCCGAGCAGACTTCTTGTTATGGCAGAAATGAGAAAAAAGCTAAAGGTCTTAGCACTCAAATTTCTGAGAAACCCATGATGTTACAGAGGCTGTGTTCATCAGCCTTTGCTAAAATATTTACTTTGGCTCCATGGCTCCCCCAGCCTTGAGCAAGCCTGCTCTTGGCACTGTGGTACCGCCATAAGGATCCATCACCAGACCCCTGGCAGGAGTGGTGATCCATCAGGCTGCTTTTCTGGCATTGCCCTGGCTTAGCCCCTGGCTACCCTGCTCCCCATTATCACACCAGTGTGTCTCCAGGGAGTAGAACAGCTTTTGGCTCTGACCTTATTTCCCTGCTGTCTGCACTAGGAACTCTCCTTTAATTGCTCTGTAACAATACGAAAGTACCCAAAAGGGTTTTGGCAGAGCTTAGAAATTGTGGGCACAATCCACTCTGGAAGAGTTGGGAGCAAACAGCTTTGTATTCAAAGACTGAGCTCAATAAAATGATACCCCTCTATGTTGGGATATTATCACTGCTAAGAGTGTCACTTCAAGAAGTTACAAAAGTCATTCACCCCTTCTGTCTAAATAGGAGGACAACTAGGAGAAGTGAAACATCCTGATACCTTATAGAAATAATCCTAGGAACATCACTACCCTCTTAAATAGACATAAGTGCTCAGAAACAGAACTCCACATTCAATTTACATGACAGGGCTCTACTTGTGCCTGTCTGCTACCCATAATTTTTTTTTTTTTCCTCCTGAAATATTTTAAAACTCTTTGTCAGTTTTGACAGAAGAAGTGAGGCTTGAAGATACCAAATCTGCATGAGTTCATGGAAATAGGTGCCTAGTATTCCCATAAAGAAGAAGGGAGAGGCAGGACCTAAACTCTTCTTAGACACAAGAGAATTTCTACTGGCCCTTTACTGGACCCCCATGTCTAGGTAATTTTCAAATCAGATCTTCTTTCTTATTAGGCACTGAAGGCTCCAACTGATCCATAGGAGAGCAGATTGATTCTGACACCTGTCCAGGCAGCTACAAGCTAAATATCTTACAAACCACTAGCTACAAGTTGAACAAGCAATGTTCAGAAGTGCTTCAGCATTCACATCTTGAGAATAGATAAATAAATTAGAACTGGGAACAGGTAAATGAACTGGGAACAGGTAAATAAATTAGACTGGGAGTCAGAGAATTATCAAAATAAAGAGCTGAATATCTTAAACATCTGAGTGCACTAAGCAGGGACAGATTGGTCCTGAGGGTCACACTCCTCACTGATCACACATGAGGGTCACACGTGAGCCCAGCTGCTTTGCATTCCCTACATCAGGATAGCTGACCCCACTCAGGCACAGGGAAGTGGCCCCTTTTCCCCTGGGTAAGGTCTTTCCAACAGCCTAAGCAGCCCAGGCCTGCTGAGGTGAGGATGGCTCACATCTGGGTCACTGCTGAAATCGAGGGATGCAGCTGCACAGGAGCTCATCCAAGAGGTCACATCCAGGAGGAAATGCACAGCACAGTTAGAGAATGTCTCAGTGTCAGTCCTGCTGGACAGCTTTGTTCCAACACTAGGACAATGCATTGAGTTTTCCTCAAAAGTGAGACCAGAACATCCTGTGACTGCAGTACTGTCATTTCTGGTGCCCCAGACCCTCCCTTTGCCAAACTCACCACTGGTATTACTAGCACAGGACCAAACCTTCTCAGTACTCTGGGGGGGAAGAAAAGGATGAAGGTGTATCTCTCATCTGTTTTCACTGCAAGTTGCATTCCATTTACAGGAACACATCCTGCAGAAAAAGAAGCTGATCCTCCTCATAGAGGAGCAGGGAATGAGTAGGACAGCTTAGCCAGAGCAGTGCAGAGTCCAGCAGGAAGGGCTGAGATGTGGCTGCACTGCTCATGCTTCTGGCCCTGGACGTATTTCACACCTCTGCCTTCTGTGAGCAGCAGGTGATGGTGCATGCCTGTGGCACATTTCTAAATTGGACTCACAGAGCTCTCCTGCACGTCCCTCACCTCCCCTTTTACCCTCCACTCCCTCTGGCAGAAACCTTGACAGAAACCCAGCAGAGTATCATAAATACTAGCACTTCTTCCACAGTAGAAGTTCTGCCCGAGAGCAGAACTTAGAATAAAATTTTAAAAGCAAGCATCGCATTCTTAAACACAGCCCATGAAAAACAAGTGCCTGGCCCCTGGTACAGCTGGGAACTGCACTGCAGTCACTGCCAGGTGAGGTCAGCAACTTGTTATTTCAGTGGAGATGGGGAAGAAAGGGTAACCTTACACCAAATTCATTCAGGTGCCACCTGGACTTAAGAGATTTCCAGTGTCCTCCAGACTCCCGACACACTCATCTTCGCCTGCCTTCCTGCGTCTTTTACACCAGCTCTACCATAGTAAACAAGGTTTCCTTGTCACCAAGTCCTCTTCTTGCTCTCTTATAATGAAAAACAGCTGTGGCAGGCATGTCCAAAACAAAGCTTTACACATTCCTGGTGGAACTGCCTCTTCACCGCCAAAACCCCCAGACTTTATATTTACTACAGAAAATTCAAAACACAACCACTTTTCCTCCTCCAAGCTGTAATTTCCTCCTTGACAGGCTTGTCAAATTTAAGATTTCACTTACTATTCTTATCTCAAGTCTCTGTTTCCCCCCTGCCTCACCACTTAGCAAAGTTGACAGCTCTCCAGCACCATGAACATTGCTATAAGTAGCTTCTGTGGAGCAGAGTAGGACACTCTCCCTTCTCTGAAAAAGGCTGCAGAGGGTGGTTTGAAATAGAGATAGGAAAATCACTGTGACACAACAAGAATCCTTCTGAACTGTACTAGACCTTCTCAGCAGGTGGACCCCTTTTAGAAACAGGCAGATGGTGAACGCCTCTCCTCTCCTGCATTTTACTTGGCATGCTGTTTTCTGATAGCTTTCCCCATAAATTAGTATGGGAAAATTCCAAGGGAAAGCCTGGGCTTTGGATATTTCAAGCCTGGTTCTGCAAATTGAAGCAGTCTGGGTAATTCATCTTAGGTTTCAATACAATGAAAAGGGATAGGGGTGTAGTGTGAACCGGTGAACATTTTTCCCCCTTGGTTTGACTGCAAAAAGCCAAGTCTTGGACTTGGCCTTTGCACACACAAAAGCAATTAAATTGATTTTTGTAGATTGCACTCTGAAATGCGTGAGGACAAACATGCAAGGATCTGAATGACTCTATGAACCCCACTGAGTGATCATGTGTAAATCTTGCTAATCACAAGAGGAAAAAACCACTGTATACAAGCCTCTGACATAGCCAAGACACACAGGATGAGTTCAGGCACTAGCAGTACCTGTCAATGTGTAATGAAGTGGCTTGAAGTACTACAGTGATCTCTGAGCAAACTGAATTGAGCCCCACACAGTCCTCAGCTGCCACACAGGGGTTTCAGACAGGTCCTAGGATACTGCCAAGGATGAGGCTGGTGATGGGGCTTAGTGGGAGCCTCTCATGAGCAGGATCCAACTCCACCAGTCACAGCTTGCAGTCTGGAAATGGTGAGAAGAGCACAGGGATGCATACTGGCACAATCTGTGCAGCCTCTATTCAGAGGTTTCTTAACACAGGGGGGCTCACCCCTTAGTCTGGATTGAGCTTTAATACATGCTCCTGCAAATTGCTCCTGAGGTCTGCCTTTGGCTGTTCAATTCTCCTATTCAGCAATCTTTGTTACAAGAACAAGGGCAATCTGAGCTACCTATGACCTCACTGATAAGGAGAAGGAGTGATCACCAGCCAGGAGAAAGCAGTAGCACTGTACTTTCTTTCCTGACATGTTTTGCCAGTTGTTTGAGCTTCAGGTCAGCAATTTAGGTTATCAAAGTTTGCTCCAACATTATACAAACAAGCGGGGGAAAGTCTGTAATCAAAGCCAAGCAGAGGAAGGTCAAAAAAGCAGCCTCTTCTCCCATCAGATCTTTAAGAACATTATTTCTTGAATAGACAGGATGTATTAAGACTACCACCACAAGGCTTGCCCTCCTTCAAGCTGTCTTCAGGCAAATATTTCCATAATATTGGAATTCTTGGGACTTAGAAAGGAAAGTCTTCTGACTGCCAAAAAATCAAGTTTTCCTGCCTTTTACTCCTATCTGATTCTCCTTCTCATTCCAGCTACTTTGTTACACAGGCAGCATGATAGATCACATACTACAGAGAGATCCTTCCCCTGCTGCCTCCTCTCCTTGCTCTAGACGATCAGAAAATCACTCGGGTATCCCAGGAAGCTCCACTTCACCAGTGTACCTAGAGGCCATTAGCAGCAAGCAGCAGCCTTCATGAGACTCTCTAGAGCTTTCACCTGCAGCTATATTTCTGTTAAGTAGGACAATCCCAGCCACATCCTCACCATCTCAAATTCCACCTCCCAGCGAGGTCCTTGTCCAGTTGACTGCAGCGTGTTGATGAGTCTGTTAGCAGAAGTCCCCAGAGGGATGGGTTGGAAACACTTGCTCCCACCCACCCTCCCAACAGATTTTCACAAACTACTGGCAAACCCTGGTATCTGCACCCTTCCAGCAGAAACAGGTAAATCAAATCAATCTACCCAACTCTTTAGTACCACAGCACACACAGCATTCCTAATTTCTTACCTAACACAAATCTTCCAATAGGAAAGAATCAGCCCATTCTGTGTTGGCAGGAGATGCTCACTTGACCCTTGGCTAGAGCATTTCTGTGGCCACAACCAGTCTGGCTGTTCCAGTGCCTCTGAGCCACCAGGTGGGTGGCCCTAGGGAAGCACTGAATCAGAGACAGCTTCTGGTCACCAGTTGGCAATCAAAGCCAATCTTGGCAAAATCTACATAGGATGTGGTTGCCAGTATTTGGTCTATGATTTCCTGTCTTACACACAACTTTATTACCCTTTAGTATAGATGTAGGGCCACTGTATGATTTCTACACCACCCTACACTTACCAGCTCCAGCACCCAGCTGTGCTCTCTGGAAGATTCCTCATAATTTTCCTAAGCAAGCTATGGAGAAAAAGTAAGAAAAGGGAGAAAAGAAAAAAATGTTCATGCTATCTATAGAGTCATCTGTACAGCAATTCCATTTTTACTGAATAAGACCTATAACATTATTAAATCAGAACAATCAAGGTGGGTCTCTTTTGGGAAGAAAGTGTGTGGGACACTTCCTTTCCTGTGTGCAGGAAAGAAGTTTGATATTGGGTCAAGGAATAGTCAAGATGGGGGAAGGAAAAAAAAAAAAAAAGACAGCTTTGGTGATATCAAACTATAATCATAATATGCTTCTTGATCTTTCATTACCCTCACTAATTAAAAAAAAAATAAAGTGCAACCTCTTTTCTAAAACCTCATAAAACCCCATAAAACACATTTACTGTGCCCTTCCAAGAGCAGTCCATGAAGCAGGACTTGTCCTGGCACAGAACACTGTAGTGCTTGAGCCTTGCAGAGAAGCATTAAATCTGCAGGTCACTTCAGTCTCCAGCCACAGTCCTGCAGAGCTAATATTTCTACCAGGTCTTGCCATTCTGCTGGTTTGGAAAAATGAATGTATTAAAAATGTGCAAGTAAGAGGGAATGATAAAACACACACAAGGGACAGGAAAGACCCAGGAAGGAAAGAGGAAGAGGTTATTACATTTCCCTCACCGACTGCCATGCTGCTTTGTTGAGACATGAGAACTCCCTTTTACCAAGTGCTAGAGGCTACATGGTCACACCCAAAGCCATTAATTCAGGTCATGCTTGGAAGAGAAGCAAGAGATTATGGTAACCTTTGTTGAGGACCTTGTGGATCTGTAATAGTTTTAGGTCATCTTGTTTTAGAGCTTGACAGGTACAAATGCACACACATGCAGTACCTTCAGCAGAACCCCCCATCCTTAGAGCACCATGCAGGGGCAGTCCTCAGCCTACAGCAGGGGTCTGGAAACCTTGCAGGCAAGCAGGAGAGCCCAGATGAGATACATCAAGAAATTTTCCTTCCATCTTCCTCGGGTGGCAAAGCAGAACACAGAGACACCAAGGCTGAGGGTGCTACCGAGAGACAGATTATCATCCACTCCCAGCCAGCTGCTGGGACCCAACAGCCCATATGCCAAGCAGTCACTGGCTCCTGGTAGCGAGACCCCGAAAAGAAGGATTTAAGTGACTTACAGAACACTACTAAAAAACAAATTTTTGTATTACCTCCTCCCTAAGATTTCAAGAAATAAAAATTTCCAACGATTGTTTAAATTGTTGTGGGTCATATTTCCCCATAGCACACCTACTCATCCTTACATTTTCAGATGAAAGCTTTGATCCTTAAGTGATCATCTTCTCTGTTTAGCTGGATGGAACTGATAATGTGAAGAATTGACACTAATTTGGCCAGGGACCAGCATTTAATATTTACTTTCTCTTGTGGAACCATGAAACAAAGCAGATGAAAGAGGTTCTTGGTCTAGCCTCATAGAGAGCCAGTAGTAACTTCTCAAAGTTCATGGCCCACGTGACAGGAATGTGCAGGACATGTCCACGAGCGTGCCCTCATTCCCTGCCACAGATGAAATGAGTCCATTTAGATGCTTAGTGAAGACAGGCTGCTGCTTCTGTTCCAACAAACAAAGATACAGGACAACTCCAGCAGAAGTGGACAGCACCAAAGCGAACTTTTGGTCGCATACCTTGTGAGAGGAGAGCCAGGAGTGCTGACCAATTATCATAGCTTCTCCAGAGAAGGTCCATTTTATTCTAGGACTTTGGGAGTGATATACTTTTGTTTCTAGAAAAAAGTCACTGCTGCCACAGGTCTATGCAAACATGCATGATATGGAGGACACTTGCTATTTCTCAGAATGCAAGAGCTGGTGTGGGATAAAAGGGGTGGGAGCAGTGGTTAAGCTGCCAGGCAAACACGTCTGAGACAAGCTGTGGGAATTATGTTTTTCGTGTGGATAGCACGTAAATTGAGGAACTCAATGCCACCAGATGCTTTGAAGATTAACTATAAAATTTGTCTAATCTCTTTTCCAGTCAATTGAATTAGCCCAGCAGGGTCTATCAAATGTGATGATAGAAATGCAACCTCCAGTTCAGGAAGCTTTTAAACCACTGATTGCTGAAAGCTGAGTGGGCCTTATGAAGGAAGCATATCCCAATTGTTTAATTTTCCCTGTTCTTTACTGGACATATGAGACGTCCCCCGCTGTTTTGTCTGAGTTGGTATTAAAGGGTCTTTCTAAAATTAAAGATGTCTACCTTAGCAGAGTTTTAACCTCTCTCAAATCTCTCTCACCCAAAATGTGGTCTAGTTAAAGGAAAGTTAACAATATTGACAGTTTAGGAATTATGACCAAGAAAAAAGTTAGAAAGAACACAGTTGTTTTTCCTCACAGGAAGAAAATTAAAACTATATGGTAAAACATCTTAACTACAACCTTCTAAAACCAAATTACATTGTTCAAGTTGTTCTCTGCCTGGAGAAGAACATAAAAGGCTACATTTATAAAAAGCAGGGCTTCAGTTAATAATTCCAATAAAATTTCTTAATTATAAAGTTAGTTAAGCATCATAGTAGGAACAGATATAGAATCCTCTTCATTAGGACCTTCAGAAGCAGGTGTAGACAAATCCTTGTCAAGATGTCTTGATAAGGTCTACGGGGTGGTCCAGATATGTTGATCCCACCTCTGCTCACAGGAAGAATTGCATGATGTATCAAGTCTTTTCTAGCCTATATGTCTAGAACTCCCATGGATTCAAGATGCCAAGAATGAAATTAGAAAAGACTAAAGAATACAAAGTATAGATGAGGCAATACACAAGGGGAGTCAGAGTTGCCCCTAGAAAATGTTATTTTTATCATGTTGGCATTTCTAAAGCCTTGTGAAAATGTTCAAAAAAATTGCTATACCCCACTAGATAAAGGCTCAGCAGTCGGAGGGAAATCTGCATTGATGATGATAAGCTGCTCTGATAAAACAGCATTCATACAACTCTTTTTCCAGCAATGTATGTCCAGTGTTCATTGTGATACTTTCACAGTTAAAGATCCTTCAGCTTCCCTGTTCAGTGCCTACCAGGCAAAAAATATTGCTTTGCTGCTAGTTGAGAGTTGTGTGTAGGCTGATCATCTGTCTAGCACATGTGCTAGGCTGGCCAGCCCACATCATGTTTGTTTGGCAAAACAGATCCTGGGGCAGTGTCACAGCTGAGTCCTGTGGGTCTCCTCCCCTCTCAGGACACCAATCTGTGCTCCTCTGCTTCTGCCCACCCAGGAGATTCACTGAATTTATGGACACTCAATTACTACCCTCGTTACAAGTCCTCTGCCTAATTCGCCATCAGTGGGCATCACTGGAGTCATCAAAGGAAATTAATTATTCAAGTAGTGATAAATTCACCTACTGGTTCCAGCGGGATCCAGCTTTGCTCTAAGCTGTTAAATGGAAGATTGTGGGGTGCTATGACAATAGTTTAGATGTACCTACTTTTCAAAATAGAGGGCCTGCCATTACCACTGACAAGGATATAATAAATACAAGTTGTCACATACTAAAAGATCTTAGAATGGTTTAGGTGTGCCTTAAAATCATCTAGATTGAATAGCTTTGTCATGTGCAGGGACACCTTCTACTACAGCAGGTCTCTCAAAGCCATATCAAACCTGGGCTTGAACACTGCCTGGGATGGGGCTTCCCTGAGCAACCTCCTCCAGTGTGCCACCACCTTTAAAGAATTCTTTCTTAATATCGAATTTAAACCTACCCTCCTTTAGTTTAAAAACACTACTCCTTGTCCTATTGCAACAGGCCCTACTATACAGTCTGTGCTTGTCTCTCTTATAAGTGCCCTTTGAATATTGAAAGGACACAATAAGGTCTCTCTGGAGCCTTTTCTTCTCCAGGCTGAACAACTCCAATTTTCTCAGCCTTTCCTCACAGGAGAGGTACTCCAGCCCTTTGGTCATTTTTGTGGCCGCCCCAGTCAATTTTGTAGCCTTCCTCTGGACCCAACTCCAGCAGGTCTGTCCTGTGCTGGGGGTCCCTGATGCCTTATCCTGATGCAGTAACCTGCCTAGCAAAGGCGTGCACATTTTTAACTTTATCCCAGGACTTTTTATATAATCATTCCTCCCTTGCTCTCACTGCAAATTGCCTTCAAGGAAATATGCACCACACTCAGGTAGATATTCTCCCTGTCCTCCAGCCACCTCCAGTTTTCCAACATCAGAAATGTCTCATTTCTGGCACAGCTTTCTTCCCTCATGTTGGCAACAGTGTTTCTTGAAGGTAATAATCTATTAGCTATAATTAAACAACAGGTGCTGCCTTGGGAATTGGCTGCTATAATCTGTTGTATTAAAAGGATGAAATAATCATTTTGGTCAGACAGTTTACAGGAAAGAACATGATTTACAGGACAACAGATTAAATTATGTGCAATTAAATAGCTGCATTAAGTCGCAGGCCCTGATCCAGAGTGTTTTACACTGAACGTAAAACAGACAAGCAAGGAAGAAAGAAACCTCACCACGGTCTCTTCTCTCTGCACAATCTGCCACCTCTTGAGGCTGAGACCCACACAGATATCTGCTCATCCAGAAAGGAAGATGTCAAAAATTGCCAGCATTGCCATGGGCAGTAGTGCTCGAGCCACTTACAATGAAGCCAAACGACAGGCAGCTTTAGTTATTAAGGGCTGCAAACACCAACCCTCTCACCACTGCTGTGCTTGCTTCAAATCTGTATCATCCTCTGCCTCCTCTACTGAGTGCAGGAAGGATGTGGTTCACCGAGAATCATTTCCCAAATTCATCCCAATTGCTCTATTAATTATCCTTCAGCTTCAACATGAGGAAGCAGTTTCTACCTTCTGCAGCAGGTCTATTTTTAGTGAAGCATCAATTTGCCTCTATTTTGTTATCCCTCACTGTTAATCCTGCCCACACAACAAATCTGGCATTGATCACTTGTGGTAGACAAATATTTTTGGCTTAGGCTATGAAAGAGGCATGTGGAAGAGTCTAGAGAAAAGGACTCTTAATAATCAGAAAGAGTATATCATTAGAAACCAGATTTCATATGGAGAAAGCAAAGCTAACAGAAAGAGGGGGGGAAAAAAAGGAAGGGTGTGGCAGAATGTGCTCTTAGTATGTGTTTGTGAATATAAATCTACAAAAGTGACAAGAATCACTCAGCTTCTGCAAGTGCAAATTCACATCAGCAAATTCAAGTTCCTATGAAAGAAAGCTTCAGTGTTGGACAGCATTCCTGGTGTTTCAAAGACAGCCCTGCCTGCTACCCAGGACCATCCCTTCCTACAAAACCACAGAACAGACCTAGCTCAACAGAGGAGGCAAGACTGACAGATCATTTTGCTCAAGAATATACTGCTCTGAGTGATGGTCCTGCTACTTGAAAGGGGAAAGGGACAGGATAAAAGAAAACATCCTCCTTGTCTGCATTCCTCCACCTTGTAGTCTCAGTCCCTAAGTCCATGTTCTGTCCCTCACCCAGCCCATCTGACCAGACCTGCTTTCCTTAGAGAAGGTCTGAAGGTGGATCCAGAGCTGGACTAGATGCAACCGATGAAGCAGCACCAACTGTGTCCACGCCACAATGCTTCTGTTCCATCACTGGGATTCAATTATTAAATGGTAGAACTGCTCAGTTTGGAGAAGACTTTTTAAAAATCTTTGAGTCCAACCATCATCTTTACAATTCACTTGGTAACTTAGATCTTCTTTGAGACTGCCCAAGCTGGGGAAGGTTAAAAAAAAAAGGCAGCATGGTCAGTTCCCTTTGGCCTGTGTGCTCTGTGATGGTGAAGGGTAAAAGACACTGAAAAATTATAAAACTAACTGGCAACTTTATCTAAATCCCTCCATTTGTGAGCTCAGCCTGCTTTACACAAGCCTTTCCACAGCACTGGCTCTCTTCTGTGGGTGGTTAAGAGTTTGAGAGCCTTGGAGCACCTTGAGTTTATTGCTGTCCCTAAACCCCAGCCTGTGAGAAGCAAGGAGCCTCCCAAAATTAGGAAAGCCAAAGTAAGCCTGAAACTTGATGACTGCCATTTATTGGACTAGGGACAGCAAGAAGCTGACTCGGCTCTGCCTGAAAATATCATTAAAGCTATAGGTCCTGTTGTAGACTGAGGAATCCCATAGCACAGCAGGAGGCCAAGACAGAGGCACCAGAAAAGGCAGAAGGGACAAAACTATTCATAAACTGGTTATTGCTGTGTGCATACATGCCTAACACTTTTATCCTTCAGTCACTATTTTGATCTATACTAGCCTGGGATATGAACTCCAGCCATGGTGTGTGCAAGAAAGGAAAATAATCCTCATTTGATCTGGAAATCTCATATTCCTGACTCTGACTGCTGAAAGAAACAACTCCCAGACAGGCCAGGTGTTTAAATAGCTTGGAACTGGAATTTACTGCCCGGAGCCACAGTTTAGCAGTTGGTAAACTTGGACATCTGCCAGTGCCCTAGACTATTAACCATTCCTATAACTCCATCAGCATTTTTGTCATCCTCTTCTGGAAAACTGAGGAGCTTGAACCAGACAGACAAACAAGAGAAACTAAATCTCAGAGATGCCTGTGATCAGTCCAAACACACCAGCTGTCTACAGCTATGAGTGTGTCAACCCCTTCAAATATAAACCAGAGAGAAGGAAGCTAAACCCGGTGGCAAGACATTTATCTTAGTGCTATGGCCCAAAAGAGTCTTCAGGAAAGAAGCACAGTTTCGGAGACAAATGAGTAACCCTGAACAGCTCCCAAGACTCCCAAGCCAGTAGCTAGCAGGAAAGGAAGGTTATGAGGCTCCACCTAGGAGTCTGCTCCAGAGCCCCAGGCCAAACGCTGCTGCCTCCCATCCACTCCCCAAGGTGTGGCCAAACCAGCGTAATCGCCGCGCCCTCGCCAGCTCTGTGCAAGGTTCACGGGCACTGCTGGAGTCCTCTCCCGTCATCCTCTTCTCTACAGCAGCAAACAAAAGCCCTGAGATAACGCTGGCACATTTTTTCTTCTGGATTCCCAGGTCTGTAAATATCAATTTAGCTGGGTCTTTTTGTTGCTGTTGAATCCAAGCAGAGAGAAACTGGCCTGTCTGGGATTCCTGCAAAGAAGAGCTGGAGCTAGTGGAAGGTTAGAGCAGAGAACTGTCACGCACGGAGGATAAGCCAGGCATCCCAGTACAGAGGTAGCACATGCTCTTCAAGGGAAGTCTCTCAGAGGCCTTCAGCTGAGCGTTCAGTTATGGTCTCCCTAAGTCATCTTAGGTATGTCATCAGTTCTTCTTACATCCTAGTTTTCCTCATCTATGAAACAGGAGTAGAAAAATCTCTTGTTTCCCTACATAATTTTCTTTTCTTCCGGTCAGATACTATATTACAGAAAAATTCAGGACTGGTTGTGGTCTTACTTAAGACTTGAAGCCATGAGTACACAGCAGAGCTGAGCTTTACCCAACATCAAGGGAGGCAAACAGAGATCCCTTCCAGTCAAAGATTTGCATTTCCCCTTCCCAAGGAGCAGCACCTATGCAGATACATCAATTCCCACTGTGCTAGCACTGCTAGGAGGAAGGAAACTTTCTGGAAGTCCTCTCCCTCTACTTCAGCAGGGCAGAGATGTTTAGTCTTTGCTTCCTCCACAAGCACCACACCTAAACTATAAATCATATTTCAGAAGGGGGAGGATTCTTTTTGGAGCTCCTTCCCCCCCCCCACTGTAACCTTTTGCTAGGGTGTGGAAAGTGAATAAACCCAACTGAGCATTCCTTACTTAACAAATTTACGGTTGGCTGCTTAATTAGGAATTTAATAAATGTGACTTAATTATCTCTTAATTAGATTGCTTTATTAATGCCCATGGCAATAAGCCCTTAAGGCTCTCAATCTTGTTAGATCTCAAAAGCTAGGCTGAGTCAACACTTGAATAAACAGCTGCCAATAAAATACCTCGTGTTGCCAAAGGTGGCATTTGAATTTTACTCGATTATTCCCTTCCCAGGTTGAACTCTGTACCTTTGCACAGTGCCAGCTAATCTTTGCAGTTAGAGGTTTGTTTTCTGTGTCAGATGCAAAGTAGAGAATAGACCACTTTTGACAGAGCTCACAGCAAGCAAAGTTGTAAAAATCTTACTGGCCAAGTCATATTCAAGCTTCAGTAATTACAGTTCCTTTTACTTAGTTCAAGTTTCACCAGAATCCAGTTTTCTCCACTTCTGAAGAGCTGTTGTGCAATGCTGTCTTATACTCTTAAGGCCTGTCAACATGACAGATTTTTGGCATCTTCTTAGGTACCTAAAGTACCTATAAAACACTCCTTGACCAACTAGGACTCTTATTACTCTTAATATTAGAAGAGAAGCACATATGGACAGCTCTCACTTCTATCCCCAAGTGGCACTTTTCAGTTGTAAGCAACTTCAACCCTCTCAGGTGGAACTTTTCCCTTCTGGTTTCTGCCAGAAAACCTTTTGGAAAGTTTGGTTCAGCTGTTCATTAGTTTTAAGGCAGTGAGTAGGCGGGGGAAAATACAACGGTTGCCATGACTTAAAAGTTAAAATAAATATTCTGTCACCTTGTCTTGAGCAATCCCTCACTTCACCAAGAAAATGGAACCTTAAAGTTGGCTCACACATGCACTTGTTAGTTTTCCAGTGACAACACATCTCAAATTAGCTGAATCACATCAATGCCTACTGAGCTAATCTACCCAGAATCTGCTACTTAAAATCCAGGAACAAATCCAGAGATGAGGGTCTTAGGCAACAACCACGCAATAGCAGCCATGATGATAGAGGTCATGGCCCTCAAATCCTAGAAAATACATTTTTAAGAGCCTTGAGGTCAAAGGAAGGTGCTTTGAAAGAAATACTGCATCCAACTCCTGAAGGGGGAAGGTGATACCGGGGAAAAAAAGTTGTTCGTGATTTTGTTTTGAGAAAGTAGAAAAACAATCAACACCTACCCCCCAAAAAAAATCCTGCTGTTAATTCAGTACAGAGTAGAGCAGCAGAAATGGCTGAATCGATGCACTGCAGATGAGGCAGCAATGCCTGGGAACAAACACCTGATGAGGTGATGCCTCAAAAAGGGCCTGTAGCTGACAGAACAGCAGCATGAAGCCACAGGTTCAACACAAGTCTCTTATCCAGCCAGCAGAAGGATATCAGACAAGGAAATGTCTCCTGGTTTTGCAATGCCCACCCCCACTCCAGAAAAGGTTAGGGACAGGTTTTTATGAAAAATCCATGGATTTTAGGTCCTTGTACTCAGCAGACCATCTCTTGTCCTTTCAAGGCGTACTGAGCCTTGGTACCATGTTTTCTCTCCTGCAATGTGAAATATCCATTGTTTCTTACATGCAAAACCACCGCAGCCCTGTCAATAAATGTTTGCCTCTCCTGGCAATAAAGGTGTGTTTCCTGGCAGGCAGTTTGTTTCTCTTCCAAGCCACCTTGAGTGGTCTGTTCAGCTTTACAGCCAACGTTGACTGCTGTGGCACAGCACCCTGAGAAAATATGCTGAACAGCTCTGACAGGGAGCCAGTGCCTTGTGGAAAGCTGCAATGCCAGACTGGCACTACCTCTAGAGCAGGACAACTTCTGTTCCCTTCCCCCCCTACCACAGATGCTTCTTGTGTTAAAACGGGGGAAGCTCCATTGTCAGGAATGGGGTGTGAAGCAGGAAACTGGAAACAAGAGGCCCAGCCACTTCTCTTGACTTCACCCCTCTCCTCCTCTGCCTCCCTAAGTTAGTTACCACTTCTCCACGTTTGCTCCCTGTTGTACCCCAAAGCTGTCCAGGCTGTACAGGTCACGAGCTCTTTAAGCCCTGGCAGCATCTCAATATATGTAAGCTTCCAGCCTAATGCAATGGGGAGCATGGCTAAAATATTTTAAATAATTTAACATCAAAAAATAAACTCCATCTTGTACAAGAGGGGTGAGTCAGCTTTTCCTTTTTTTAATGCACTTGAAGGGTAAATGCTTTGTAGCACAACTCTGTGCCAGCTAATCTGGGAAGTGTGACATTAAGGAAGCACCTCTTATGCCTTTGTTCCCAGATGTAAAATACCTCTGGCCTTTGTGTGACAGCCACAGGACGATGGAGGACAGACCCCACCAGGAAGGTGTTTCAGAGCAGCAGCAGCAAGGCTGGCTCTTGTCACTGGAATTCACATGTTACTCATTTTCAGATGCCTGTATCTGGGAGGAACGAGGTACAGCCACTCGTCCCTCATGCTCTCGCCCATCCCACAGCTGCTGCTTTGCCAGCTGTCCAGGCCCACATCTCCAGCCAGTGTCACAAGCAAGGGAACCTGGTGCTCTTCAGCCTGTCCATGCAAGGACTAATCTTCCTGAGCAGGCATCCGAAACTCAACACATGGGGTGCTCGACACAAAACTTCAAGGACCTGTCTTCTCTTTCCTCTGCTCCCTACTTCAAAACAGCTTGTTCTACACAGCTTGCTGAACACTCCCTTTTTCTGCCCTCCCTGACTCTGGTGAATAAAGCTGTGAGAGCCACAGAGCAAGAACAGCCACCCCTCAGCTTATTTTCAGTACTCCTAGCCCCTTCTCTTCCGAGTCAACAGAAGGAAGCCCGCCCTGACAACAAAGTTAGAATATCAGCAACCCCCCTTCTGCTGCCTGCACACACAGATCACCCAGAAAGCAGTGCCAAGGACAGCCAGTAGCTCTGGCCCCACAAGTGCCAGGCCACCAGCACACACACGGGGAAGAGGAAGTTATCAGGTCCCAGTAACACAAAACATCTGTGCTTGGGTAGGGCAGCCACTGCTCACCCCTGCTGGGGGCTGAGGAGCAGCTGCACTCCAGAAACCTTCTGCTTTAGCTTGTGGTCTAGATTCAATGAATAAGGAAGCATTTCAGGAGGTCCCAATGAAATCAGCACCCAAATTCTTCATTTGCCTGAGCTGTTCAGCAAATCACAGACCTTACTAGCAGGGCCTTTCTCAGATGACACCCCTTTCTCTCTGAGATTTGCTGGCTCAAAAATATGATGCTGTAGCACTTCCCAGTGACAGCTGCAGCTAAAATGTATTGGCCAGGCAAATTGGAAACCTTGCATTAAACAAAAATGTGCCTCTCAGCCTTGCACTGACCTGCCTTGGCACTTCAGCCCCAGCTCAACTTGCAGCACAGGTTGCTCTCTGTCCCACACCCTTGCTCAGCTCCAGCAGCGCAATTCAAAGCCAGCTGCTAAATGCAATGGTCTCTTGTGAAGCCTACAAAAGCACCCAACAACAGGGACCTGCAGTGGATAAAAGCCTTCAGCAAGGCTGTTCTAGCTAGGAGATGAGCAAAAGATAAGAGGTAAAGAAAAAAATAAAAGAGATAAAGTGATATAAAATGCACCATCCCCAGAGGTACTGCTGTGTCCTACCCAGTGACTGTTTACCTGTCAGGAGCTTGGGAAATTTGCACAGGGACCCATGCCAGCACTCATGTAATCTCCTCTCTCCCAGAGTACATAGGTGGCCCAAGCCAAAAGGTTGCACAGAAAATCATTTTCTCAATGTCAGAGGCTAAAATTATCCATGTAAATATTATAGCAGAAGGTTAATAACACAGGCTGCATCCCCACCCAGCCCACACAGTATCACAAGGCAGGCAGGTCAGCTCCAGCCCAAATTTCAATTAAAGAGCACACTGCGGTTAAAACTGTCCCTGTCTGCTTTCCTTCAGGGTTTAGAGTTCCTCCACAATGCAGCTGCTTTTAGTGCAGGTTAATTATTAGTCTCATCTACATTATGGCCTCCTCAACCCACTGGAATGACCAGGAAACGCATGGAGAGAGAACAAACAGATACCACATGGCAAAAAGGTACACGGTGATTTGATAAGTGGAGCTTAGACTTAATTAGCAGTGCCAAAGGAGGATGTGTAGCGTAACAAATCTCAGAAAAAGAATTACCCTCCCTCTGGCACCTTGCTGGTCATTTTTGGCAGGAAATGGCAAGACATGAAGGAATATTAAACCTCACACTTCAGGGCTGGAGCCTGAAGATTCAGAGATGTAGAGGAGACATCTCTGTTTTTTGGGGTTTTTTTTTTTTTTAGGTTTTTTTTTTAAACAGGAGAGATCTTGCATTTTCCTTTGAAAAGAGCCGTGACATCTGTGTTGGCAATAGGTGAAGAATACATACTTCAAAGTTGTTGTGGGACAATTCCTAGACCAAGACATACCCACATGAACATGCACGTTGAGGGTGGGAAGGAGCAGCCACAGTGGGCATCCTCACACCATAGTGGGGACATGAGGAAACCTCACCTCACTGCTGCAGCGCTCTCTCCTTTGGGACAGGCATCAGAATAGCTTTAAAGCTAAGTTAAGAAAAGGACATGACAATGTAGCAGACCTTTACCCAGTCCTGTAGCCAGAAATTTGCTCTGAGACTCTGCCACATGGATCTACTCAGCCCAGTGTTTTCACCCAACAACTCAGTGGGAAGAGAATTGACTTGAGCACAAATACAACGTACCTGAAAGAATGTTTCTGTTCTAGCTTTTAATTCCCTCTGCAGACGGTTCTGTACAAATGCATTCAAAGGTATATTTTGCTTTTATCTGGCCAGCAATCATGTACACCCAGAAGTATGAAGAATAATAGCCCAGTCCAGTTATGGAAGGACTGTTCTTCATGGAAATGCCTGCTCTTCCTTTACCTTTAGCATGCACACAGATCTCTCCAGCTCACATCATTCATTACTTCTCCACAGAAGAGTTCTCAGGCCATTCTTCCATTGCCAGGATTTTTCCTGTGCTACATTAAGTCTGTAAGGATTTGAACTCCCGTAGGGCTGCTACTTCTTCCCTTGGGAGATCATTACAGGGTTTGACAGCTCTCACTAACATTTTCCAGCATTTCCCACCATCAAACAAAACTGCAAACATTCAACAAAAAGTACACTCTACCAAGCCTCACACACGCTGATGGCAGAACTAAGGCTCACAGCTGTAAAAAAACCCACATGGATTGTCCTACTGTAAGCCATGTGCATCTGCTGCCCACGTGGAGCCCTCCATCCCTTTCAGCCACTGCTCCCCTTCCTGCTTTGATTCACGTGGATGTGCTTTTCAGCAGGTCAGATCATCTCTTGAGAAAGTTTCACGTTTGGCTGTAAACAGGCCCCAGGGCTGCTCGTGATTCGGCAGAGGCACGGAGGCCGTGTTCAAGAGGCTCAGCATTTCTTTCCAAGCGGGATGCTCACTGCATGTCACAAACTGCTGCTCTATGAGATTGCTCTTCCCTGCAGAAGAGTCTCCCTCCTTCTCCTTGCAGACTGAAGTAGGATGTAAAGTATAAAACTCTTCACAAAATTCCCAAGGCAGTCCTGGACCACAGGAACCTGCCTGACCCTCTGTGAGATGCTGGGGACTTAAACTCCAGCTAAGGAAAGCTCCGTTGAAAATTGATCCACTCCAGGGTGCCATTAACAAGGAAGTTCCTGGTGCTGGGAGGATCTTTAGCCCAATACTACTTCAGTCTAAATACTGAAGACGTGTAGGTATATGTGAAAATCAATAAATCGAGGGGGGAAAAAAAGCTGAAAACAAATTTCCTTGAGCTCTTACAACATCTCTGCAGTACACTTTGACCCAGAAACCAGGAGAACGAGATAGGACAGCTGGGTTTTTTCCTGCAGATCAGACAGCTTTTTGCCTGGAACTTGTAGGCACTGGCTGTAGCACACACAGCACTGCTGCTGCTCTCTCACTGTTGGGAATATTCACCAGGATGCATGCAGGAGGAATCTCCTTACGGTTGTCTTCTACCACAGTGCCCATAGCTGAGCTGGTCAGAAGCACACAGTTCATCTAAAGTCACTTCCATTTACCCTTGAACAAGCATATTAGGACCTCCCTACATAACAAACTTCACCTAGTTATGATAAAAGGCATCAGCAAGGATTTCAATCTGCTCCTTAACAGTACTGCCCTGTGCACTGAAGATCAGCAAAACATCCTCCCTGAGCAAATTCCCTTTTCTGGTAATTTACAGGCTCATCTGCTCCCTGGCATCACCTGGATCACACAAGGTACCACACCAGACTAAGGATATTCTTGTGGCCTGATGCCACAAGGGTGCAGGACCAGCTGGCAGCCACTGTGCATGTCCCCACTCCTCTACTGCTGTAAAAGGCTTCAGTTTTGCAAGAGCAGGGGAACTTCTATTTAATGGTACAGCCCACATTGGTCACTAGTCAGCTGCTGACTTCAGCTTAACTGCAGTGACCAAGGATGAGCAAAGTTGTTCAGGAAAATGCCTATAATGGGTGCAGCACTTATGAGAAATCACAACACAGATACTTTTGAAAATTCCCACTTTTTAATCTGCAGCAGTGACTGTAATCTCAAGATTTGAGAGAAGAGATTAATTTAAACTTTATGTGGTTAAATCTTGACCGGTTGTTTTTGTTTTAACCAGCCATGACAGTCACTTTGAAATGTAAGCTTTTCCCAGCTGAATAAATCTCTCTTCCTTTCTTTTCCGTTCCTCAATGTTATAAGAATTTTGTGAAAGATGTAACAGTATTCACACTCACAAGCTTTGGCAACATCATCTGCAGTAAAAAACAGGAACAAGGTAAGTCCATTACCCTTAAAACCAGTGTAATCGCTTTCACCTGTCACAGCTTGAAGGAGTTAAAATAATTTAGTCACTTTTCATGAAGACAAGTTGTTTGCTTCCTCAAACAGATTGTACAATCCAGTCCAAACAGCTTTAGCCCTTTTAATTTGGACCAGCAGGATGCTGGGCAAGCTCTGCGTGCTTGCAAAGGACCTCTCCTTCAAACATCGCAATACAAACATAACTCCAGCCAAAGCACAAGTTGAACATCACCCAGGGCTAACCAGGAAGCCCGGATCAGGCAGAGATTTTTTTTCCAGATCCTTTGGGGTTTCCCTGCCAGAGGGAGGCTGAACTGACAAGCTCTTGTGGAGCCCCGCAGCACAACCTGCTGGCATTTCTCAGCCAAGGCAGGGCTGCTCTAAACACATCACCCGGCCCAGCAGCAGCACAGAAAGATCCAAGGACATGAAACTACAACGACATCGACCCCAAACGCTGTAGAGCAGAGACCAGCTTTCCCACAAAAACCAGCTACCCAATAAGCCCAAAAAGTCAAAGAAATCCCTAACCCTGAACTACCTAGTCGTTCCAGCATACAGGAGTTGATGCAGCTCTAAGCTCGGCTTTCTTCAGCCTGGTTTCTTCTAGAAAAGCACAATCTTACGAGCCCATACTTTGTGCAAGATGAAAGCATTTGCATTTGAACCCACGGGTCGACTTCAGCCAAGCACAACAAAGGAAATTAAGTTTCATGAGACTCAGAGGCCACGGAAAGGAGGCAGCTGGATCTGCCCTGGTTGGGGAGATGTCGCAATCTGAACTTGCTGTCGCAGCTTAACCCCAGTGGGCAACTGAGTACCAAGCAGCCGCTGGCTTGCAACAACTAAAACATCAGAGTAGTGTCAGTGTTGTTGTCCTACTAAATCCAAAACATGGCACTGTACCAGTTACTTAAGGAAAATTAACTCTCACCCAGCTGAACTAAGGACACTTGCCTTTCCTGCATACCAGAGAACCCACAATGGAAAAAGCCCTCAGAAACGTTTCAGCAGAGAAGGGCTCCAGTTTCCTTTTTTGATGCCAAAAATAAGCAGTCACCAGACAAATCCAGAGAAACCAACTCCATGATACCTCCACTTCCAGACTTTCCTGAGCATTTTCCAATTACGTGCATTAGCTGCTTTAAAAGGTCCTGCTAAAGAGTTCTGCATATGATCTTTAATTCTCTGGACTACATGGCATATTCCAAGCTCATATCTACAATTTCCAAGTTCTTCTTTCCTACTATTTCTTTAAATGCTTTAATATTCCATTATTTCCTTTCTTCTCTTCTGTCTGGAGCAACATCCTTCTAATACAGGCAATTAAACAAAAGGGAGGTGGCATTTAGAATTAATCTAATCTAAATTTAATCCCAGGATGTTCCTGTTTTAGGCCATACAACAGGTTGAATCCCATATGCATCAGATAAGCTTCACAGCAGCAGAATGTTGTTCTTGGCACTTCCTGGGCAGATGTCTTCTAGATAACCTGGTAGGATCCCAGCTATTGTTATATTGTGAATTCTGCAAGCAAACTTCCAAAGATGTTGCATTTTCTCCCTTAACATGCTAGTAACTATTTCAACACTACACTATGAAATGCAGAGATGGGCCACCATTTGAAGCCTCAAAAGCAAAACAAGGGAAGCTATTCCAGGAGGATGATTTTTAGCCCAGAGAGGAACAATGGAGTGGAGGCAGAAAAAAAAAAAGAAGTGGATGTTTGCTGCTGGTGACCTCCAGTTCAAAGAGCCAGAAAAGAAGAAATCCTAATGGCTTTAGATTTGCAGCACAAGTCACCAGTACAGAAGAGCCCTTCAGAAAACTGCTCATGCAACCCACCTTTCACAATCCCACTGCTCTCCTTCTTCAAGGCTTACAAGTAGCTAGACACAACATATCAAAATTGACAAATCTTTACAACTGGGTCTCAAGGTACAAGCCAGAAAACACACCTAAACTTTCAGAGCCAAGGCTCCAGCCCAAGTTTTTATGATTTGAGGTTTGTTTTAAATGCCCAAACTGAGCTATTATGAGACCACTGGGCTGCAAAGCAAAATGTACTTCAGCTGGCACTGCAATTTGAGCACCATTAAGATAGGACAAGCAGCAATGATTTTAAACTAAAAATGGTAGATCCAGACTAAATATAAAGAAGAAATTGTTCATTATGAGGATGGTAAAACACTTGAACGGGTTGCTCAGAGAGGTGCTGATTGCCCCATCCTTGGAAAATTTAATGGTGAGGTTAAGACAGGGCTCTGAACAACCTGGTCTAGTTGAAGATGTCCCTGCCACAGCAGTGGGATTAAAACTAGATAACCTTTAAAGATTCCTTCTAACTCAAATCATTCTACCATTCCATAGAAAATAAAGATCTCCACCTTGTATGCAGAAATGCACTGAGGGAGGACTCATTCTGGTGCTCAGCCTTACAGCAAAGGGCTCAGTTTCTGTTGAGAAACTGAAGTGCAGTAACTCAAATAAGAACAAAAAAGACAGGCTGTGCCAGTATCTGATGAGGAGACCTGGATGTAAACATACCAGGGCTGTGGGAACTGCATCAGGATTCTGATGAGTACTCACCTTCCTGTAAGGACCTGCTGAAAAGCCACAAAGATTTTTATAGTGGTGGTTTCATTTAGCTATGATGTATTTGTAATATTCTCACTTTGTCCATGAGAAACACCCCAAGACTCTTGTAAATAGAGTTGTAACTCAATTCCACCTCTTGTAATTATATCATACCCATGTAAATTATCCCTGAAGGGTTTTATTTGTTTTTAATATACCAATCTTCATGTTTTAGAAAAACTCAAGTTTCTTTTAAGTAATGTCACTTTCCTCTCCCTTCCCTTCCTAGTTTCTCGAAGAAATCAGTACAAGTCTAATACCTCTTCAAAGAGGAAAATAAATAAAGTGCAACTTCATAAATTTCCACTACACCGAAAGTGGTGTCCGACTTCACCTCTGTGAATAGATCCACAGAGACCAAAAGATAAAAGGCCACAATGAGTGCAAAGTTCATGAGAAATTTCCCCATTTCTAGGATAAGCAATTACAAGTCTGATGATCATAGTTTGTGTTTGTGGAAATGGCTCAACCAACTTAGAAAAATCCCAAAATACTGCGGAGAACCAGCAGAAGAGCTGCAACACTGACCCTTTATGTAGGAAGGCACTTCCTAAAGACAGGAATTCAGCACACAGACAGGGAAGGAAGAGCACTATTGCCTGGCTTTGGCCCACCAAAATGCATTTATCCAAGCTGTCTAACGAGTAAGAAAAGAAGTGAGCTGAGTCTGAGGTAAAGCTCATCTCCCTGCTTGGGAGATGGCAAAGAGCCAGCAGACAGCTCTTATCTCAGTATCTGGAGCAGAGCTCAAGACCACATGTTTAGGTCTGTGGTTAGTGACTCACCTGCAATTAAGGTGAAACCTGAAATCACTATGTAAAGATAAATCTCTGGACTTGGTGGATGTAGAGCAGCATCTGCCAGACATCTGCTAACAGCTCAACACAATCCCAAGCATCTCAACAAGGTGCAACTCCCCAGCTGTGCTGGGGGATGTTCCCAGCACCTCGTTTGCAAAGATGTTCTACACCGGTGGCTCCTGGAAGATGAGAGAAATCAGAATTCAATTCCCTTCTGCTCAGGGCAAAGCAATTAATAATCATCTTAAAATACAATAAAACTGAGACCCTCAAAAATTCTGCCCCCTCCTTCCCCCCAAGGAAGCATGGAGTAAGGTTTGTGGCTTATACCTGAAACTTTCTGAGGTGGACACCCCAAACCACACCACCCCTTTACCCTGAGAGATGCTCTAACCTACTGCCTACTGGCATGCAGGTGAGGTCCCTGCAAAAGTACTGCTGAATGCATCCTGATGCTGAAAACCAAGTTACCTCGCATCCAAAGCAATCTCTTTCCACAACACCCTCAACTGGCTGAAGTTCTGCCCTTGAAATTTGTGTTGGGTAAGACTCAGGAGACTCTCTCCCACCTATTTTGTTCAAACAACCCCTTGGTTGTGCTGCTGCTTGTGCTCTCTGCAGCTGTTTTCACAGCACTCTCAGCCTGACAATGAAGTCGTCCACAAAGAGCCTCTTCCAGGGTAAAGGCTCCCTCCAAATTCTGAGCAGCCCAAGAATCTGATTAAATAATCAAACTCAGCAGCTCAAATTCTGAGGCTTGCTTATTATCGCTCTCATCCAAGATTACATGCAAGCTGGATTAAAGAAGAGCCAACTAATTCAAAGTGAGAGACAAGCTATCAATATGGTTAAGAAAAACCCCCACACACCTCAATCCAGCTCTTTGCTATTGGTATGTATGTGTCATCCAAATAAGACGTATTAATCACTGAAGAATACTTGCCTAAAAATCAAGTGTTTTCTACTCATGCTCTCAGCTGCAGATCTTGGGGGGCAAGTTGCAACTGCATGTGCAATTCAGTTTCCAAAATACTTACAACTCTGTGCTGGTCCTGAACACAAAAAAAACCCCCAAAACCAAAACAGAGGTTAAAGCTCTAAGCATGAAAGATAATAAGCAGTAAGTGGGTCTGCATACCTGGGAGACATAATGGTTTTAAATTATAGAAGCAGTACTCTGGAAGATGATCAGTATTTTCTGTGACATGTCCATACTTTCAGTGAGGTCTTCAAAGCCCCCACACTTGCAATACTGAAGTGGAGCTAATCTACTTAAGCACCAAAAGCCCATTTGCTTGCTTCCAAACTGGCAAGGACAGACAGCAATGAAATGAGAAACACAAGAAGATCTGCCCTTCCAGGGCCCCATTTATTAACTGAATATAAAAATAAGATCATTTAAGTGCAGAGGCACAGTAATTCACTCTGTGGTGAAGAGATACCATGGGTTAGCAGTAAACAGCGTTTACAAGACCTTGTAAACAGACCTCTTCATAAGCAAGAAGCACACTGAAATATGACACACACTGGATTAAAAGTCCCCTGTTGCAACAGCACTCCACACTTCTCATCCGGCTATTTGGGAGCACTTCACGAAAGGGGACAGCATCCTTTGCTCTGTTTTCAGAGGAGTACATGTGAAACAAATGAAACACAACCCGCACTGTAAACAGTTGAAAAGCATTTTCAGAGGATGGCAACTTACACCTTGTTAGATTTGTTTTGTAATAAATGATAATGGCCAAAGCTACTGTGCATTATGAAAATGTTAAAAATTATTCCTTTTTTATGGTTTTACAGCAACCTGTTGCAGAGTTGAATAAAAAAATTATTATTTTTTTCTTAATACAGTACATGGCATTTCTCCTCAATTGCACTAGAAGTAAATTTGGAAGCACTTTCAGTTTGTGTTATAGGCAGATAGAAAGGAAAAACAAGTCAGGCAGACTTTGAATCTCTTTTCCATCTCTTGCCCACTATTTATCCCCACCTCTTCACATCTCTGAGTCCACATACATTCCATTGATCAGGTAATCCACTTGTGTGTAATCTTTCTTCTTGTAGCTCTCATAGGCCTGCATGAGGAAAAGAACTATAACAGTTAAGAAAAAGAACGTACCAACTAAAAGCACTGCAAGTAGTGAACTTTTATCCACTAAATACTGAGTCAGGGGCTCAGCAGCAATGAGAAGATACTCATTGTCTGTGTCCTGAGTTTCTGTGAGGCCCGAAGGTGTAGTTTTTGCTGCACCTGTTGGAGCCAGGGTTGTTGAAAAAACATCAGATGTTGACTTCATCCCGTGTTCAGTCATACTTGCTACTGTAGAGGCTGTAGTTACAACCATGGCACCTCTTGTAGAGCCCAGAGGAGAAACTGATTCATTCAAGGATGCCGTGGTTGTTTTTGCTTCTGGCAACGAGCTAGCATGCATTGGATTCATAGAGTGAGAATTCTGAGTCGGGATAGGTGCTGTGGCACCCGTGGAAGCAGTGGGAGATGTTCCTCCATCTTGAGGGATGGGGGTGGTCACTGTTGTGGTCACTGTTGTGGTCACTGTTGTGGTCACTGTTGTGGTCAGTACTGTGAGGTCAACTCCAGCAGTGGTGGGGCTGTCAGGGTGAGGAGCACTGGTGCTGGTGGTACTCAGCCTAGGCTGCTGTGCTTGGGTACTTGCTTCAGAAGTAATAGTGAGGGGAGAAGCAGCAGGGGACAACACTGAGACAGAGCTACTATTTCCTGATTTTTGGCTGGTGGTCACCATCTGGGTGTCATGGCTGGAACTGGGAGCAGAGATGTTACCAGGAAGGGGAGACATGGCTTTAGTGAAGTTATCAGAACGTCCAGGGGTGTCTGAGGCTTTGGCAGTTGTTTCATAAGTGGTAGAGAAATTTGCGTGTGTAATGTTTGTTGTTACACCAGGGGCTGCAACACCACCAGTTACACTGGTGGTTGCAATTGGTTTTCTTGCAGTAGTTGTGTCATATCTTGTATCAACCCCAAGCAAATGCCTCAAATGAATATTTTGAGTCTGAGCAGTAAAAGAAAACTTGTTTTCCACGCTGTGTTGGTCAATCTGTGCATTCAGCATCCTCCCCGTTTTCTGCAGATGGTTCTGATGGTGAAACACGGCTGTCTGCCATTTGTCCCCGACAGTTTCTTCCAAAAGACAAAACAAATTACTTTTGTAAGAATAAAAACGCTCGAGCTCAAATCTAATCTCAACCCCCCAACATGCAAACCAGAATTCATTCTGCACTACACACAGTACAAGTGGAATAAATCAGTCCTGAATTCAGCAAGAACATGAAAACTCAAGACTCCCCTGCCTTTATTGCACATAATCTCTTTGAGGTTTTTTGGGTTGGTTTCTACTGCCACAGACCTCTAGTATTTCCCCAACCAGGGAGTTAATTTCACAAAAGGGGAGTAAAGAAGTAGAGAGCTACAATGCAGAAGCACAGTATCAGTAAGAGCAATCCTACAAATGTCAGTTCCTGAGAAGAAGAATCATGCTTTCAAAGTTCACATCATCAACACAGCCTTTGTGCCTAGATTCATAATTTTCACTTGTCAAAACTAAGCAGAAATTTCTACTTATGCCTTCATACATCAGGATAAGTTCCATCACAACCAAGTGAGCTAGATTTATAGTGACATAAATCCCATCTGCTTATCACAAGTCCAGTTGTTACATTGCAAAGAAACCCTTTCCAACACAAAAGAACCATGAACAAATGCTCTTTTTTAAACTTGGGTACAGTGAACTCTTGAAACCAACTTTAGAAGATTGATTTCTCAATTATAAATAAGCTCCATTTTGTTATTGTGTCACTTTATTAAAATTGAATACCCTGGCACTGGAAAGTCACCATGAGCAATTGCTGCTCTGATTAAAGAAGCAGTCTGTTGATTCTGGAACACAATCCTGGCAATCTGAGAGAAAAACAATGCCAGGGCATTTTCCTTTCTCCAAAAAAAGATGTAAATACATCTGTTATGCCTTTATTTTCACTAGGACATTGTGTGGTATGCAAATGAATGAATGATGTCTTCAACATGGAGACAAACTGTTACTCAGTAAGTGTTACAAAAGCTATTCAAAGATACATCAGGCACTCATGCAAAGTGCCAGAGTCCCTAGGACAAAGTGAAGCAGCTATTCCAGTGAACTGCACCTACAGGATCACCCTGCAGGCATTTCACACCCTATCTTCCTCAGCTGAAAGCCTAACAAGGGTTAAACACAGGGATTTAAAACAAAAGAATCAGCTTCCTCGATTTCCCAGAAGCCTGAAACGTGGCTTTACCTGCAAGCAGGTCTTTGATGTCTTGTTCTCCAGCATTCTGGCACACGCTCAGCTGGTGACACTGCAGGAGGAGGCAGAGATTCTGGTAGGGCACAGACCAGTTACAGTGATGGCTCCCTGAAAACACAGAGAAAATGGATTGCTGCACAGAGGATACCAAACATCCTGCTTCATGGCTCTAATTAAAGAATTGAAGAGGAAAAAAAAGGGGGAAAAAT
Source organism: Regulus satrapa (assembly GCA_013396955.1). Taxonomy (NCBI): domain Eukaryota; kingdom Metazoa; phylum Chordata; class Aves; order Passeriformes; family Regulidae; genus Regulus; species Regulus satrapa. The sequence goes on along the minus strand of VWZN01018084.1, from coordinate 79,561 downwards.
CACAATCAAAAGACCTTTAAACCATACAATATCTAGAAGGTTTGGCCTTAAAGGATCCTGACTCAGTCTTAGTGAAAACAACCAAAGTAAGCCAATGAAACTAATCTTGCCAATGCAGCCTACCCCACTGTCTGTCTTCTGGTACCAACTTCTCTTGACAACAGCAATTCACTCACCCAGACAGGGACAAAGTGCACTACAGTTAGGACCCATGTAAATTCATCTAGATTCCTTAATGAGGAAAATGACCATTAATGGCCACTAAAACCAGCATTTTTATTAGGTTCCTAACCACCTGAATGTCAGGTATTCATCCACGTGAGCCGAGGTCTCATTTCATCACAGCATCACCAGCTTTTTGAAGGAGCTACAAGCTTTCTCATCTGGCTACGAAGGTCCCAGTCCTGTCTAAGGACAACTCCAAGACTCTTTTAGAAATTTAATTCTTTGTAGAGACATCTCAGAGGTGGTAAGAAAGCTATTACCTCAACAGATTTAACCCTGTGCTTGGTTGCAGGACAAAGTGGTTTACTCTAAGGCAGACAAAACACACAAATAGCAAGGAGCAAAGATTACTCCTCCTAGTGCAGCTGTCTGTAACAGCACTGCTCACTTGCAAACATCTGGCAGCAGGGAATAATCATTCTTCAATTCAAGTGACCTAACACTGTTTGCACGCTATCAGTGCACACCAACAGCACATGCTGTTTCCTATGGAAGCTCAAAGGGCCCTGGGAAGCAGTTCTCCTGGATTCAATTTAATCAAAGCTGTCAGAAGTTATTCAGCCCCACACAGAGAAGCCGTAGCTGTAAGTGCCTGTAAACAAGTGGGATTTTAAAAAAAAAGTTGTCAAAGGAGCAGCAGAGACCTTCAAGGAGCAGAAAACCCTGCTGGAATTCCATCCATGGGACAAGAATCTCACCTGAAGCACCCGGGCTCTGACAAGCCTGCCTGCACTGCTCTTCACTTGTGAGCCTGTTTATTTGCACTACATGGACTCCTCTCCCTTTCAGGACAGCAAACCGGTGTTCACATATACAGATGGAAATCAGCAGGAAGAACACAATGCCAGTCCACATCTTCAGGGTTGGCCTTACAGGGAAGCTGGAAGAAATTCTCTCTTATATCAACTTCAGATCCACTGCAATATACCTGTTTAAAAAAAAAAAAAAAGAACAATTTATATTCCTATGAGCAGGAATGGAAAATAAAAACATAAAAAAGGCAAGCAAGTATCATTACACATCACAAACAAGCAAGGGATCAGAGACAGGCAAAGTAAAGACCTTTCCCAACCACCCAGAGAGGCTCTTTCTTCGGAGAAGATACTCTGTTCTCCTTCCCTCACATCCCAACAGCGAAGGGCTTAGATCAAAAGCCATGTATACAAAGCCAATCTCAAAGCCCAGAAGCATGTGGCAGCACAGAGAGGATACCTCTGGACTCATTCTGGGCCCCTAATGTTGTGCCCAGGCTTAGCAGAAGAGTTTTCACCAGCTTGAGTACACTGATAATAAGGGGAACTATAGTCCTGGCCCTGCCTTTACACCGAGTCGGTCAAAACCAAGCAGCCAAGGCTGGATTCTGCTTTGGTTTTCCTGCTCATTACAAAAAAATTTTGATTGAAAACAAGCAAAATCCACTATTTACAGTCTTCCAAAATATTACACAGACACAGCTGTTCCTGAAGAATAGTCACACCCACAGTAAGCCTTCATTTCCCCACATAAAACAACGGAAAATGTATTTCTTTCAATATTAATGCACACGTATGACTCTGACCCAATGGAGGGGCTTTTGTCACTGAAGACACCAAAACAGCTCCCACTGACATCAGAGCAGATTAGTAGCTTCTATCTGGATTTACCCTCTTGTTTCTGAGGTTTTTGGAGTTTCGTATGAGCTTTCAAAAAGTTCAGTCTGAACCAAACCTATTGTAAGCCTCTTGTCTAAGTAATTTTTAAGGGCAATCCTCTTCCTCATCACTAAAGCAAGTTTTAGTCACCATCCTGAAGTTATGAAGAGAAATGTGACAGCCTTCTAAAGAGTGTTGAGATTCAGCTTTGTGTGCCATCTCCGAGATGGATGCGATGACTGCAAAGGCAGTTCACAACACAGGATGAGCAGCATGTGTGAATGGTATAAATACCACAGTGAAGAACATCTAACAGTCCTCAGTAATGTGCGTAAGACCCTAATTTAGCCATCCAGGCTCCAAGTCTCACTTTCAACCATGAGAAATCCACTTTCAACCACGCTTGTGAATTTAAGAATCTAAGCACTATTTCTCCTCCAAAAAAGCCCCAAATAATGTTTGTTAGCTGTGACTCAGATTACATTATTTTGATGCTTTGTACCATTAAACTTTTGTTTCCAATTCTGCCTTCTGATATTTCCTAAAGCCCCAAACAGGGCAACAGAGTGATAGCTTCAAACCCATCCTATCTGAAAAGGGAAAAAATATAAACAGCTACCCCCGAGCTTCTCAGAGGACACACAACATACAGGTCCACACTGGACTGTCAAAAAGGGGAACATAACTTGACACTACAATGCAGTGCCTCCGATTTCCTAGTCAACCTTCAAGTTCCCTGAGGAACTCAAGAGTCTCCTTCCTGCCTATTTATTCTAGCAAAAAGAGTTATTTCACCTGTTGAAAACAGATGGAGAATTTTTAGATTTTCTGCTCTCCTGAGAGATGGGAAGCCCAGAATGACTCTAGGGCCCTTGCATTGCTGATCTCAGCTCACACACCCCTCTGCAGCTTTTGTGTGCTCACCATCACGCTCGTTTTGTGTGAGCAGGTTTCTCAGTGCAGCCAGAAGTTCAAGCCTGCATCATCTCACCTGGCAGCTGGAAATAATTCTAAATCTGATCTGACAAGAGAAATCCTGGCAGGGAAAGGCAGTTCACAGCCCCATCTAGTCCCATGTACCAGCGACTGTGCCTGGTGTCCAGCCAGGGCCAGCTCCACCAGAGCCTCTCTCCCATCACACACTATGCAAGCACAGCACAAACCCACTTTGCTCTTTCCTTATCACTTCTTCTTCCAAGTGCACCTCAGCAAAGTTGAAAGAATCAGGACAGGAGAAGAGATGACCTGTGCAATACCAGCACGGCCTTTGCAACGTGCTACACCAGCATGGGCTGCTCAGAAAAGCAGCCCCACGATCTCGTCAGGGAATTTGCAATAGTAATTTGTGTTGTTCAGCCAAGCCAATTTCCAATACTTCTTCCACTGTCCCAAACTGCAAAGCACTTTACAAGTTTGTCTCAGCCTTTATCGCACTCTTACTGTCACTCTTCACATATGCTGTAGATTAACCATTTCAAGCTGCAGTTGATAAGACTGGGAGCAAGGGGGAAAGCAAGGGAAAACATTAAATATTCTGCCAGCAAGACAATTCCCCAGAGCAGGCAGGAAGGACTTCCTTTAAACCCCAAATCCTTCAACTTAAAGCAAATGAACTGGGTTCCCAAAGACACTACAGACACCTCACCTCAGAGCACTGTTTGGCAACTGCACTCCCACCACGTGGTGCCAAAGTAAGTGCATTTTTTGAAAAGTTTTGCAGGTCACAGGCAGAGATGGAGAAAGCAGTAATTAACCCACAAACAAAAAAATGGAAAAAACCATTATTAATGTATTTCACATTTTAAAGAGTGCAGCTTATGTCCCTTTTAAAGGTACAGGGTTTATATGAAGCATTATTTTGCAACCTAAGAAGTGACCCTGAGAATCAATTACCTGTTTAATAATGTATGCATACACTGTTTTAAATAAACTAGAAAGGAATAACAGCAATTAATACGAACACTAAACATTTTTATAGGAGGTTTTTCCTTACCTTTAGTAATAATTTTGCAATTATAATAACCACCCTCAAAGAATAAACACCTTGCACTGCACTTTGAAACTGCATTTTATATATATAAATACTGTAATTATTGTTAAAATCTCAGTTTTATTATTTTTGTTTAGTATTAATCTCAGCCAACCCAAGAACTACATATATTTGCAAGATCAAGTGATCACCCCAGTAGCTAGAAGCTGCTACATTAACATGCATCCTTCTATGCAAAGAGATGTTTTGTATCTCCAACCACATCAATTCACCAGAATCCTTCCCATAACGGCTGACTTTGATTCCACTTGACTGCAACAACTGCAGAGCAAAACAAAACCCCAGAAAATTATTCTCACCTCTTCTGAAGTACCTGGAAGCCTTTCTGGATTAGGCCAGCATCAGTTTAGGGGGACATGCCAGGCTCATACACAAGAGATTTGTCCCCCCTTTCCCTCTCACTAAACATGGTCCCCTCAGGGGCCAACTGGCAATACCTCCCCACAGGCACTCAATACAAGATTACAAGCTCAAAACACTTTCCAACATCCTTTAGCCAATTATAAAAATCCCTCTGCAGACGCAGAGTGAGTGTGTGAAGCAGACAAACAACGCACAGGCTCTAAGTGTATCAGAGAAGCACACAGCTCCTTCCCAGCAGCAGTGAGAGGATAACCAGATGCAGCCATACCTTAATGCAGTACAGATGAGGCTTGGGATGCCAAATTAAATATCAGAAACCCCAGCTAGACGTGTGGCTTTTTGGCCTCTTCCACCATAGCCAATTCCATTCATCCAGAACAGGAGTTACAATTACTTGCAGATCCCTTTTCCCAATGGAACAACTGCCCTCCATTATCACAAGCAATAAGCTGCATTTCTGTATTCCTGTCACACTTCTAGGCAGTCCCACATGGCTCCACCTGTACTCAGAGACCCCTCTGAGCACCCACCCCCCACACCTACATCTTAGAACAATACTAACTAAACCTTCTTGTCCAAGCCATGTTGATCCTTGTCTGGACAACACAGTCCAAGAGATGAATGCTATTGTTCCCCTGAGGAGTAATTCTGAGAAACTGGGGCAAAATTTACTCCTCAAGCACTATCTTTTCCACCTATAGAACATCCCCAAGGAAATTCAAAACCAAACCAAAGCAAAACCAAACCACAGAAGACAGCAACAAATAAAATCTGGGAAAAGACTACACTCTGAAAAATACAAAGTTCACTTTTGTTATCTATGGCTGTAACTCAGCAGGGAACAAGCATGTTGGCAAACCAGAATAACTTTGAGTCAACAACTGAATGACTGATGACTTTGCAATGTACACACATATCCAGAGGGCACTGCCTGCTGGGTTTCAGAAGAGTTTCTCACTTCTTGCTGATCTCACAGTGCTTAAGCCAAGGAATTTATACAAATTTTAAAAAAAAAAATCATTATTTCAAAGAACAATGATTGGGATGGCGTTGCAAGAGCAGAGAGAAGCCCTTGGAATATAAATCACTTGCCTCCATGCTCCCCCCAGCAGCTTCAGCTGTTCCTGGTTAAGCAGCTGTAAGGTGCATGCAGTGACTGCACCAGGGTGAACAGAGATACAGAACTAGACCATAAAAACCACAAAAAGAGGGAATATGGATGCTAGAGATCACAGGTACAAAGTGTGCAAAGCAAATCATTTAGGGCAACACATGCTCCTTTGAGCTGTTATTGAAGAGCCAGTAGACAGTGCCCCAAAATTCATACTCCTAAGTATGCATGGACTAGATTGGAAATAAGGACAGAGTTGCAAAGAAAAATTCTATCTTCACTATAACAACAAAGCAGGGAAAACAGGGGTGGAATACCTTTTGCAGACAACAATTATACTCTCCCATCAAACTGAGAATGCATAAGACTTGTTTCCCACTTGCATTTGCTGCTCAACACTTGATGTGTTATCAGCTCTCTAAACAAGTGCAACTTTTCTCTCACATGCATTTTACTTCCCAAGCTTCTCTCCAAGACTGAAGATGCACATGTAGACGTTCAGAGACAGAAGGGGCAACACCAAGGTACGTGAGGCTGATCCAATGCCAGCTGAGTATGACCAGATGAATTTGTGATCCTCTGAACAGCAGCTTTAGAGCTAATAAGTTCCTCTGGCTCCCCAAGGAAGTTATTGACAAGCTGCAAAGCTGTTTCCACCAGCTTTACCCATCTGCATCTCTCTGTTCCTTGGCTGCCCACTTGGTTCCTCTCTCAGGGCACAAGGCAGACAGCTTATACAGTTGAGGACAATCCACATGGCCACCACTGAGGCTTCATGGCCGTCACGCTTTGCCTCTGAAGAAATAAATGTTCATGCCTAAAACTCCCAAGCCAGCACCACCCCATCCATTATCCTTTCTCACCCATATTAGTGCCATGTGCTGTAGTTCTGATGCTGAGAAGTACTACTCAGCAAAACATTTTTTGTGTGAAAAATGATCAGACAGCTATTTGATTTATGAAAATGTGCTTTGTTTTGAAATATCTAAAACAATCTCGTTTTAATATACAGAAAAAGCAAGCTGCCAAAGGCTAACTACATAAAGCTGTGAGTGAACAATAAATCTGTCAACAAAAATACCTTTAAGCAATAAAAATGTGTACTATAGCTCAACTGCAACCTTCCCTAGTCTGCTCTGCACCCCAAGCAGATAGAAGTTCTCAGATGTGTTGTTGTCTCATGGGAACTGGAGATCATATGCAGGGCATTTCACACCATGTGTTTCAAATTAACCAGCTTTCAACAAGACCCTCAAAGGAACCATCCCAGTGGGCTCCCATATGAACTCTGCAGCCCTTGAACTAACACAGAGCAAAGTTCATCAAGAAGGGCAAAAGGCCAACTCCTGATGATGGTGTCTCTCTGTGCCTGCAGGAGCAGGTACTCTGCAGTGCAGGTGCTTTGTGCTTGCTGAGGGGTGCCATTAGAAGCTGGAAGCAGCACATTCCACATGCACAGAAATAAACTGTGCCTGAGCTGCTATAGAAGCCAAAACTGACAAGCGTGGAGCTAACAGAGACCTAGCAAGCAGCGACTTCAGCCTGAAGGTACAACCAACCAAGTGTTGCTTCTGGAGCAAGTGCCAGCGTGTTAAAGTCTGGTCACCCACCCGCCTCCTGCCCTGCAGAATTTTACCACAGTCAGCAAATTCCTGGCAAACCAGATCAATTCAAGTTTCACTGGAATCCTATCTTTCCCTCCAGAGATTTCTCAGAAGTCATTATGCTCCTCTATAGGTTCATGTAGCTGAGAAAGCAATTTCAGGCCCATGGAAACACAGGCCTCCATCCAGAACACAAGGCTCTGCAACTTTGCTCAGGACTTTAAGCCTGTGCATGGTTTTCAGCAGGGTTACATGAAGCGAAAACACACTGCATCTTATGCCAATGCAATCTGACACTGGGGAGGTTTTCACCATACATATGTTAGGACAAAGAAGGGATTGTTCCTAAAGTCTCCAAGCCAGGAATACATTTATAGTGGTACCAAATAAAGTTTGTTGGCACATGCATCCCTGCTTTGTGATTTTGACAGCTTGAAAGGTGTGGAAATCACAGGACAGGGTGGGTGGAAAAGCTTAGCCAAATCTATTTTTTTTTCCCAACAAAGAAAGAATCAAATGCAGTGGCAGCTCTCCTCATCCTTGCTGGTCTTCCTTGTAGCAGGTTCTTCTTAGCTAGCAAGTCTTCAGGTCATGTACCAACCTGAATTTAAACCTATCTGTTAACAGAACCTAGAGGAAAAAAAAAATAATCCTTCCCTCTCCTTACTCTCATGGGCTGCCAAGGCAGCATCTGCAGAAGTGCTTCAGCTCAGCTCTTTGGTCTCATCTCCCACACACCAACAGGGCAGCAGCTGTGCTCCCCTACCTTCCTCTAGGTTTCCTCCTTCCCATTTCAGAGTAAATCTTGATTACAGTTTTGAATCTTCATACTCAAAAACTGGTGAATAAACCAAAGTAAAATAAGCTTGGTTCAAGTTCCTCAAAACTCTTCCAGTACCACTAAGCCCTTCATTCATGGAGGAAGAACTGCACAGGCAGCAGCAGGTTCTTCTGAACCTTTCTGAGCTCGACATAGAAGGTCTGTCTGTCTGTCTGCTGCTGAGGTGGCTAACAGGAACTCCAAAACTATTCCAGGGGCTCACCTGAATGTCATGGGCATCTACAGAAATTCAGCAGAGCAACTCACCAAGAGAGATTACAAGTACCACAAGCATCAGTTTAACCTGTACCAAAGCCACGAATGTGAAAAGTGTTCTGTATTTGACTGGACAGATGGGCCACAAATAGAGATATTTTCAGAAGCCATCTCAGATGCCTCTGTGCTTTTATCAGTCCTCCGTTTTTTGCTCAGCAGAACAGCAACAAACATAGAAAAACCCCAGAGTTGAAACCTCCCTCTCAAATGTTAACACCAGAACTTGTAACAAAATCAAGAGGTTATTCTTACTGCTCCACAAGCTGTGACCTAAAAGCAGCAGGAAGACTGAACCTATTGGAAACTTCTGGCTACTGATTTTATGCCAAAGATGATAATGGAAAGAATGGAACAGTGAACTAGAAAAGCCAAACTACCAAACAGATAGATGCTGGTTCCACCCTGGTTCAAAGATGAGCTCACCATACACTTAATTACCTAGGCCAGGAGTTTCCCTGTGAGAGGCTGTCCAAGCTCGGACAACAAAAACAAGGGAAAGGATAAGCATGTGAAAACCACACCACAAGCAGCAATTCTTACTGCTTATTTCTGACTGGTGTTCTGAAGACTTCAGCTCCAGTGTACTCCAGTACAAACCCGTCAAATTTCATCAGAACAGCACAACACCATTACAGGTCAGGAATCAACAGGTGGAACAGACTGTGACTGAACGAAATCAGAAATAAAACAAAAGACACACCAAGAATTAAATAATTCACACTTGAATCAACATGCAGTTGTACCTAACGAACATCACCTTTTGTTTCAAATTGTTTGCTGGTAGACAGTCTGCAAGACTGGAATGAGAAATGGCTATAAAAGCAGAAAAGTGAGAACCCAGGCACACAGCACTGAGATACAACAACACTTCTTCAGCCTCATCCTCTCAACAAAGTTTAGGACTCTCAGAACTAGAGACCAGACTAACGAGCCCAACTTGAAGGCTGAAGAGTCCCATCAGCTGGTTGTAGGGACCTCAAACCCACAAACCTGCCCCTGCCTCTCAGCTGCTCTTGCTCCTGTTCAACTGTAATGAAACAGAGGGGTTAAACCCCACCAGTAAACTGCCTCAGAGCACAAGGTGAAGTGGCACCATTGATGCTCTCCTCATCAGATACAGCTTGTAGTAAACCAAGAACTGCCCTCTAAGCAGCAGAGTCATCCCTACAGAATGTCAGGCCTCTCAGAGTGATGCAATGCATGTTTGGCTTCACAAGTGACAACTAATGAGAAGCATGTTTGCTTCTTAAAATCACCCAGAAATCTGAAAGTTTTCAAAAGAGATCAGAGAAAACTCCAGACAGCAATGGGTCAGAGGAGAAGAAGCCTTCTCTTAGACTTCTTCTCTTTTCTATTCAGGGCAGTTTAGAAGCAGCATCTTCTCGGGATGTAATGGAAAGGCACTTTGACTTCAACTGCCTGGAATTATATCGTGAGGTAAATCTGTCCCAAGCTGACAACGGAGCAGAAAAACTGCAGTGCAGTGAGGATCATGTGTTGAGGATTTTGGGGTTAGTTTTGGGTTTATATGCCTTTTCTTCTGACAGCCATCTGAAGAGGATCTTGCTTAGCAAACCCTCTAGCACCTATGTGCCAAGATAGGAAACTCTCTACCTATGCAAATGCATATTAACAGCCATAAAATCCAACAACCCAACCATTTAAACTCCATGCCCACCATTTCAGTCTTTGCTTTTTAAAGCATTTCCCTCCAGCAGTAACATTCCCAGAGAGAAAAATCCTGAAAAATAATTGTCCACATTTTATTTACAATTTCTGTCCTTCATCCAGACATCTTTTATGCAGCTGAATCTCTGTATGAAATCCTGTGTTACAGCTCTATGTTCACTGGATGGCATTCGCTGTATCTGGCTAAGAAGCAACTGTAAATGTGAATGCCTCAGTCAGCTGTTCATCACAATTTTGGAGCATGTATTTTAACTCCAGAAGGGACCTCTGCAGGTGTTATCTTACTGATTTATTGCAAACTAATTTGTTCCAAGACATGCAATAACTTAAGAGCTCATTCAGTAGAGGGGTTTGTTTTCAGTCAGCTCCCAGGGGACAGGTTGCCTACTCCACAGTTTGCATTACATCTGTTTCCACTTTCAGGGGGGTCAAAGACCTAGTGCAGAACATACCACCCAGAAAGAACTGCTTGCTAATATTGCCAAAACCTGCAGGGAAAAAAAAAAAAAACAACAAAAAACCAAAAAACAACACCCCCTCCCCCCCCCCCCCAAAAAAAAAAAAAAGCCCCAAATCACCAGTATTTTCTGTTTATGTTTTATATTTAAACCATTTCATTCAGATATTCCTTAAGAGGATGGTTCATTAGCACTGGAAACCCACTTCTGCTACAGCTGTTAATTCATATATTTCATTGCATCAACATATATCCACCTTCCATACATGACAAGATTTTCAAAGCCTAGAAATCCTTGCTTCCTTTGCAATGGAGAGAAAAGCAACAAACAGGAATCTATTAATACATGGGATGCAGTTAAAAACTGTCTGCTAAATAGCAAACACACACAGCTTCCTGCTTTTGCTTACCAAGTCAGCTGGTAAAAAAAAGCCATCTGCATTAGCACTCAGACCAGGCCACATGCTTCTCCAACTCAAACAAGTGTCCCTGAAGAACATTATCAGCTGCTTCTACATTAGCCTATCTGGTTTTGGCAGTAATTCTCCAAACACACAAAGCCCACGTTTATATGTGAGAATGAGTCTAGCAGAACCTGGGCTGCATCGAGAGCAGCATGGCCAGTAGGTCAAGGGAGGGAATTCTGCCTTCCAGGAAAAAAAAAAGGCTTTTTCCCACCATGTTCTCCTTTTTTAATTAGATACAGGAGTTTCAATCTAGGTGCTACTGCCAGCAAGACAACACACTGATGATGTTAAGTTTCATTAAAAAGGACTGCTGGTATAGAGGAGTTTTGCTGACACAAAAAAACCACCAGCCCAATGTTTGTAATATGGGTTAGTCCACAGCACAACAGGGCATCACTTCAAAAGAGCAGAGCAGAGGCAAGGTAGATCAACCCTCCCTTATCTCACAGGGTGGGAAAAGGGGTGTGAAAAGACTGAGTCATCTGTGCATAGCTATAGGAGGAACTGGTCAGAGTTGGAAGTGAAAATGAAAAGCAAATCCCTTGAAATCCAGATTAGTACAAAGCTACAAGACAATCAGCTTTTCCCATGAAAGCACATACACAGCGTGACATTAGGAGCATCTCAGGAACATCCAGAAATACCTGCTGAGGGATTTGTCTTTACAGATGGAGAGAGGGAAGAGGAATGTTCTTATAAACTATAAACAAATAAAATTCCTACATCAATATTGATATTCGGGGCATGATGTACACTGAGAAATGTGAAAGGAAAGAGGTAACACAAATGCATGAAGCAGCCTCCTCTCCAGTTAATGGTTGTTTAATCTTAGACCCCAAATATTTCCCTTCAATCAGTTTGCATTCAGACCACTTCCACCTTTATTTCCAGTTCTTCAGTTTATTCCTGGTTGGTGAACAGAGATTAATCTTGCCCTCACCCATCTGCACATGCTCTGTTTCCTGCTGACTTCTTCTACAGAGTTTCTCTCTACTAATTGGTTTGTTTTACAGCAGTTTCAAATCTATCCAGAGAGACCAAAGGCAAAAACAATGATTTTGAGTGTAGAAACTTACCATGCAAACACTTGTAACTGTTTCCTTGCTGTCAGGAATTATTGTGCCTTTAGGGAAAGCAAAAGCCAATAAAAGCTTGGATACAGTAGGACTACAGCTGAAAGCACAGGAAAAAAAATGCGTAAAATGTTATTGTATGCAACCAGAGAGACATTTCTGTGAGACTGTCATTGCATTTTCACAGAGAAGTGGAAGAGTGGAAAGGTTTATCCTGCTTTCTATACAAAGAAACCAAACCAAAAAAAAAAGAAAGAAGATAGCGAAGAAGACTCAGCAAAAGAACATGCTTAATCCTATTAAAATTAATGAGATTTCATCCTGGTCTCCACACACTAGTTGTAGCAGGAGTTTAACTTAAGTGGATTTAAAACCAGATTTAGTTAAAGTGCTGCAAAGTCTCCTCAAGCCAAACAAATATAAATCCAACACAAATATACGCGTAAAATTCAACACAATTTTTATCAGTCACTCTCCTTCACCCCCCTTTTTTTTTTTTTTTAACAAATCTGAAACCAGGACACCGGGACACATGAGAAATACATACTGACATGTTTTGCTGGACTATTGCATAAGAAGTTCTCTGGGTTTGGCACCAATTCAGAGTCAGGTGGAGCCAGGGAAGGCAATCCCTATGGCCTCCTGGACAGTCATTGTTAGCAGAAGCAGTGAAGGGCACTTGCTGAAGGTCTCAGCAAGTTCATAAAAAGGCTCTTGTACACAGATCACCTCTCCTTCCCTCTCTGTGCTTAGGGAATACCAGAGGTAGCTATGGGGGCTTGGACACCCCATGGCCACATCTGCAGAACACAACTGAGCTGTCCTTTAGGGGACACAGCCCGGCTGAGTCTCCCCAAGCAAAGGTGCCAGGAGCTGTGGTGATGCACAGAGATATTCCAGGCACACCCTGCAACCCACACTGCCAGCACGGGCTGAACCTCCTGCTCCAGTGGATCACCAGCTGGTTCCTCAAGCAGGTGCAAGATGTACAAACGGACTGTGGGTCCCGCCACCCTGGGGGACAGTCCAGCTGGCTGCAAATAAACAAGCACCCATATCCCTGGCTCTCTGCCTTCTGTTCTTTTCTCCACAGCACATCATCCTGCAAGAAAGCAACCGACCAAACCAGCACTTGGTGTGCTCTCTAAATGCTTGACAAGTTCCGTGAAACAGGAGGAAAGGATGTGATGAAGAATGCAAATCCACACACTGTCATTCCAGAGACCTCCCATTCTGCAAAGGGTGTTGAAAGAGCAGCCTACCCACCACAGCAATGCCACCACTGGACACAGGGTTCCAGTCCCATCCAGTCTGACAGCACCACACAGCACCACCCTGGTGACAGTGTAGCAGCACACCTACCTCTCCGCACCAAGGTCTGAGCCTTGAGGAGGCTGTGCCCAGAGCAGCAAAGAAAAATAAAGCCAGCAAAGGAAATGGAGGACAATCAAATGCTTTGGCACCTATGGCGATGGACATTCTGCCTGAGGAAACATCATTCCAGTGAAATCACAAGAACAGCAAAGCAGAGCCCTCAGCTAAATGCAAGGTTTTCACCTAGAGAGCCAAAGGAGCAAGCCAGGCAGCAAAACAGCAAGCAGCCAAGTGCTCCCTTACACACCAGCAAGATAATCATGTGAGCATTGGAGCCCACTTCTGCAGTTCCTGCTAATTACTTTAATTGGATAAGTTGTTCACAGGAACGTGCAGATATGTCCAATAAGGGGGTCTCCATACCATGGAGCTGTCCTTTCCTGAATTAATTGCTGTACCACAAGCACCCTGAGCACCTTACCTGCTGTTAAAAGCTGGAGGAGCTGTGAACCCAAAATGCACAACCAGGTTCTGCCTGCATTAATTTTCAGCATTGTCACTGTCCCTGGAGTGCCAGAAGCATCCTTAGGTCCCAGCTGCCAATTCACAACTCCTTCACCAACCCCCCCCAGTCTAAGCTGCAGGAAGGGAACCAGAAATGACTGGAGGAATGAAGCCATCAAACGTTTGCTACCATCAAGCAAGAGAGGGCTCAACAGCAGTTTATTTCACAGGACTTCTTGGCTATCAACAAAGTCAACAGCCCTCTGGGAGCCCCTCCCACACCCAGACAGGCTGGGTTTCACTGACACGTGGGTATGACAAAGGATTACACCTGCAGAACACGCAGGAAAATGGGAAGGGAACCAACCTTGCAGAGCCAGAGCACACAGTGTCAGATGGCATCCAGCAACAGCACACACAGCAGGGATACTGCCCTCCCGGTCTGTTTAAGGGCAGGAGGGAAAAAAGTCATAAAGATCATCTTGTCTGGCTGCTGTTTCAGCACAACCCCTGGAGCTCGTTCCAACAAACACTGTGTTGGACAGGGGTGGGGAGGGTATCTCATGTACCTCACAAATGAGCTTTGAACCAGCTGTGTACATCGGTACAGACACCTCCTCCAGTAAGGCAACCCATCCCACTTGGAACAAGGACAAACGGCCAGATGGTGTGAGCTGTCCTTGCTCTGCAATGCACAGCAGCTGAGGAACTACCTGCAAGTCCTGGTGAATTAATTGATTCTTCCTCCAGCTTTCCCATGCACAAACATCTCCGCTCCTTAATGTCCCCGCAACATTTTCCCTTGAAAATTTAGCCAGCAACACAGAAGCAAAAAGTCTGCTTGTACATTTTCTGTAATCCAGGGTACGCATCCAGACATTTTAAATACATCACCACGTCTTCAGCATTAGTTTTTTGCCACCAAAGCTTGAAATTTTGCTTGCAAATTACTCCTGTAGCCTTCAAAAAGCTTGTGCCAGGAGACTTCTCTTAAAAGGCAGAGGCTTCAGGTTGTATGAATGGGTCAATAAGAATTGCAATAATAGATAAAGAGATGCAAAGTCGTTTTCCTGGCAGATGGGTTCATAAATCTAGCAGAGAACTTGTAATTAAAAATAAAATTTAAAGATATGCTCATCAACATGTTAACAGGCACTTAGCCTGGAATATTTCTCAAAAAAAGTTACTTTTTTTTCCCAAAGCAAGTACTAAAAAAATACAGGTGTGTATGCATGCATTATATAGACACAAAAGCCAGAAGAAATCAGCAAACACGCACAACACATGCACAAATCTATTACGGACACAAGAGCTAATAAAAATTGATGGATTCCTTCTAAACGATCCATTGCCACTTGATGGACTGCATTACCATACACAGCAGTGGTTGATTATGGTAGATAGATTAGATTAATACAAAGATACATGCACTTTTGAGACAGAAACATTACATCAACCTGCATCCTATAGCCTAGTTTTCAAAGCTACTGTTCAGTCACAAACCCTCTGAGGACTAAAGGGCACCAAATGTTCACTATCAGCAAGTTTACATTGCTCATCAAAACTGCACTGCAATCTATCTCAAGGTGGGGAGGATTTCTTGGGTTTGTCTCTCCAGTAAGCAGTCAGATAACTCACTTTATCAGGAGACAGCAGTGGTGTTGCATGACCAAGTCTGTCAGGGATTCAGTCAGCTAACATGCAGGACATCAAGGCAAATCACTTGTCACGATCCTGCGACAGCAGCTTTCTCTGCCAATCCTAGAAAACAAAGTTTGGGAGACAGAGGGGAAAGTTAAAGGATTTGCTGGATTCACCAGATGAAGATTCTCTACAACAGGATAACCCCACAGAACGCCGTATTTGAGGGCTGGGTCAAAGAACGGTGTTTATTCTTCCTGCCATTTCCTGGACTCCAGCTGACACCTTGCTAACATTGCCCAGGGTACAGTTAAACCTTCTCAAAACCTTTACCTAAGGTGGGATAAATTGAAAAATATTTCAGCGCGACACCACAGGACGCCACTTACCGGTGTAACCTCACTTGCACCCACTCAACACCATTTAACCGGACACACGATATATTTACGTATCAGTGGTGCCGTGCCGAAGGGTGGCGACTCCTACAAGACACAGGATCTTTGAGGTGGTCCACAGGGCCTACAAATGTCACGCTCCGGCGGCGAGTTACTTGCTGAGTCAATCACCTCTTTCCCCGCAATGAAACCCGCTTCTCCCCACCAACAAAACCACCCACCGGCGTTCGCGGGCTGCGGGAGAGCAGAGCCACCGCTCCCCGCGCTGCTGCGGGAGGGACGGGGGGG
>VWZN01018084.1:24216-63506 GCA_013396955.1 Regulus satrapa | reverse complement strand
GGTGGGCGCTGCCCGCGGAAGTGACGGGAGGAGCGCGGCCCCGGCAGCCGGGCCGCTGGCCGGGGGGGACCCGCCTTGGAGCGGTGCGGTGTCTCTGCGGCTCTGACTGGGGCACAGCAGCCAGAGGCTGCTTCCCTTCTCCTCCTGGGTTTTCCCTGAACGCCGGCGTCACCGGCTGCGGGTCGGGGCACAGCAGCAGGAGTGGCCTTGGCAAAGCTCCCGGTGATGCTGACCTGCTTTGCGCGGCTCTGAGCTGGTCTAGTGGGAGGTGTCCCTGCCCTTCGCAGCGGGGCTGGAACTGGATGAGTTTTAAAGGCCCTTCCAACCCGATCCATCCTATGGCTCATTATCACCACCCACCAGGAAAAAAAAAATAAAAATAGATAAGTGTACTGACTAACAGCCTCTGCTGTCACAGAGTATGAAAAACACACGTTCCACCGTAATCCAGACATAACTGTTCCCAAATAACCCCCACACAGTGCAAGTCTTTGCTTTACTGGACATCCCAGTCCACTGCCCACAGCATTGCTTAAACAGAGAATGCTGCTGAAATAAATACGAAATCAAAGACCAGAAATCAGCTCTTCTACAATTGTTTTCTTGTTTTTAGTGTTGCTGTCTATGGCAAAAGTTTGTGCATCAGTCGCCCCCAGCTGCTTGGGACAAACCCTACCAGCAACAGAACTTTGAATCTCTTATATGAATCTTTTAATACCGTGTCCTGCTCATGTATATACACACAAATAATGTGATATAAATGTCTGAGCCACACTCTGAAGTGTGGAGCTGGCTCCATGAAATGGCATCAGGTGCACCACTTCAAGAAACACTGGGTGCCCATTTCTGAGCAAGCACACTGTCTCCTGAATTCAGCTCCTTTGGGTTATTTCCAGATTGCCCAAAGAAGAGAGGCATAAGACACTGGAAGAAATTCTTTACTGTGGAGGTGGTGAGTCACTGGATCAGTTCTCCCAGAGAAGCTGTGGTTGCCCATCCCTGTCAGTGTTCAAGGCGAAGCTGGATGGAGCCCTGAGTAACCTGGTCTAGTGGAAGATGTCCCTGTCCATGGCAGGGGGTTTGGAAATTGATGATCTTTAAGATCTCCTCCAACTGAAACCATTCTTCGATGCTATGAAAAAAGAGCCAAAAAAAAAAAAAAAAAAAAAACCAAAAAACCCAAAAAACCAAAACCAAAACCATAAAAAACTCCAAGAACAAAACAAACCAAAACAAACCACGTGCAGAAACCAGCCTTGTGCACACACAGACACAGTCCAGACTGTGAGATGCTTCACTGTACCATTAAACAGGTGAGGAAGGAATCCTCGTTCCTTCAAGTCATGTATGGATTTGTCTACTGGTAATCTGGCCATAGATGAAAGTGATGCCAAAATCATTCACACATCCCAATGTAATCTTAGAACGCAAAAATTTGCTTTTCAAAATGAGCAGTGAGGAGGAGGAGGCGTAGGAGCTGAAACCCTGGTCCATCAGTTAATTAAAAATAGACGAAATGCAAAGCTGGCCAGCACTCTACATTAAGTGGTCCATTTAAAGCATGTCTGTCTGTATACATTGTATAGATATCTCATTCCATATGGGATAGCAGCATTTATTGAAATATTCCTTCCCCTCCTTTCCAGAGAAGGAGGAAGTGAGAAGAAAGCTCTGCAATATAAGAGAATTAGAAGAGTCAGGGGGAGAGTCTGTCTGCTGTAGAACAGATTATCTGGCAGGACTAAGCACAGTGATGGAGGAAATATTGTGAAGCTGTTGAGCAAAGCACAAGGGCATGTGGCCCTTAGGGTTGGTGTAGTGGAAAACAAGCACACTTTTGGGATAAACAGTCCCAGGAGAAAAAAAAAAATGCCCATAGAGAAGTCCAGATGTGCAGTGGGAAAGTACAGGCACTGAAAAAAATCTGTGATCTTGCAGCCAAAGAGAATGGGATGTCATGAACGTGCTCTCACTTGCCTGTCTCCCCACAATGCACAGAGAAAGGCAGTTGGGCTGTTTCGTTTGAGACACCCAGAGGACAGTCTTGAAGTATTTGGAGATCTTTGCAACTTTACATGTCTTGTGTGAAAAGCCAGTGTGCTGAGACATGCTTGCAATAGCGGGTTTTCAAAGAATATAAATGAACTTTCAGTTGGTTTGCTTTTATTCCAGATTGTCAGGAGAGAAGAGATTATGTGATATAACAAAATGCTATCAAAGGGTTTTGGGCTGGAGGAGATGCAGGAAAGGAGAGTTTAGGATATTAGTTAGGATATTACTTTAAACACAAATGGCTTCAGTATAGTTATGTCCCAGACATTAACCCAGGAGGGGGCTTTGCACTGGCTGAGCTGGAGACCAAAAGGCAGACCTGTGTTTAAGAAATAACACATTTCTGCTTTAAGAACAGATGGTGATTTGAATGGGGAATATTTGCTCTTCTGGACTATTCAAATAAACATAGCCAGCTAATGCAAATTAAAGAACAGTCATGCATCTCCTATTGTCTATGTCTAAGAAAATGTGGAATTACATTAAAACATATAAAAGGTTGAAACTCCCTGCCCTGCATTGTACTGGCCCATTTTGTCCGGAGCCAAAGGAGGTTCCCAGCCTGCTTGGGAAAGCTGCCCTCCAGGGAAGCAGCATCTTTCCAGCATCTTTCTGTGTGTGGTACAGACAAGCTGCCGTAACAGAGTTTTAACTTGGTGTAGGCCAGATTCACCTCTGGTGTAAACTCCAGTCTTAATTAAGCCAAGAACCTATTTAGCCTGCTATTATTTTTTCTGATAACCATCTTCTCATGAAGGACATGCCTGTGCCAACTCCCAGGCTGCGATTAGGGAAGAATCTGGCTAGAACTGTTGACAATATGTTTGCACAGTACTAAATACCACTTAATATCATCCATAAATATTTACACTTGGAGGAAGAGATTTGCTCTTTGCATAGTTTGCATGCTGGCATCTGCTAGACTGAATAAATTACTAATGAAAATAACATTGTGGAAAAAAAGATTCCATGATGATTCTTTGGAACTTTTATTTTTAAAGACAGTGGTGTGATAAGGAAATACATTCATTGGGAATTACATTCTCTGCAAAAATACCAGTGCTGGAATAGGCACTATTGCTCTGTGTAACTGAGGCAGCACAGACTTCGGGAGCACTGGTTTTCCAAGACAGAATAGACATTTTAACTGGGGAAATAGAGTCCTTGCTCTCCAGAAGTACAATGGCTTGCTTTGGTATAGCAGTCTTGAAGGGAATTGGATTTCTTTCTGATCCTACATCTTTCCCAGCCCTAAATTCAGTCCCACCAAATCATGAGTCTCGGGAACTCTTCTAATTTTTGACTCTTTTCAGAGCATTCTAGCTTCCTCAGGCAAGATACTGCATGCAAATCTTGACTATCATTCTAAATTGGTTTTGGTGTTATGTGAGAAAACATATGGAAATGCGAAACAGTGCCCTTAAAAGTGATAATGTGGATAATCTTATCTAAATTTCACTGAGATTGACTCCTCATATTTGAGCAGAGGGATTCCCATCCACTGAGAGTAGTCACTTAAAAATTATATAATTAAATCCCAAATGCTCTTTAAAAATTTATTTTAAAGACAAGACTCTTGTGTAATTTAATTTTAACAATATACACCAAATTAAATAACTGGTCACAAGGAGAGACCATCAAATTGACTGGATTTTTAATTACTGTAAAGCACTAAATGCATGCAAACAGCTATGAATTGTCTCCTCTGTGCATCTGCAGAACATTACAGCCACAGATATAACATTACTTGGGACCCATCAGGATGCTCCTGCTTATGTTCAAACTCCTAGAGCTGTGCCACTGGCACCACATTATGGCAGCTTTGCCGTGAAAAATTCATATCACACCCTGCCAGAAATCCTTCCTCTCAGAAGCCATGGGAATCTCTAAAGCAGGAGTTAAAGGTCCAACACCTCCTAACCAGAAGCAGCCTGAAAGTTATCCCTAGCAGTGCGTTGTCAGATGTGTGCTGTACCTGACATCGTGGGGCAATGTGCTGCAACATCCTGCACTCATCTGTCTTTACTTAGCTGTCTTTCTATCTCTTCCATCTTTCAACTAAGTCTGGCTGAAAATTAACCTGGAAATTAACCAAAGACAGCCACAAACTGCGAAAGAGGTAGGGCAGAAAGGGGGTATCAGAAAACAACTGTTACAATTGCTTTGGGGTCACAGCACAAGGCAGGAGGCAGCCCTTGAGAAGGTTTTAACCACAGCCCCACTGTTTGTGTTTCACACAAAACAGCGTCCTGTTTTCCTGTCCTGCCAACACATTGCAGCCAGGAAAATCTCTTAGCCAAGCACAAATGCAAGTTTCATCCATGGAAGATGAAGTCTGGATGGGAGTGCTGTTGTAGCTCACCTCTGGGCTGCAGTTGGCAGCTGTGCTCCATTTATGTGTCCTGCTATTTATTTATGTGCCCACACTTCAGCAGCCACTATATGCCGTCCTATACCTACACATCCTGTATATGCCTTTAGGTCCTGTCGGGTTATATAATAAATCAGAGCTGGAGCTTGCCAGATGAATTCATTCCAATTCCCGAGTGTCTAAATCCACGTTGTTAGCTGTCCTAGCATTCGGATTTCTCGTGGCGCAGAGATTCCAACATCACCACAAGGGGGAGAATGTGGTGTTTTCTGCTTCTGGTGTGTAATGCTCGTGTTGAGAGAGATGGGGGACTTCTCCGATGCTTATTGTACTGACACACACAAGAGCTGGTCCTCACATACAAAACACCGTTCTGAAAGGGAGCAGACTGGCTTTGCTTCACTGATGGGGGTGGAAAACACTTCCAGTAAGTTAATTGATGGATTTTTCCTAAGGAAAAGTGAAGCGTGCTGTTGCTAGTCGGTACAACCCTGCCTTGTCCACACGGAGATTTTATACACGCCCTTCCTGCCTAGGTGTGACCGTACAGGGAGGCAAGAAGGGCTGGGAGGACAGATCAGAATGGCCACTCCAGGGATACAGCTAAATTCTCATGAGAGCTGCTGTTGACCTGGTTTCTGCTCTGCTCTGTTTAGCTCATCCATAAGGATTTCTGACTCATGCTAGAATGCTTTTGCACCGGCTGCTTCCTTTTTATTTTTTCAGAACAGCCTAAGCTGGTGGAAAGAACGTATTTGGGAACAAGAGGTAACCTCTTCAGAAAGTAATTCTGGAAAAGCAACATTAGCAAGAATCCATACAGCAGGAAAAGGGGGGGTTTGGGTGGTGTGGCAGAGAACAGGGAACTGCCATTATGAAAAGACCAAAAAAAGTCATTATGACAGTAGTTACCAAATCTCATCTTTGCCTAGAGCTATGCCAGGTGGATTTTTAACTCGAAGGATTAGGAATGCATGAAAATAATAACCTGGAATTTGAGCCTATATCCTTTATTCTGAAAGCAGGGGTTTTCTTGCTTGAAGAGATCAATAATGAGTCAAGCTCAAATGCTACTTTCCCCATCGTATTCCCAGACTACACCACACCTGATTTTGAGTGCAACATATTCAAGTCAAACACAGGACTTCCTGCTTCAGTCCTCCTCCCTCCCACCCTTCCTCCTTCCTCACACCACAAACCAGGATCTTGGTCTGATGCCAAGAACATCTAAAGATTGTGTTCAGGTGAAGCCAGAACTGGCTGAATGCTCTGCAAATGTTGGTGTTGGTGGTTTTTTTTGTTTGGTTGGTTTTTTTTCTTTATTTTCAGACTGTGTGTGTGTGTGCTGTGGATTTGCAAAAGGATTTTCCAGCATTTTCTCTCTACTTGCCACCTTAACAGCAGCCTCCATTGAGCCACCAGCCTTTGAGCCTTAGACAGAAGGAAAAGGCTGTAGCTGTTTGCGTAACTCAAAGAAACAAAGATCATTGAAGCAATGTCTCACAGTGTGGCTGTCAGCCTTGTGTCTGGTGGCATTTCTGCGACTCACCATTCTGGCCACCACCTTTCCACTCCAGGGTTTGTAGCTGCGATATTCAAACATGAAGTGATCAGGAGCCTGCACAAATTAACTCAGTGTGGAGCAGATGGGGTTTTGGTTTTTGTTGTGCTACAAAAGAAAAAAAAAGCTGGTTATTTTAAGAGAAAGCCTTTTGACTGGATTCAAACAACTTCTGAGGCATCACTGCATAGAAAGAGGCACTGTATTATTACCAAGCCATCACAGCCTGTACCTGTAGATTTTGCTAAAAAAAGAAAAATCAGCCCAGAAAAAGAAAAACAAACCACACAACAGTCTAAATAGTAGAAATACTGATGGAAGAACAGGGTAGCTGCTCTAATGATACAGCAGATGCATGAACACCCACATTTTTTAAACAGGGGTCCATCGAGTGTCCACAGGGGCTGGAGGGCAGCAAAGCATCACGCCAGTCTCCTCATGAGATGAGGTACAAGAGAGGGCAGGTAACAATTAGCATTCTTTCTGGTGCTTAGTTTCCTAAACAATTGTCTCTTTAGTGAGCTGAGAGCTGAGCTGAATGGTGCCACAGGAGGGTTTCCTCCCCAGCCTGCCCAGGACACTGTGGCTTTCCCAGCCATGACCCAAGACTGACAAAAAGCCTCAAAGAAGGAGTGGGATGGTGGAAGGGGATAGCAGAGATAGCCTGAACACCAGTGTGGAATTGGACTGAAAGCCTGAAAAGGAGGCTAGACAAGGAGGTGCATGCACACATCTGAGGGTGGCTTAAGGATGATTCCCTTTCCAGAGCCTGCGAGGAAGCAGCAAAGGGTTAAAGCATCTTCTGCTCACTGCTTTTTCTGCTTGATTAACCTATTGCCATCCTGTCAGCCAAAATGAATGTCTTTGATATAAGCCCACCCTCATGCCACTTTGGTGACAGACCATCTCCTCCTGCTGCACCAGATCTCCTGCACAGCTCACCAGAGCAGCTGCTAATAAGTGTTTGGAGGCCGTCCAAGGGGCCGGTGTAATGTGGGAGCAGGCTGGCAGGGGAGCCTTGCTCAGTGCTCCACCAACTGTTGCAAATTTCTGAGGCAAGGTGGGATGTTTTGTGCCTGTCCCACCACCGCTCTGCAACAGAGTTCCAAAACAATCTGAGTTTCAGATTGCAACCTGTGCTGCTTGCGAGGGTCCCCAGGCTGCTGGAGACAGAGAAAATGGGCCTCCATTGATACCTCCGCTCCCAAAGACCACTCACACAAACAGTGCAGAATCAGAGACTGTCACTAGCTACCGCTTCAGTTCCCTTTCCTTCAGTTCAGTGTGTCCTTCTGCCCCTTTGCTCCACAGTGATCCCTTCAGAACTAGCAAAGTGCTTTTCAATGGACTTCCAAGTGCTTGATCTTACAGCTGCACTACAATCTCTGGTCATAGCAGTGTCTCTTCTGCCTCTCTCAAACTGACTGAAACTGTGCACTGCCTCTAACCTTACAACTAGGTCATTCAACTCTGAAACCGAGTGGTAATCACTTAAAAATGTCAGTTGTTTAGAGGTGGTGGCATTTTCTTATCCTGAAACCACACACCTAGATAACGGTAGAAAAAGTAGAAATGTTTCCAAAAAACAAACACACTAAAGTACATCTGTGTTCCTAAATCATCAGTGGACAGATATATGCTTTCTTTGGCTCCACATCTTTTACTTTCATTAAGATGACACACTTGATGTGAATGCAGAATGTGGTGGCACTGCCTAACACAACAGCCAACTACAGGTATGCAGAAATGTCCATATTAATGGAGCAAGATATCTGTTGCCCTGTATAAACATAAGTGTTGCTTTCTAAATGGTACTAAAATGTAAGTTCTTATACTAAAAACACTCACATACACTACACCAGAGATCACCATCTGTCTTCAGAGAATCACCTTGAAAACAAAACAACCGCTTGGCAAACTGACTCATGCCAGCCCTTGGAGATCTGCTTGTCCACAGGGCAAATAGTTGCCTCTGTTTTGTATATGCTAAACCCAGCCATCAGAAATCTCTACCCGGTCATATCTTTTTCACGTGGCCGCCTTGTTTCTGTTCATAACCAAGTTTAAACTGCCCTTGAAATGGCTCATCCTGTTGGCTCCTTGACATAAATGAAGAGCTAAGACTCTGCAGACAGAACAGCATGGAAGGGGAGGTGTGTTGTGGTAAATGTAGATCCATGGTCTCCAAACTATTTTGATCTTGCAAACCACTATCAATAAAAAAGTTTTGAATAATCTTGTGCACCCCATGGTGTGCACACACCCCACTTTGGAGAACACTGATATAGTCAGTGTTCTCCAACACTGACTAACAGCTAAACTTTCCTGCTTGCTGCTCTGGGCTGACCCCTTATGTAATCTCTATTTCCCAAATCAGAAATGTGGAAACTCCATTAGTTCAGGTTTGCTCTCCAGCAATGCAAATTGGCTCAAAGGGTATTTTCTAGATGTCAGAGGGAATCCACTACAAGGAGAAGTAAGAGTGTTCTATTATGGAAGGGGAGGGAAAAAAAGAGTTTAATCAGGAGCTCTTGAAAGGCTCCTTGAGAAACTGTCTTCCAGCAAATTCCACCAGGTCTCATTTGCAGTGGGTGCATAGTGGTACTCAGACTAAATCTGGTGTTCTTGTAAGAAGAAAGAGGGTAGAGAGAGAAGAAAGGAATACAAATAATAGAAATAATCACACCCTACCATCTGACAGCTGTACCTAAGGGCAGCACAATACTTCCAGGTGGTTTAACTCTGCACAATTCCTTGCAGGCTCCAGAGAAGTATCTTCCACCATCAGTTATATGGCATGGGCTGGATTACTTGGCCACAGGCCCATTCGGTCTGACTACTTTATAACATAATAATATGGAAGGAAAAACTCCAAGAAGTAAGGGTTTCATCCTAAGCTGACAAGGGGTGGTGTAGAGGGACAGAAAAGTACAGGCTGCAGTTCGGATAGGGACATGGTGAATGTGATGAAATACAAGCTGAATACAGATATATAGTGTCTTGCAAAACTCGCAGCAAAACCAGCTAATACAACTTTAGGGTGAGTTAACTGGAGCTCTCTGTTGGTGTAGGAGGGAAAACTCTGGTTTTTTGAGTACCAATAATTAATTTTCGGCTGGCAGAAGCCATGTAGGTTGATCACTCTTGAGGGAAGGGGAGACAGAACACAAAGCTGACTATTTGAACAAAGCTTCTTTTCTTGCCCTTTAGTCTCATCAATGTTCCTCTCTTGGAGAGGAAAAAATTAGAGCTAAGTTACTGGTCTCTCTGTTTCTCTAGCTCCTTTCTCTGGGGATAATAACCCAGTTCAGCAGCTGTTAGGTCCTTCAGGACAGAAACCTTAGCCAGACATTTCATGCCAAGAGAAAAAGAACAGCAGGTGAGAAGAGAGCAGGTGGCTTAGGAGCTTGTCTCAAAGATCTGTGTACCCTGGAGAGCTGTTTATAGGAGGAATGCAGGAAAAGGAACCTGGGAATTATTCAGGGCTGGCAACTGGCAATCAGATGTAAAGTCATGAGTCATATCTCTGTGCTAGGCACCTCCTTGGTAGTTTACAAGTATTCCATCAAAAGTGAGAAAGAGAGGACTCAACATCTCTGATATTGCAAAAGCAGAGAAATAATTTTAAAAGCATAATTTCATCAGAAAAGAAATACCCTTGAGCAAACAAATATACTTGCAGGCCTTTTTTTGTCTATCAGTATGAAGCAATATGGCCACATGCCACTCCTCCGCTCATTTGGTCACCAAGTAGAGGAAGTTTCTTCACTCCAGGGAAAATGTTCACAGTTGTTGGCATAGAAAACAATGCAAACAAACCCCTGACATTGCAGGAGGTCGTCAGTTCCACTTTATCTGAGGCTGGCAGCATGCTATTTGAATTAATAAGGCAATGGGTGCAGTCCTTCTAAACCCTGAGTTGCACAACTCATTGAGCAACAATATAACAACACAGTAAAAAAATCTGCCATTGCTGGTCCCTGAGCTCATGAGTGAGATCTGTGGCCATCCATTTGTTAATGGCTGCATGCAGCCACTGTTTTTCCTTACATCCTAAAGCTACATCAAACCTTCAGCAGTCCAAGCAAGCTGGACAATGCTTTGGGCAGTTCACACAGTTACCCAAAAGGCTAGAAAAAACTTTCCAAGATTTTAGCAGATCACAAACCACTTTTAGTAGTTTCTAACTGACTTACAGTAACATATTATCTCTGGTTTAACAGGTTACAGAGCAGAAGGGGAAGTGCAAACTGGAGCTCCTGCAAAAGAGGGTCAGCACCCTTGAATGAAATAACTCCATTTCAGGGATCATATTAATGGATTGCAACCTCAGCTTGCAGCCTTCCCTCTGAAAGGGCTAGAGCCTCTAAGAGAGCCAGGGAAGGCACATGCCTCCAGACTGATCACCTGATGCAAAATCAGGATTATTCAACATCCTTCCTGACTTCAGCTAGCTTGAGGTTGGCTGCTTGCTAGGTGCCAGCAGACATTACTCATCACAAGAGAATTTGTTGATGAATAAGGTTGTTAATTTGACATATTTTTTGCAGATGTGCTTTCACATGGGTTTCATTTTGCCAAGGGTTTGAGTTGACAAGCTGCTTTTTTCCTTTTGATTCATGTTAAGTTTCATTTGAGCTGGTTATCCCTGCATACACTGAGGGTACTTGTCTGGGTGTGGAGGTACGTGTATGCCATCAGAGTCTGTCCCTCTGGACATGCTGTTGATGCTGCTTCTCACATATTTCCATTTTGCCTGCATGCATCGCTGCAGGCCACATACCCAATACTGTCAAACACAAACACAGGCTATTTATTCCCAGCCCAGGAGGTGGGCTCCAATCTTAAAGCTGGTGGCAGAGCCCAGAGACAAAAGGGCATGATGGGCTCCCAGCATGGTACTGAGGAGCCGAGAGCAGCAGCAGTGTCTGTACAAGCAGGTCAGGAGGGTGTGGAGGGGTGGCTGCTTGGACCAGCTCCAGCCAGTAAGATGCAGGAAGACAGAGCAGAGTTACACTGGTGGTGGTTCAAGGGTTTGTTCAGGACAGGAGGGAATAGAGGAATCCTAGTCTAGACCTGTGTGTGAGAAGGTGGGCTGATTTTCTGAAGGGAACAGAGCAATGCCATTTTAACCCCATTGATAAAATGCAGTGGCATTTTATGTACCACTACCTCTACCAGCACTGAAATACATCTGAGCAATGTGAATTGAAAACAGGGGAGTGGGCTAATCAGGGCATCATTTCATCCAGTGGGATATCATGCATCTTATATAAATTACCACAGCAAGAGCATTTAGACCGTGTCTGCTAATCCCAGGCCTTTCCTGGGAGTGCGCGTTGTGTCACTCTGGCAAAGCAGCCACAGAACTGACACAGAAGAGGTTCCCATTCCAATCACTTCTTTTTAATCCCCAACTACATATGTGCTGCTCTGGCTCCCCCTTGAAGTGAAGTTTGAAGTCGTACTCTCCAGAGTAGCTGGGGCCCATGGGACAGAATGCTTGTGTTCTCTCTTGCTGAGTTCTGAGGAGCTGAGACTAAGGAGCCAGGATCTCACCAGTACTTCTGCTGAGGAAGAGCAGATGCAGAGCCTCCAATATGTCAGGAGGCAGAATGGAGCCATACAAAATGCCTGTTGCTCCAGGAGTCACTAGAACCAGCCTTCTTACCAGCTTTTTATCTGTCTCATCACAGCACTGTCAGGATAAATACACACCTCAGGAGAAAACTATTTGTTGCTTTATTGAACTGCCTCTAGGGACTGAGGTTCTTTTTGCCTTCTCACACATCTCTGCATTATTAATCAAGATCACCCACATCAGAAAAGTCGGGAGCCTTTAGGAGGAGAAAATGCAGGAGAAGAACCTTTGGAAATTAACTCAGACACTTCGGACCTGACTTATCTGCAGCATTGTCAACTCTGGCTATTTTGCAGTCACAAAATAGAGCTTTCAGATGGTGTATTTCCAGTTTCATAATAGTGATTCAGACACCTGAGCTTTCACCCACTAGCAATAAGACAGATTTATAATTCTTAGGATCAGAGAAAAAAGCCTAAGAACAAGCGTACCTTGTAGCCTACAGTAACCAGCAGAGTGCTCTGTTTCCAGGAAAAAACAAACCATAGTATTTCAAGATGTTTAACCTTGAACTAGCACATATTATGCTTATGGTTACTCTCTACATTCCCCCAGCTTTATTCTCCCTTGAAGAATCTGAATCTTAAAGCCACTTCTTGAATCACCAGCCAGGTTCTCACTGGGCAGTTAGAACGCCTCCTCCCAACCCATTTGTTCCACTACCACTGCCAAAGGGCAGCAGCCCTGCTTCACCACCGAGTGACAGCTGAGCTCAGCCTTTTATCGCTCTATCTGTATCCAACAACTTCCAGTGGTCCAGCAGAGCAGAGTGAATTGATATGTAGTTAACCCTCTCTTGGTCATCCTCAACTTATATTAGAAAATATCGGCACTCCTTGGCAATTTCTGGGCTCACAGTAACATAGCAGGGCTGAAAGGCCCACATTCAACAGGTATTTAGAAATTTTACTCTGTCTTTACAGCTTGTGTCCTGGGTGGGTGTTCCTGGGTTTGTGGGGTGTCATTTTGCTGAGGGGATCTGATCCCTCGCTGAAGGCTGGCAGAAGGAATGGCCTGGATGCTCTCCGCTCTTCCCCACGGGTTTTGTTTCTGATCCAGTGGAAGGCAGTACATATTACACCAAAATCTGGTGCTTCTTTTGCAGCTGTTTCTTCCTGACTCCGGCAGTCTTCATGCATGGCCATGCATTTCAGATGCGTAATGCAGCGTGTTTGTATGCCCTAGAGGGTGCTGGCTCCTGCCAATACCATTCCATATGGGGTTATTCAAGTGTAAGAGAGTCCCAGATTTGACCCCCCAGCCAATGAACATTTCTGAGTGAACTTTTCAAATATTTCTTTTGATTTGGGGATGACAGATGGTCTGCTCCCGTGCTCTGACTCCCCAGACATCTAAGGAAACAGTAGCAGGTAGACAAGGTTCAGAATTTACCCTTGTAAACCATCTGAGTCAGCATCAATGCAATAAAACCACATTCCAAATCAGCTAGCAAGGTCCTCCCTCCAGGCTGGACTGCAGTGGCTGCCAAAGGAAAACAGAATGGCTTGAAGGTCTCCAACAGCACTGTCAAACTTCAGAACAATGATACATGTCAGTGGGTGGACATCCTGACTTCACCCTTTGCCAGACAACCTCTTCCCTCTCTGCTGTTCAAAATAAATGTAGATTTAGCATCAGCTGGCAGAAAAAAAAAAAATGTGCAGACTATGTAAGATCAGAGATTCCTGTATTTCCCATGATCTCAAGCCTGCAGATTTTTCTTAGGCTTCATCATTTGCTACTGGAACCACTGCCTTTAGTACCGTGTTATAGCTATTGCCACTCCCTCTTGAGCTGGAAGTTTTCATTGATGACAACAGCCACAATATAGACAACTTTCTGGGCATCTTGGGCTGCAGCATTAGCTGCTCAGGTTATGAAGGACAACTGACAGCTGGAAAACTCTCCCTAAACGAAGAGGGACCTCACACGGGAATTATATGCAGAGCAATGTGCATGTTTTTTTTCACTGCATAGTGTTAATATTCACATGTGAGACCTGGGTGGAAATAAAACAATATCGGCCTCCCAACCTGCACCATATTCTCATTTTATAACTACTACAGTCAATGACAAAATGTCTTCCCTCTCCTTTAAATCTGCTCATTTGCTGTGAAATAATTAATACTATCTCAAATGGTGTTTATAGATATTAAAACTCCCCTTGCAAATTCACTTCTTACACCGGAGTTTGCAGGGCAGGGGTCTATTTGTGTTACTCTGAGACTGATTCATTGCTGCAGGACCCCACTGCTGGAATTGCAAGCCCTGCACCAAAGGAATCAAACCTCTCCCTTTCCACTGCACGCCAGTGTGGATTTGTACAGCTCCACATACCAGGCAGCTGCAAACAAAGCCTAGGGTGTGCTGCAGGTAGAAAGAGCCCAGCTGCCACCATCAGGACTGCTGGGGCAGGATAGGTGAGCGCAAGATCAGCTCATACCTCGATCCAAGCCAGGAGCCAGGAAATCTCTCGTTGGGAACACGCGACAAAGGAAATAAATTAGTCTGCACGATTTTAAAGACTGTTAGATGGAAATGGGAGGCAGAAGGGGGAAAGATGCCAAACCGTACGTAAGAGTGGTGGCTTTCGAACTGCTGGGAAAGAAGAGGTCTTCAGGAGGATGCGCTAAGTTTTGCTTTCCCGGGGGGGATATTTTATACCCACAAAACCCTGTGAAGACAGCGAGGACTTGGCTGCAGCCCGAAAAGGAAGGATGAGGCAGGAGAGGGCGCCACTGGTTTGCTGGCATCTCCCACCTCAGCTGGCAGGCTTTGCTGTTCCCTGCTGACACAGATGCAATCCAAAGCCGACTGAACTGCTTCCACCAAGTGCAGCGAACTCGAGATGAAGTGGACGGCAGAGAGATCTGAGCGAGACTTCTCTTCTAGGAGGGGCGAGTGGCGCTGTGACATCCGTGTGTGGGGCGTTATCCCAGGGACAGATTTCTCCTCACGCACACGCCAACACCGAGCCGGCTCCAACCCAGAGCCATCGCACAGAACACGCGGCAGCTGCGGCTCTGAGGCTCTGGGGTCACACAGCACACACCGTGGGGCACCGTCCCCTCTGCATCCCTCTCTCCCCACCTTGCTCCTGCCGACGGCTGCAGGAAGCGAGCCCCAGCCCGGGCATGAGGAGGCAGGGTGGTGGGCAGATCCGTACGGGCTGCGAGCCCCTCTGTGCTGCCGCTTCCCACTCACATTGTGACAGCTCGGCTCAAAGTTCCGTCAGGCCGATGCCGCTGGCAGAGGAGAGAAGGGAAGGCTGCCGAGGGATCTGCATGCAGCTCATCCTCCCCTGCCCTGCAGGGCCGTATGTGTGCCCAGCAAGGCGGCCTCCCTTCCCTCCGTGTCTGCGAGGGGCAGCGGGGCAGGGAGGGAAGAGCAGATGGTGGAGAGTCCTCATTTGCAAATAGGGTGTAGGACTGCTTTTCCCTGCTTGGGGAACACCAGAGAGCTCCCCTGGCTCGTCACGCACTAGCTGCGCACAAGAGGTGGCGAACAGCAGAAAACGGGAGTATTTGGGAGCAAGAACTAGAGCCATCTGGACGGGAGGGCACTGCACGTAATCCTCGAGTCTCCTTGCAAAGCGTCAGGGCCGTTTTTGAGAGCGTGCACCCGCACTCTGGCAAAAGCACAGCTGGAGGGGAGCGCTGCAAGGGAAGCGGGGAAGGAATGGGGTCCAGCTTGGAGCTGCATAGTGGCTGGGGCTGAGGATGGAATAAAGCCCAGCACACAGCCAAGCTCAAGGAGTAAAAGAGCAAACTCTCCCCGAGGGATTCTCCTGCTCACCAAAGCAAGGCACAGAAGGCCTGGCAAAGGCTGCTGGATCAGGCAGAGCTCTGCAGAGGACTGAAGGCTCCAGCTACTGCAGGAGGCTTTGAGGGAGAGAACAGAGGGGCTTTACTTCTAAGGAACTGTGCCACCCCCTGCCCACTTCTCTTCAGCCACTGCAGGCTACTGGGTGTCCTCACCATCTGCAGGGCACTCGGGGGCCCTCCTCAAAGAATAGCTTCTTTGGCTCGCTCTCAGTATCAGCCTGACGCTTTAACAGCAACGATGTAGAAAATTGTGCCAGGTGAGAAAAAACCCAGTGTGACTACAACATGACTGTTTCAGAAAGGATACTTAGCCCTGGTGTTTTTCCCCTTGTCAAGAAATGCAGCAGCATCTCCCAGCTCCTCTCTGCTGTCTCTCCTCAGAACCTGCAGGTGCTCTGTTATTTTCAAGCTGCATTTCTTGCCCAGCTGCTTGGTACCACCTCACCTCTTTCCCTTCCACCAACTATTATTTCGAAAGTGAGGGTATGCAGGCAGCACCTGGGTGTGTCCCAACCCGCACACACTCTGCCAGCACAACGGTGGGGTAGGAGATCCAGCAGCGGAGGAGTTAAGCTGTTCTGCTCTGGCTATCCGGGTCTCTCCCTCCCATTTTTCCCATGAAATAATCAGCGGGTTTTAGCCTTGCAGGCATGCAGGAGGAGATCCAGCTGCTCTTGTGCAAGCAGGAGTATCCTCTAAGCTGCTGGGGACTGGTTGTCTGAAGGAATAATATCCAGGGACACATTCAGAGTCGAAGGGTAGAATTGAAAGAATAAGCAACTGGAGAGAGAGCAGAGAGGTGCAGCTTATTCCAGTGACCTTTAACACTGAGGCCAAGGTCTCAGTGTTTGCATATCCCAGTATTTAAGGGACAGGACGAATTGTTTTCCCGAGGCCCTGATTTTTTAAAAAAAGCAAACATATAAAGAAATACTCATTTTTGTGGAGGAGATAAGAGCACAGCTGGGTGTCACTCCCTGTCTCAAGCTGAATTTCCATGGCTTAGGAGATGGGTGGCACATGGCTCAAGAAGATGGACTGAAAAAGTGCATTTTTCAGCATCAGCTCATAGCAAGCAATGAGATGCAGTGGGATTTCATCTGCCTAGCTGGCCTGGCAATCAGCCAGCCTGGGATAAGGCAAGAGAGGCCATGGTTTCACAGTGCTGTTAGCTCTCTCTTTTGTCTGAAAGAGCCTAGTAGTTGCAATACCAGGGAGAAGCCTGGGTACCTCTATCCTTTCCCTCTATGCCATCACGTTACTAAAATCAACTCATTCAAAGGCAGAGAGAAGACAAAGAAGACATATAACTGACTTCTGCCTCCTCTGATAAAAAAAGGTCAGAGAACTCAAACAAAGGCAAGAGACAACAGATTCATATTGTTCAGGGGGAACGGGAGCTTTTCCCATGATGTGTAATGACACTGCAGAACTGCCCATAGCAGGATGTGTTGGATTCTAATCAGGAAAAGATGGACAGATTCAGGGCAGACAAGCCACCATAAAATACAGAAACCATACACTGGTGGAGGCTGTGAAAACCCTCACACTCTGGGCTTGATTTGTTCTTGGGCTCGTCTTCATGTCTGCAATTGCCCACTGCCAGGCACAAGTGACTTGGAGGCTCTCACTGTACCCAAGACTCACTCAAAATTTTCACACCTGCTCATTTGCAGCCGTGGAAAGGGCCTGGAGGAAACAGAATTATCAAGGTTGGAGAAGATACCTAAGACTGTAAAGTCCAACCACTCACCTAGCACCTGCCACGTTCCCCACTAAACCATACCCCCACTTGCCACATCCACAGGCCTTTGGAACACTTCCAGGGATAATGATTCCGAATCTTCCCTGGGCAGTCTCTTCCAACACCTGACTACCCTTTCAGTGAAGAAATTTTTCCTAATACCTAATTTAAACCTCCCCTGCACAGCCTGAGACCATTTCCTCTTGTCCTGTCGCTGGTTACCAGAGAGAGGAGAGGCTGACCCCCATCTCCCTACAACCTCCTTTCAGGTAGCTGGAGAGTGACATCTCTAGATCTTTATTGGTCTAACCAATCCCCACACCCTACCTCTGCCATGGACCCAGGAGCCCCATTTACATTCATCCTTGGCCTTTCAGTCCTGTCCTGAAATACATTGTAGGAGTAGGCAGAAGGCTGTAAAGCAACCAGTGAGTGTCAAATTCATGCCATAAAGCACAGGATGCAAGAGGAAAGCCAGGGTAGTTTATGAGGGCAACAGGCCCCTGAGGGGGAGGAGAGCCCTGCAGCTGAAAGTACAGCAAGATTTCTCTGTCAGTCAGAAATGAGACACTATGGGAGAAGGACTGGGCACTGGGGGCCCTCACTGCCTCTGTATTGGTAAGGAACACTTTACAAGAGCTGGATTGCTTTAGTTAGGTCATTCAGCCAGGCAGGAGGATGAAATTGCCTTTCTTCTATAGGGATGATGTTTACCAGAAGCTAAAAACTGCTGCTTTGTTTTGAGTTGAGCTGTCAGCTGCATCTACAGATGTTTTAGAGGATCCCTGCATGTTTTGGACTGACCTCAGAGCCTCTAATCTTGCTAAAATATCTGCTGCACTCAAGTAGGCTGCTGGAAATGCCAAGTGGCGTTGGAACTGATTGCTCCAGCTTCACTGGGACACCTTTGAGGCTGACAGCCTCAGTCAGACCTCTTCCAGCTGCAGCACCCAAATAAAATGACCAAGTAACCAAGCACATGGAGCCTTGGCACAGCAAGAATGGGGGGAGACTCCCCCTCCCCCCATAGCTCTGGATGACTTGTGACCTCTTTTCAGAGTCTATTCTCCCAGCTCTTTGTTGAAAATATTAATTGATTAAGTGTTTACAAAAGAAAATACAGTTTTGTCTTTTTTTTTTCTCATCAGTCCCCTTCAAACGAATTCTCTTGGCATCTGTCATATCACACTGGTATTAACTCATCCATTTCTGCATCACTTCAGAGGGAAAGCCAGGTGGTACTTGGCTTTATTTGTAATGAAAAAAGACCAAGCTGAGGAAAAATACTGGGAAAAAATACTTAATTCTTCATTTAAAAAAAAAAAAAAAAAAGGACAAGACTTCAGACCTCCTTCTTTCAACTGATTTGAGCCTTCCCCATCACCCAAAGGAACCCCTTGTCCATAGGGAGCTGACCTCTCAGGAGGGGGGCAGAGTTGTTTGAGGATGATGCACCTTTCCTTGCTTGTCAGAAGAGCAGCTTCAGTCCCCCTTGCTGTGCTTGTTGTGCTCCAACGTGGTCAGGAGCCAAGGCCCACATGGTGCTCTGCACTGTGCAAACCACCTGCAGGAGGGAGGGAATGGGGGATGCAGTAAATTTTGCTCAGCTCACCAACTCCAGTGCTGAAGGGGGGAAACAATTTTCACACAGCTGTTGCCTTTTGTTACCAGTTCTGGTGTGGCTGAAATACAGCTCTTTAATTAGAATTTGCTCCAGAATTTGGGCCTACCAGCTCCTCAGAGGCTAAAATATGGATTATCTAAGGCAGGGAAAGAACTGAGCCTTGTGGGATTTTTAACTGGAGAACTGGGAAATTGGCTGTTGGCAAAAGTCAATCATATCAGCATAACACAAGAAAAAATTGTGAAAACTATTGGCCACATGACCAGTTTGAACCCCATATCCTCCTTGGAGGCAGGTGATTGAGCTGGAAAGGAGTCAACAAAATCAAGAGTCCATTGACTGACATCACCATTAATTCAACTGCTGTCTGAGATAAGGAAAGGGTATTGTCTTTGCCTTAGCCAGGAGAGAATTATGCATGTTCACAGATGCATCTCTCCATGGCTGTCACCACATCTCAGCAAAAAGAATAGCAGAAATAGAAAATACCCTTCGAACAATGGCAGTAAAGTGTTTTTTGGTTTAGGGGTTTTTTTGGGTTTTTTTTTTTTTAATCTTAGCAGTGCTGATTGTGGTGTCCTGGCAGCATTCCTTTGTAATTTGTATAATAAAGCCTTTTAAAAGGCTGGGCTGGCAGGATATGCAGCTCAGATGAACCCACCCAGAAATGAAGGCTGCCTGGCTGCAAAATGCCACTTGCTGCAGGCCCTCCACAGACCAGGCTCAGCTCCCTACCAACAGCCCCTGGAGTCTCAGGACCTACAGAATCCTGGGTCATGGCATAGACCTTTGGTTTGCTCTGTTTTCTTAAAGGAAGAAGAAAACACTGCACAGGGGACTGAGTGAAAGACTTGAACATGTGGGGGAGGTGATCAGTGATCTCTTTCTCTCTGGGGTGATAAATTCCCAGCCACTTGATGGTTTCAGATTTGCTGACATCAGACTGTTAGATTACTGGTAATTTGAGAGGCTGGGAGAGGCAATTTATAATGTTTGCACAATGCCCAGTAAAATCGTTGATACCTCTAATCATCATCACAATAAAAGGAAATATTACTAATAAAACTTCGCTCAGGACTTCAGCTCCACAGTGAAGGGGGTTTGCATGATATTCCTTAAAAAAAAAATTTGACTTCTCCCTCTCTCCTTTCCCCTTTTTTTTTCACTCTCCAACAAAGCAAAAATCTCCCCGAAAAGTTTGCAGCATGGAACATGTGACAAAGATGAGCAGTCTGAGCTCTCTGAAAAGCAATGATACAACCACACACACAGAGCTGCAGTAGCTTTCTGCAACCAGTTTATCATTAAGCTGTGAGGAGCATCTCACATGTCAGTTTGTGAGAGTTCCTTTAGAAAGTTAATGGTGCACACTTTATTTGTACTTGGATGCAAATTAAGATAGCACTCATGAGAGTGCTGAAATCCTAGAAAGGCAGATTGCATGCAGTAAACTTCAGGATTTGAATAATGCCGGAATATGCAGTTCCTTTTTACAGTTTGTTTCTGTCCTTTGCCACCCCAGCAAAGTGAATAAATCACTCTCTTCCCCTTCCTGGAAAGTAAAAGGGAAAGATTCAACAACTGCTGATGAAGATCATTTGAGTCATTCACAATCTGTGGTTTGGAGCTGTTCAGTCCAAAATGTGAAATGCAGGGATGTCAGCAGCTCCATAGGGCTTGGAGGAGGGACAAGCAGCCTGAGACCTTGTGTCTTACTAGGCAGGCAGCCTTGCCACATCCTCAGTGGCTGAAGAAAAGCCCAGAATCTGCCCTTGAATTCAGCAGTGAGGAGGGAGACAGCATTGGGAAATACCTTCCTTGTGCTTGATGTGGGGTTGGGCTCTGAGGAGAATATACCCAGCCTCCCTTGTGCCCTGAGGGGTAAAATGTCTTGCTTAGAAGCCATGAGTGAGCAAAAGCAGCTGGAAGATATTTCCCTGGGTTTTTCCTTCCCAATCAGTGGACCACAAGAAAAGGTTTTGTGCTTTTCTTTGCCCAGCCTTATGGATACAGACTGGCAGATTCCCCCATACACAGAAATTCCTTTAGAGGGTGAGAAAATGCAGCGACTTGCTTTATCCTAAGGGAGGCCTGGCATAAACAAGAGATTAAATGCAGGCTTGTCCCAGCTTTCATGGAGTAGCCATTGGCCAAGGATGTGTTGCTGGGGAAGAAACCTCTGAAGTGCCCCAGAAGGAACAGTGGGATTCCTTACTTGGCTCCACTTGCTAAAAAAAAGGTTGAATTCTGCAGGCACTTCCATAATAAAGATGAGTAATACGAAGGTGGAGGCCTCACTCAGAGCTTCTAGCTGGTCTCTAATCAGTAACCATTTCCTTTCATGCTGTTTACACCTTTCAAAGTAGTCAAATGCACAGCCATCAGGCCTTCCTGCCCTGATCCTGTGGCTGGACTGTCAGCTTGCATGTGTATCCAACCCAGCGTGATCAGTCTTGCCATCACTGCCATTCTGCTTTCATTCTCCAGCACATGATCACTGGATTATTTCAGAGGTGGTGAAAAAACCTCACCCCAAAACCTGTCAACCACAGTGCAACTCAGGCAGAGAGGCCAGGGCAAGACCACAGTCACCTTAGCAGGACAACCTGGGCTAGGACTGGCCTGGAGGGGCTTCATAAGGACATCCCATCTGTAGGGTAACTTCCTCTCTATGGGTGACATCCCATTGTTCTTTGGGATGAAAAAAACAGACTCTGGGTCAGAGGAAAAGAAGCCAGGGAAGGAGGAAGATGGTGTCTCTATACGGGTGCGTGGAGGAAGCTCCTCAGAGACATGGGAGAGACCCACAGCTTTCGATATCAGGCTTCCCTCAAGCAGAGTTATCTCTTTAGCAGTAAAAGAGAATTAGCTATAACTGGTATTTTTGCTGGAAGGCAAAACAATCCCTCTAAGCAAACAATGACAAGGCACACTGGCTTGTGCAGCCTGGAAATAAATGTAAAAGATGGAGAGGTGCAAAACTGACAGCTCTGCAAAATAAGGAAGGTCCTCCTTATTGCCTTGAATAACTATTGTCTTTTGGGGAAGCTTTTTGCTATGTTTCACTGCAACAGCTGCCTCTCTTGTGGCTTCATTTTATTAACAGGCCCAGGGGATTATAAAACTGGAAGGGAGCAGGCAAAGTCCTCCCCACAGCACATGCACGAAGAGCTGCAGGGAGACCAGGACCAGTTTCTGAATGCTAACCATTTGGAGTCACCTGGAAGATGCTTTTCTCCCAGCTTGCTGGAAGAACCTGTTCTCCTGGGTGCCTAAGCCCCTTGGGGCATCCTGACATCTGGAAAAGGGTTATAGGCAGAGGACAGTATGTCATCCCCTGCTGCCTCTTATTTTAGGGAAACTTAACTGAAAATCTAAGTGCAACAAAGCAGCTCCAAGAGCAGATAAACTTTCCTTGCTTCGTGAGCAGCATATACACACACTGGTGTCACACATCAGCTCCCTGTGACTGAAGTACCTTGTTCCTCACTGCAAGGCAGAAGCTGTTCCTTCACAGATGAGCAGAGAAATTTCTCAGAAGAGGCTTCATAAAGAGCCTCACCTCCCCAAAAATGGCAGTGCTATCAAGACAGGACCCTCACAGATCAGGGACGAGAGGAGAGGCACACCTTCCACCTTCACCTTACCTGTGGAAGCTCAGCTCCTCCATGTGCCCTGTTTATTTCCCTGTGAATCACCTCAGCAGGGTCTGAGAGGGTCCCTGGCAGCTCAGGAAGAACAGACTGAAAGGCAAAGAGCAAAGCTCACTGTCTTTGTTTGCCACAGCTCAGGCCAGACACAGAAGCACAACTACACTCATCTACCCAGCTGCCTTGAGCCCCCAGAGGGGAACTGCGGATGCAGGATCGACACCACACAGGAACCAGGTGTCAGACACATCCTGCACCGAGTCTGGCCTGGTTTTCCTCCAGCTGTAGGGCATGCAGAGGGAGATGTGCTTGTTACATTGCTTCTCTGGAACAACTGTCTGTGCAACACTGAGCATTTCCAAGGGGAAGGATAGAAAAGTGGTGTCTGAGTTCTGGGTTGTACAGACACTCAGGCACAAGCTGAGAAAATGGGTGATACCAGTAACACCAAATGGCACATCCTTGAAGATGCTGCAGACATTTGTTCTCCTTCTCCCAATCAGCTTTATATAACAAGTGTTCTCCTTTCTAATAGCCTCTGGGGCACCAAAGGTCTCTACTTCTGCCTGTATTACCTTCGCAACTGGCTTTTCTTCTGCCAGTTGAAGTCATCATGGCCTTCCTTTGGACATAGAGAAGGTCTCAGAAACAGAATAGCTTTTCAAATTTATGTTTTCCCCCTTTTTCTCTCCAGGTTTCCAAATATTCAGGCCTGAAACTTGGAGCCTTTACCTAGTACAGCCATCAAATCCTGACTGTAATCAGTTTTGCTAACCAAAATAGTGATTACAATTTTTCTGAGTAAATCGATTAAATTCCAGTACCTCTATAAATATGTGGGGTCAGGATTATTTGTGGCCTGTCACAAAACAACCAGCGACTCATTTGCCTAGATGCAGATCACACAACAATCCCATATTATACTCATACCATGATAAAAACAGGAGGTTGTTCACTAGATAGTAATAGAATCAGTGAACTGGTCAGGTTCAGCTGATTCTTGTGGAGGAAGAATTTAGTTTAGGCACTTAAAGTGGCTTTTTTTCTTGGTTTACCAGTGAGCAGATTATTTCCCCCCTTTTTTTGGCACTGCTTTTGAACCAACACATGAGTTGATGTTAAGGTCTAGACCTGGGCTGATTGTTGACACTGTTGCTAAGAAAACTCCATGCAGAAAATCATATGCAGAGCAGTTGCAAAAATCACAATGCAATCCAAAAAGTAGGAGCAGGTGATTTTGCTTAGTTCTGGGTTATTTCTGCAGCTTTTAACTCTTCCTCATTGCTCAAGACCATCAATATTTAACTCAAAGTTTTTAACCAAAATAATAAAATTTGGAAGGGCTGCTGAAGACCAGACTCTGCACAAAGTTCATATACCTGACTGTGCTGGTGAGTACGTGAAATCACACTGTAATAACAGAAAAAAAACCTGACTCCCTAATGATATTCTTACTAGCATTGGAATGCCAAACTTAGAGAGAGGAAGAAATAAAAGTTTCTTAGGCATTGATTTACCTCATTCTTGCTGGTCATGTCACAGGAGAAGAAGATCAGCACAGGGGCAAGATCTGGCTGGAGTTTATAATAAAGGCTGCTTGAGTGCCAACAGGGGCTTCCTTTTCTAAACCCCATTGAGGATCTACCTGTCTCTTGACCCTGAGGAGACACTGGTTATCTGAGCTGATTGACCTTTGCAGTTCAGATTCTAGGAAGCATTACAGACAAGAAAAAAAAGAAGAAAAGCAGAAGGCATGTACTCTGATGAATCCATTTGGGTGTTATTTTGAGTAACAGTAAATGCTTATTCAGCTCTGTTAGCATGGAAGGGGATGGGCAGCAGGTTCTCAAGACAAGACTCCATTGGCATAACTTTTAAAACCACATTATCTATATTCTGCCAGGATTTTTTGTCATAAAATATCTATCAGTATGTATTCGTTGTTTTGATTTGCTTGATTTTCCCTAAAATAATTATTGTTGTCATCATACTGGTTGAAAAACTTCGGTACAGACAGAATGCTTGAGAAATGGCGACAAAACTGAAGTAAATTTCAGTATGTCTGTAATGAGCAACTGTAACCGTAGCATTTTGCAAACAGCGATGACTATATTATGGGAGGAACTATCATGACACTGAGTTTACAGGCATTTATTTTTAAATGACTAACTGAATACCTGCCAGGTGTGTGGCCATCATTAGGTTTTGGGGTTGATGGCTGCACCAAGGGGAATGGGTGGAGGTGGGGGTGTGGGGTGGGACTGTGCAGATCCTCTGGCTGTGTGCAGCAGGGCCTTGCCTGCTGCTGGAGGCAGCAAACAGCTCAGCACAGCAAACAGCTCAGCTGCACAGGAGACAGGGGTGAGATGGGAGCTGCAGATGGTCCTGTCACCCTCTGATGGGTAGAGAAGGTAGGAGACACTTCTGCCCTAGGGACGCTGAGTGATGTGAAGATGTCCCTCTTCTGTGTAGAGCTGTGCTGTGCCTCACGTGGGCCAAGGAGCCCCAGCTCCAGCACTCCTGTGGTCACAACATGATCCCAGAGGATCCAGGGCACCAGCCAGTACCTGTGAGATGGGGGAGAAATGAGTCTGCAAGGTAATTTATAGATGAGTAAGAGCCCTGCCTATGTCTTCCCATGTAGTAAAGGCAGATGAGGTTTTGTGTGAACTTGTCTCCTCTGCAGGGCCAGGCAGTCAGTTGTTCATTTTTCTCTCTCAGCTCTTTCTTTATATGTATTTGTTTAATAATGTTTGAGAATTAAAAGCAGGAGAAACCACAGCACATTTTCTCCTGCCAATGAGCCAGTGACTTACCTGTAATTAAAGAGGACGTAAACTCATTTATTTGTTGATTCAGGTAGGGCAGGGAAGAGTACATTGACTCTTCCTTGTCCAAAGTAGAATTGGGTAAACCTCATTCACTCCTGTGGATGGAAAAAAATCACTCTTATATCTTCACTTAAACTGTAAAAATACAACCAGTCCCACAAAAGAGATGACATCTAGGAAAGCTGAGTAGATAAATTCTACTCTTTGCAGCATTAAGTCACAATGTGTTGTTTCTCCCACCCTCAGCAGGGGGGGAAGTCTGCCCTACAAATCAAAATTCTTACAGGCTTAATCCTTAATACCACAAAGCAGTCTCCATCACGTGAATCTTTGGTCTAAGGAATATGCAGTACTGCAGATAAAGACGGGGAGATCCTATTAAAAGTTAAATCCCCTACTGTTCCCTGCTGTGCTCTGGGTAGAGGACATGCAAAGCAGCAGTACTGCAAGTGGACAAGGCTGAGGCAGAACCTGTGGTCTTGAGGGCTCACTTAAGATAGGGTTAGCAAGCAGCCTTTGGGACTCAGAAGCTCATTTGTTCCTTTTTTCCCCTTACAAACTCTCAGTGTCATCATCAATCCATGATTCTTTCCCCTGAACAACCTGACTGTAAGAGGTCCTGGAAAGGATAGTCAGAAGGCTCAGGTCACATCACTACAACCTACCCATTTCACTGGAAAAGGCTGGAGAAGGGTGGTGTTGATCAGTTTTAGTTTAGAAAAACAATTCTTAAAAGCTTGTACATAAATGCTACTGCTCTATCTCTCCCATTCCTGTTAGTGCTTCTCCTCGCTTTGAATGGAGCACACCTTTCTCTTCAACAATACACACACATTCCTGTAAGGAAGGGCACACTGCAGGACCCAACCAAAGAACACGCAGCAGGTGGGTGTGACAGATGGGGGACAGCAAGGTAACAGTGAGATAATTAGGATTAGAACCATAAACAGCAGTGGTGGCAGACACTATGAGAGACACTTGAATTAAAATTGGATCTTTGTTTATGAAGAGTTCATTGCTTCCTGCCTGTTCTCACCAAAAAACCCCAAGTTGCTTTGACATCACAGTTAGTTGCTATGGAAATGCTGATGCTACCAAAGATAGGATGGTGCTGGAGGGCTATAAAAAGTCCTGGAGACCCAGCTGAGTCTGTACATATTTAGGAAAAGCCAGCACAGCATTTATTTTTGGCAGTAGCACAACAGCCCATTCATGTGACAGAATGTGACACCAGAAGGGGATAAGGGGACATCACAATACAACAGAGTGCCATGATGCTGAGGTGGGGAGAGACAGTCACAGTTAGGGGAAAGTAGAGTATTTAAATCAGTACCACCCTAGCAGTAAAGAATAAAGCTCCCCAAAAAAGAAAGTAAATTTTAGAAAGAGGAAATGCTAGAAATGGAACTCCTCTGTTCCCAGAAAGTTGTCATAGGCTTTAACAACATTGTAAGAGATGTCTCCTAGTTAATTTTAAATATCGGTAAACACAGAATCATAGAATAATATAGGTTGGCAAAGACCCTTAAGATCATCAATTTCAATGCTAATGCTGCCAAAACCACCACTAAACCATGCCCCTAAGTGCCACAAGTACCTGTGGCTTTTACTACATGCACTACTATGTCTTTTAAATACTACCAGGAATGGTGACCCTACAACTTCCATTGGCAACCTTGTTCCAGTTGTTCCAATGCTTGATAACCCTTCCAGTGAAGTATTTTTCCATAATATCCAACCTAAAGCACCCCAGGCACAGCTTGAGGCTGGATTTACTCTTGTGTTATCACTTGTTACCAGGGAGAAGAGACTGACACCCCCCTTCCCCCCCGCCCGAGATACACCCTCCTTTCAGGCAGTTGTAGAGAGTGATGAACAGCCTCCTTTTTTCCAGGCTGAAGAACTTCAGCTCCCTCAGCTGCTCCTCATAACATTTGCCTTTGCTAACAAACACTATAGCTGTTGCTTACAGCTGGGATGTCAGCANTGTTACCAGGGAGAAGAGACTGACACCCCCTTCCCCTCCCCCCGAGATACACCCTCCTTTCAGGCAGTTGTAGAGAGTGATGAACAGCCTCCTTTTTTCCAGGCTGAAGAACTTCAGCTCCCTCAGCTGCTCCTCATAACATTTGCCTTTGCTAACAAACACTATAGCTGTTGCTTACAGCTGGGATGTCAGCAGGCCATCATCATCATCATCATCATCATCATCATCATCATCATCATCATCATCATCATCATCATCATCATCATCATCATCATCATCATCATCATCATCATCATCATCATCATCATCATCATCATCATCATCATCATCATCATCATCATCATCATCATCATCATCATCATCATCATCATCATCATCATCATCATCATCATCATCATCATCATCATCATCATCATCATCATCATCATCATCATCATCATCATCATCATCATCATCATCATCATCAT
Source organism: Regulus satrapa (assembly GCA_013396955.1). Classification (NCBI taxonomy): domain Eukaryota; kingdom Metazoa; phylum Chordata; class Aves; order Passeriformes; family Regulidae; genus Regulus; species Regulus satrapa. The sequence goes on along the minus strand of VWZN01018084.1, from coordinate 35,754 downwards.
CATCATCATCATCATCATCATCATCATCATCATCATCATCATCATCATCATCATCATCATCATCATCATCATCATCATCATCATCATCATCATCATCATCATCATCATCATCATCATCATCATCATCATCATCATCATCATCATCATCATCATCATCATCATCATCATCATCATCATCATCATCATCATCATCATCATCATCATCATCATCATCATCATCATCATCATCATCATCATCATCATCATCATCATCATCATCATCATCATCATCATCATCATCATCATCATCATCATCATCATCATCATCATCATCATCATCATCATCATCATCAATATCAATACTTTTAGAACTGGTTAAAAAAAAGTCTCTCTTCAATCCTCCTTTTTCCAACTCAACTTTTTTTAAAAAACAATAGCTGAGCTTTTCTGCCTCTCAACTGTTGAAAAATGAGGAATGATATCCTGAGCAAAATTTATCTGAGATTGCTGTCATCCCCCTGAAGGAGATGGATACAGGAGCATTGTCCCTATGACAGAAGGACTTCACCACAAACCAGCTGCTCACCAAGTTTGTTGGAACACTGAGCCACGTCACAGGCAGAATGGACAGGTCCACCAGAGACCTTTCTGTGCCCAGGAGTCTGCTCCCTGTCTGGCACACCGCTGAGGTGTGTTCATGGATAACAGCTGGAAGCATGCAGGAAGACTCTGAGGCACTGGCAGGGCAGGTGGGCTGTACAGTGAGTCAACCCAGGCTTCACTTGATGCTTTTGAAATCTGTCATGATTGTGTCTTTCAGGGTAAAACATTTTTCAGGGGAGCTTTGACTCCTGGGTAAATGCACCTTTACCCACGTGAGGCTTCATTTGGGCTCCTATCTTTATTCCTATTCCAGAAACCAAATAAAAGATTTGCCTCCACAAAGCTTAATGCCAGCATCATTTTCATCCTCCATTAAAATACCACCAGGCTATTCATATCAGCCAGTAGTAAAGACTGCCCCTTTCCCTCCCAGCACAGCTCTAACACTTTCAGCAAACAAGGAGTCTTTACTCATGTTCTTCCTCCTATCCAAAAAGCAGGACAGCACTTTCTTCAGACACCAGTTTGTTCAGCACTGAATGGAAAGGGACATAAGAACAGAAAACAGTGTCTGGACTTGTTAGAACTGTCCCCAGTTTCACAGGCAAATCCATCACACCTATCCATACTCCTATTAGGCTTCATTTAAACTAGGCAAAACCAGGGAGAAATGCTGCACTCACAAAGGATGTTCCTGTAGTCCATAAAACAACATTGTCTGTGATATGACTGAGTAGTTATGATAGGGATGCTGCAGAAAAGCTCCTCTGGTCTTCTTCCCTCTGCTTTGTTTGATGCCACAGCAATTTAGCAAGGGCAGAAATTACTGTCCACCTCTGTAAGCTCAAGAGAGACCTGTAGCACTCGTATAGAAATGGAGAGTCTGGGGGAAAAAAGGCAAGAAGAAAACAAACTAGATTAAAACCCAGTTTCTTCATTTAAAAATTTGTTCCATCAGTCTAAGATGAAACCTTGTAGAAATAGAAATCAGGGAACACAAATTGCTCCAGTGCATATCTTTGCTGGAAATGTTTTAGGACATGTGCTCTCACTTCTCAGGGAAAGACAAATAATGCCTTTGTTGTAGACTCTGAAAAGAAAAGCAAAGGCTTTTATTCTAAAGCTGCCCAGCAGCTGAGACAACCCTGAAACAGCTAAAAGCTTTCTAACTCCTTGCTTAAATTTAGACATGCTCCTATATATCCCAAATAAATGTGTTAGGTTTTGTGCCAACACATGTCATTATTTCCTCTCTTCTCAGCTAATGCATACATAGATGCAGGATTTACAGACAGGAATCATCTCTTCCCCTCCATTCCTGATTACCTGGCTGGATAGCTTCAGCTTTTCTGATTTATTCATGTAAGACAGGATCTCCACTCCTTGATCATCTTAGTAACCTTTTCTTCTGCATACTCATTACAGCCTGAATTAATTCTTCTTGGAAGGGAGAGGGGAGTGTGGGGGGCTCTGCCTTCACAGAACTGTATATATTTGTTTGCTTCCTGCATCCTTACAACTAACTGCCCAGGGATCAACAATCACTCTCCTCACCTTATGCTAAGGACTGGAATGTTTCCACCTGAGGAAAAAAAGCAAGTCACGCCACTTCCTACAGAGGCAGGTGAAGATTCCTGGTTGGGCAAAAGGCAACCGGCCCTGGTAATCATTAGCCACAGATGTGCTGTCATAATGATTTGGGTTGCACAGACAGACCTTATTTTATTGTTTCTGTTTCAGAATTGCAGTAAATCATTCCGAATGAAAAATGGGAGGGTGCTGATTTAAGCAGGAACTTGTATCACTGAAGCAGAAAAAGAAATAGGTATGAAATGAACCTGTGAGTTGCTGTGGTTTTTTTCTCCTCCACCTTCACTCCTTCCCCTGTCCTGTTGACCTATGAATTACAGCACGGGATATGCAGAGTTGGAAGGGACCCACAAGGACCATCAAGCCCAACTCCTGGCCCTGCTCAGGATCATCCCCAGGAATCATACCCCGTCCCCACGAGAAAATGCTGTCCAAATGCTTCTTGTGCTCTGCCAGGCTTGGTGCTGCGACCACTTCTCTGGGGAGCCTGTTCCAGTGCCCAAACACACACTGGGTGAAAGACCTTTTTTCTAATATCCAAACCAAACCTCTCCTGACACTTCAGGGCATTCCCTTTGGTCCTGTCACTGGTCACCACATGAAGTCATGCAATACAAGTCCATTTATTGCTTGGTCTCATTTGCTGTCAAGCCTGCTTGTCTTTTAGGGGATGCACAAACCAGGTAAGAGCATTGCAATTTCCAGAGCCTGCTTGTTTAAACAGGAGCAGTAGGAACTGTCAACTCAGAAGCAACTCAGCCAAGCGTGTAGGACCTGGTGCACCCCTGATCTGGCTGGCCATTTTCTCCTCACCACCAAGGCCAGGCCCAGAGGCTCCAGGGAAAGCTGCAAGACCCCCTGTCTGCTGTTAGCAGATAATTCATCTTACTAACACAGTCCTGAGCAACTCTGCCCGTCCTGGCAGAACCAAACCCCATGCTCATGTTGGCTTAGTCCACACAAAGAAATCCCTAAAACTCCCAGCAAAGACAAGCATGGGCTCCCCTTGGAGGGAGAACTCCCTGCAGAAGCACCACAGAGAGGACTGCTCTCTCTTGCAGTAACAGCCCCCTTGTGTCCTGGACATCAAGGGCTGAAGGAATGCTGTGTCAGAGATACAACCAGATGCTGTTTCCAGCAGAGGAAGGGCTTGCAACTCAACTCATGCATCTCTCTTGACAGAGTTTTTTTCTGTAACAAAGCACTAAACAAGATGCTTCTTACATCCAGTGTAGATTCCTGTCCCCCAAATCTCTCTCAACTGCCCCTTGTAGCTCCTTCTGCCCTTAGATGGAGAAGTGATGAACGTCTGGCACTGCTAATTGAAAGGAGCTCCAAGCTTTCACCAAAAAAGAGGCAGACCTTTTTGTCTCACAGGCATACAGGGATGCACAGAGCAGATAGAGGAAAACACACTGTTCAGTAAGCTTATGGCCCACTGATCTGAGATAGGCCTAAAGGATCCCAGTTTAGGGATGTACAATAATTTTCTCCCAGCAATCTTCACAGAAATTCGAACACACACTCACACACACACACACATCCATTTACAGGATCAAGTCTTTATCTTTTAATATTTACTACTGGTACATCACAATCACATTCTCTTATTTCATACAGAAACCCCTTGGGTTTTTTTTTCTGAACAATGCAAATGTTTCTTATGTGTGTAATGGCCATGCTGCTATTGCTTCTGCAATTCTTTTTATGAAAATATCTGTGCAAGTTTGACCAGCAGTAGTGAAGTGCGCCTTTCACCCTGGCTCCCCTGAGAACCAGAAAGCATGTTAACTTCATCCTGTTAATTTCACTCTGCTGCTCATAAGGTATAAAGATATAACCAAAAATCATTCAACTGCTCCAGAGTCATAAGTTCAAGGACCCTTAATTCAGCTCCTTGGATGAGAAGCATTTTTCTTCTTCTGCAGCTTGGTTTGTCACACCATAACAACATAAAGCTTTAGAAAGGTAAAGTCCTAGACAGGAAATCTGACATCATGCAACTGCTCAGTGGGCCAGTGTACCAAGCAAAGCACATAAAAATGCAGAGAATTTCCACAGAGAGCTGAGTCCTGCCAGACTCTTTTAAAGTCATTAGCACTGTATTTCATGATGCAGAGACCCCAACACTGCGATATTGAAATGTCACAAGTAGCGTTTGCTGAACAGGTAAGATTGATCTCAGATGAACCTTTAACTAAAAGTGGAAATTACGTAAAAAAAAAAAAACTATCCAAAACTTCCACCAATTTTGTACTTAAAACTGGAAATGTGTTCTGTACCTTCCCAGTCTTCCCTTGCCAGCAACCAGGTTTTACCAGATTTTCAATCCCACGCTGTCCTGTCAGCATGCAGAACTTCTCCCCTCGAATCAGATTCCCCACCCACCCCTTAAGTGTATAACACAATACTTAAGGTTCTTGGGACAAGCACTTGCTATTGTGCTCATGTGTCATTGGTTTTTGTCATTGTGCCAGGTCATATGAAAACAAAGCAACTTTAACTACAGTGGGTGCAGTTGTTACAAAAATAGTTGAATGGGCTATTATAGGCACAGTGCTTTCTTTTAAAGTAAATGTGTTCTTGAGATATATTGTAGGATGTTTCTAAATGCGAGGTGATTTTCCCAGTCTGAATACGTGGGAATATGTTGCGTGGGTTTTAAAGAAAATAAACTGATAATGCTATGCAGCCTACCTCCTGATGTCTCATAGACAACAGATTAAAAACTACTGTTCTATATCAAACCAAATCACTTTTCAGAACCCATTTGAAATTTCCTTCCTTACTTAAAAACCTGTAAAGATAGCAACCTGTAAAAGACAAAATACCATGTGCCTTCAGGTTGCTCCAAAATCATGGCAAGTATGGCACTTTCTGGAATTTCAGTCGATCTTACTAATCTGCTGTTATGTAACTTTTTTTAGATAAATCCATACTAGCAACAGATTGTTCGGCTTTGGAACTAACAAGGACATAATTGAAATAATATTCAGTGAATCATTTCTAACCTCTGAATCTGATTTCAATTTCCTTGTCCTGGGCATGCACTCACATTGTGTAGGGTTCATTTTTTCACCTTTTTTATTACTCTGAGCAAGAGTCAAGAGGCCACATGAGCCAGCTGATATCCATATGTCTGTTGACAGTATTTATCACTTCCAATATTGGATGTGACTGCTAGGAATAGGCTGGGCACACATGCTGTCTCAGGAAGATAGGTTCTTACACACCTACTCCTGGCTGACCTGCTAATATCTGTCTCAACATCTTCTCCATCTTCTCCATCTCCTCCATCAATCAAGTGTCATCCACCCCAGTCCCGTCCCATGGTCTCTCACAACATACAGCCACAGGCTGGTCACATCCTCACAAAATTCCATCTTTCTCCCTGAAACTGAACATTGTTCACTGAGCAATCTCAGTCCTTTCTCCTGACAATCTCTGCTCTTCTGGGCTGGTCCGTGCTTGACTGCTTTTCTTGCATTTGTATTGTGCCCTCATTGATCTATGTTCATAATAGAACTTCTCTGCCTCTTTCTTCTGGATATAGTCACTGCTCTTCTGCTGTTCAGTCCAGTAATTTCTCGTCACATGACCAGAACAATCAGGGCCATCACAGGATATTTTGGTTGCCAGTTTAGTGTTGTGCTCTATCCCGACAATTAGGCACAGGAACGATCTCTGAACACAAATGGGGAAAGCAGGGTCAGTGACCCTTGGCCTTCCTTGAGGGTTTGTGCACCTGCCTCTCAGTGAGACCACATTTTTACCATGGAAAAATGCAAGATTAAGGGGTGAAGCTTTGTTTCCTTCCTTAACCTATGGCAAGGCTGCAGCCTTTTTTTCCTGCCTGATTCATACTTGACACCCATATGGCCAGAGAAACAGAGAAACAGTGGCCTTATCATGGCCTTGAAATGTCTGGTGCAGACAATGCGATTGTGTATGGGGCAGGTACTGTCACGCAGTTAGGTGACTTACATCACCACACTAGATGACTTATATCTTAATTTCCCAGGGCAGGCTCTGCCAGCTCAGAAGAGGTTCTTCCAAACAGCAGTTCATTGCAGCTTTTTTTGTAACCTTTCCATTTTGACATATACCTCACACCGACCGTGATATTGCCAGTAATGGCGTGTTTGCAACTCTTAACTGAAAAATCCTTTTCAGTTTGATGCACTATGTTACAAGCCTAAGGACATCTCTTATGATGGAGGCATCTCCCTCCTTGCTCTCTATGCACAGTTTTCCTGCATCTTGTAAATGTTTTAACAGTGACCTGGGTCTGTTACAAGTTCTACATATTGCTTGCATCATTTGCAGTGATTGCCACACCACTGATATTGTTTTCTGCTTCTCATATTTCTGCCCTCCATCAAGTTTCATTCTGTTAACTTTTTCCTCATACAGACAGCTATGAGCACCAAGTGATCTTTTCAGCACCTTTATATATTTAGGAAAGACAGAGCACCCAGCATCTGTCTGGTCAGTAAACTTTTTAATATCCCTTAATGATAGAAATAACCTCTTAGTCCTGAACAATGCACTGTATTGTTTTCCCTTTGCTGTCACCTTGAGCCCTTAAATGGTAAATTACTTTTTTTTCCTTTTGGCAAAATACTTTAGCACTTCCAGACTTTTCACAAAATGTCCTGCCTTACTCCCACACTCTGTCACACAGTGTCACAGTCTCGTGTCACACATCTGGGTCTGTACTGTTGAGCAGTCTTTCCTGCTCCTCCAGATCAGTGTCCCAGAAACTTTTAATTTCCATTTTCTACAACCACACATCGTTTGTGTGTCCTGTGATTCTCAAGGCTGCTAAGGCTCAAGAGCACCTTTCAATTTTACCTCTCTTTCCAGGTCGCTCACATTTTGTACTGCTGTTTCCCTTGATGAGCAAGACAGGTTTAACAATAAATCCTTCATGACAAATAAAAACAATGAATGGAATAAGGTTTTGCTTTTTTAAATATCTGCTCTTTCCTCAGTGTACGCTGTCATCGTAACTGTGTCCCTGTGCTCCTTTGTTTGACATTTAGCAGCCTGGTGTGCTGATAGACACACTTGAAGCCTACCCATATGCCACAGCTGTATCTCTGGAGAACTTTTCATCAAACATCTCCATCTCTTTCAGTTTCAGGTTTCAGTGCAAACACGCTGCTTCACTACATTATTACCTGCTCACTTTCAGAAGCTTTTGGCTTGACAGGAGTGGTAACTTCAGGTGGAAATAATGAAAAATTTGAAAGTTTTGCTCGGATTCACCCCAACTTGACCCCAAAAGCTCAATTCTAAGCTGAATCTTAAAGGGTTTAAGATAAAGCACAGTAATCCAAACTCATGTGACATTAGAGATTTCCAGTAATGGAATAACACTTGAAGCTTTATCATGTATATGCCACTGTAATTCTGCTCTCCTCATGTAGCTGCAGATTGCTGTATAACCAAATATAAACATATACATTTTTCAGCAGTACTTGATAATGAAATTCTGAACTGATAGTTCACACTTGAAGAAACTGTTATTATCAAATGACTGCAATTCTACCTTTTCAGACTGACTATTGGGACTGGCCCTTGCAATATTGTGCTCAGCCAGTTCATCTTGTTGATGCAAATCTGATTTCACTCTGTGACACATCCACTGACTGTGCACCCCTTATAAAGAGATATTCCAGCTTCGAGACTTTTCCCTACCTTTCTTGTATCAAATAAGTCGGAGTGTTCCATGAATAAAGCCTTCACCCACTGCCATCCTGTCTCTGTTTAAAGTCAATATCTACACTCTCATGCTAAGGGCTCTGGGAAGAAGTGCTGCCATTATGAACACAGTTTGCAACATCAAAAGATTTCTGCATGGTTGAAAATTTTCATTGCTTCAGGAATTCCATTGTAACACAAGTGTGGGTCTGTCAAACAGCTCTGCTTTTAGCATATGAGCATCCAAACACCAATCTTGGTAAAATACAAGCCAGTGTCAACAAAGCTCAGCGCTGAAGAACTGGCCTTCCTCCCCTCACTCCTGGCCTGCAGCCGAGCTAGTGCTGCCTGTGCTCTGGTCACAGACAATTCTGTGCCCTCGGGAGGAGCAGCAGGGGTGCTAACTTACACAAAATTCAACTGCTGGGGGACCAGAGGGGTTTTGTGGCAACAGGGTTTTTTTGGGGCTCAGCCTATGTTTCCATTCCCTGTGAGCTTCATTCTTCATGTGGCTTCAACACAAATGACACTAAGTTAAACAATAATGAGGGCAGTCTTTTAGTCATGCTAACTGGATGAACTGTGGGGTTACTAGAGATCTCATGCCACCCTTACCGGTGGAGAGGATTGTTTCTGTACTGTGATCAGTCCCCCTCTAGATGGTGGCTTCTGTTTCCTACTGTCTCTCCTGCTCTGGCATCTTCAGTTCCCCGTTTAGAAACCCATGTGTAACACTCAGGGTCCAAAGAACACCAGTGCCAGGCCACCGTGTGTATGAGGAAGGGGGGTGGAACACTTCCAAAGTGCTTCTAGGTCAGACTGTGGCAAATAGGATCTACATTTAACACTGCTTATATACACACACATATGTATACAGGCAATCCTGGATGGACAGACAGACTGCAGAATGGGATCCTGCAAAGCAGCACTGTGGAAAGAGCCCTGGGGATCCTGGTCCAGGGGAAGCTGGATCTGAGTCATTGTGCCCTGACAGCCAGCAGGGCCAACCCTGTCCTGGGGGCTGGGCAAGGGAGGGGATTGTCCTGCTCTGCTCTGGGGCCGCCTCACCTCCAGTGCTGGGGGCTCTTTGGGTGCCACACCATAAAAATGACACAAAGCTGTTAGAGAGTGCCTAAAGGAGGGCCACGGGGATGGTGAAGGATCTGGTGGGGAAGCCCCATGAGGAGCAGCTGAGGTCACTTGGTCAGTTCAGCCTGGAGGAGACTGAAGGGAGAACTCAGAGCAGTCATAACTTCCTTGTGAGGGGAAAAGGAGGGGCAGACACTGAGCTCTTCACTCCAGTAACAGTGACAGGACTTAAGGGAATGGCTGGAAGCTGCATGTGGGGAGTTTTAGGTTGGATGTTAGAAGAAGGTTCTTCACCCAGAGGATGGCTGGGCACTGGAACAGGCTCCCCACGCAAGTGGCCACAGCAACAAACGTGACAGAGCTCTAGAAGTGTTTGGACAATGCTCTTGGGGACATGGTGTGACTCCTGGGATTCTTTGGGTGTCCTGTGCAGGGCCAGGAGTTGGACTTGATCCTTGGGGTCCCTTCCAACTTAATGTATTCTGTGATTCTGTGATATATATGCACATATATCAATGCAAGGTCCATATCCTCTCATTTATGTAGCTACTGTCATCTTCAGAGAGACTCCTTTTATCTCACAGTAATAAAAACATCCTTCTGACTTAGAATAAAGGGCATATTCCCTTTCTAATATGCTGCAGAACAAAGAGGTGTGAGCTTTATCTACAAGAATTAATCTCCCCAGCCTAATCTGTAAGTATTGATTGAAACTGAATGATTAAAACCACTGTAGCAATTTTATAGAGGCAAGTTTATGGACTTAGGTGAGAAAAAATAATGAATTCTTCCCAGGCCAGCCTGCTATACCATCACCTTTAGGTTTCTGCTAGCCCTGCTGCAGCAGGAGCACACCTTGCAGCACAGTTGGCAGAATGGGAGAAGCTGCCAGGTGCTGCAGTTCATGGACTCATGTCTCAGTTCAAAGTCCCCTTTACCCATTACTGAAGCTGAAATGTTCATCTGTGAGCAAGGGGCAGCATTTTGGGCAATGGACAGCCCCATCCAGCAGCCACGCATTCAGAGTTAACGCTGTCTCTCTTGCATCAGGCCCTCAAGTGGGATATCCATGATGATTGGACTCTGGAGCTATGCTAGTAGCAGGGTGTTTCTGTGCTGTGATCCATGAGGACCCCCCATGGCTATCCTTCAGGGCAGGGGATTTTTACCAGGCAGCATTACTAACCTCTCTGGCTTCAGAAAACAGAAACTTCTGCTGGACTTCTGCACTGACCAGCTCTGTGGCCTAAGTTATCTTGCATCCTGCTGCCATGGTTTCCTTACTTCTAAACTGGCATGTGCTGCCAGGCAGACAAATAGACAAATATACTCCTCATTCACAGCTCAAAGCAAAGGATCAGCAGCATCCTGGTGGTTGTATCCAGATGAAGACATCAACAAAAGCAACAGAGCAGCAGCCCCATCTTCCTTCTCTCCCTTCCTCCCATCTAACTGCGCTCAGTGATAAAATTTACAGCCCTAGTATTTGGAAATGCCCCAAATGCCTTTCCCTTGGATACCACGTGCAAACTGAATTAGGTCTTAGTTTAAGAATGTTGTAAACAAATTTAACAGCTCTGCAGAAACAAGTGCAAATCACCTAGTCCTCTACCTTCTTTCCCCCAGCCATTGGGGCAGTCATAAAAGTGCAATGAGGCTACCACAGAACCAAATCTGCTGTAGTCCCTCTGGATGGAATTCAAATTTTTGGAGACAACATTTCAAAACTGTAAAGACTCCATTAAATGGGCAGGGAGGAGGAATAATAAGATACCCATAGCTAATGATAAGGTTTGTGTTACTGGTGGAGATCATCGGTGTAAAATGGAGCCCAAAGCACACATGAATTTTTGCACAGCCTGCACTTGAGAGCAATAATGGATCAAACTATGTCAAATCTGCATTTTCACCTTGGCTTCCCACTTGTCTGCTAGAAATTCTCTGTGGCCAACAAGAGCTATGATTCAGGTTGTTCCCTGTTCCCTGAGAAACATTTTTTGAAGCCTTTTGGGACTAAGGAAAATGAGTCTGTGATTCTTCTGTCTTCCTGTTAATGATGAGAAGTGACTGAGCCAATTCATGGATTCAAATTCTAAGATTTTCAAAGCAAGGTTTTAAGGCTTGAGCAGAAATCTGAGCATGCCTTAAACTGCCATGGAAACCCAACAACTTGTCAGCTCAGGAAGGATCACTGCTACTGTGTGGAGGCTGAGCTCGTGCCTGATGACATTTATGTTGCCTGTCCATGGGTAGCTCGCTTTCCAGAGACCCAGTCCTCTCTGAATCCTTGAAGGTACAGAGATGAGCTGAGATTCAGTGAGTGCTGAAGTAAGCACACACTTCCCAGCTCACCCCAATGGTCACTGAGCTTACTGAGGTTTGGCACGCATAAGGGGAATTTACATTATCAACTTCACCTTATCAACTTCTTAATGGGAAACACTTCTTTGCAAAGGACATTACAATATAAGATGAGTATTTTGTGTCTGAGGACCCTGAAAAAGGGAGTGAGTCACACATCCTTTTCCCATCATGCTTTGCAAGATGACACAATATGACCTCAAGTGTCAC
>VWZN01018084.1:0-24143 GCA_013396955.1 Regulus satrapa | reverse complement strand
CTCTTATTTCTCCTTTCAAAGAAAAATGCTCATTTTTCTTCCATTAAGAAGACAGAAGCTTTGGGTCATGGCAAGTTGAGCTCCTTGTGAAAAGCAAGAGGCCAGCACAGTAGATTTTCAAAGGATAAAACTAAACCCAGCGTTAGAGAAGTTTATTGCTAGTCCTAAAATTAAAACCATGTTTGTCAATGCTTTGACTTTGTCAATGAATAACCTATTTCCCTACAGTGGTTTTCCAGATTAGATTGATTCTGTAATTGAAAATAAAATGATGCAGAGAAAAGTCCATAACTTTTCTACAAGGTTCTGGTACTATCACCATCTGTGTCAGTCAACAGCTCTTTGGTTTCACAGTTCAGTTAAAGCTGGGATCCTATTGGCAGAGCTTGTGTTGTCTAGGAATGGGGCTACGTGATTATATTTCTGATACTGTGCAAGGGAAGCAGAAGGCTGGTTTATGCCTCTGGGCCAAATTCAGTTCATTAATTTGCCCTGCAGGCAGAGCAGATATCCCTTATGCCAAATGAGACCGCACATGCTTGGACTTGGGAACATTTTGAGCTTGCACACACCTCTGAAATAAACTCCAAAAGACTACATCGCAATCAAGATATGCCATAAAAAAATCCGAAGTAGAGTTTAGAATTGCTGGTGTTCAGAGAGAGAGAGAGATTGTTCTTGAAAGAATAATGCTTTTCCACTTTAAATATTAAAATAAAAACTCAAACTTGGTCACCAACACCGGGCCAAGTGGTGAGGAGGTGACTTTGTTTCATGCAAAGCACAGTGCAGGCTGCTGTGTGCACCCATGGTCACACTGCAAAACAGGGAGTTCCAGGCACAGCATGTCCTGGATGTGGATCCATTTTCAAATGGACAAAAAACATCCTACCTGCACCTTTCAAGGGAGTGAGGAGTTACTTCTTAGGTCAGATGTTTCGGGTAAGTCTGCATAAAGTAAAGATAGATAATAATGTGCACACTGGCATGATGGACTTTGACAACTGCCAAATTTCTGTATTGAGATCTTACTTTATGCAGTACCATTCCTATTTCTTGTCAGGAAATAGCTCATGTCAAAATCTAAAAGCATGATGATCAAAACTCTATCTACAATTTTGCAGGGAAAATATTATATCATTTGCCTTTGAAGTGTTAATTACTTTAGCACCTAAGAAAATATTATTCTAGGGAAAACAAACCGCTGATCTGATCCAGATTTTGCTCTGCTATCCTCTCTTGGTGGAGACAGGTATACAGGCAGTTCTGTTCTTCAGCCAAAGTTACAAGATCCAGCTCAAGACTTCCAGCAAGAAGCTTTGTGCCCTCTATTAGATAGGAAGGGTGGAGCTAGGCAATAATAGGGATCCTTTCTCATTTAAGTTTGTAACTGTGCCTTTCTGCAGTAGCCCCATGGGAACAATCACACAGATCTCTGAAAGAGCAGAGCTTATAAAAGAAGAAGTAGTGGGAAGGCAGGATGATCCTCATGGCAGAGCTGACAGTGGTGGCGGCTGTTGCTTAGGAATGCACAGAAGCAGCAGAATTACAGTGTCTGGGAATGCTTTCAAGAAAGCAATGGCTGAAGCTTTGCCTTAGAGACTTAAAAAGCTGAGTCCTAAGGGAAGAGGAAAGCAAACTGCTAACACACACTAAATAAGCCCTTTTACTAGTGGTTTTGGTTTAGAGGGTTTTTTTGTTTGGTTTTTTTTTTTTTGGTTTTGCGTTTTTTGGTTGTTTGGTTTGGTTTTGTTTTGGGTTGGGGGGGTTGCGTGTTTTTGTTTTTGATTTTTTTTTTCCTTTGGTGGTTTGTTGTTGTTGTTGTTGTTGTTGTTGTTGTTGTCATCGGGTTTTGGTTATTGGGAGGGGGTTTTTTTGTAATTTAAAAAAATTAATCGCTTGAGTTTTGGAGCAGGTGGTGTTCGTGCCTGAGCAGTGCAATCCACCGGCAGCTCAGCCCGAGCACTACAGTGCAGCAACAACAGAGGAGTTGAGGAGAAAATAGCGAGGAGGAGGCACAGCCTGACTGCACAGAGATTAACTCCTTCCCTCCACCTCCAATCTCTCTGTACAATTCTGCTGGAGGGGGGAGAAAAAACTCCATTTCTGTCGCTTCCCCTCCTGTAATTGGCCAGAAGCACCCTATGCTGTGCCTGACACGGGACCTTCTGCGGAGAGACCTGCTGGTCCTGTTCTCACCTCCTGGCATCCTGCGATGGAACCGGTCACTTCCAAGGGAGATGACCATACAGTGCTCGGAAACACCAGCCGGGTTTTCCTTTCAGCTCTCATCAGATGCTGCTCGGTGCCCTTAATTCTTTGGGTTAGTTCCCGTTTTCATTATCTCTGCCTTTGTCTTGCTGATGGTGGCTGCATCTCGGTCCAGCTGAACCCGGGCTGTGCAGAGCATGATGCCATCCCAGCCACAAAGGTTTTGAAGTTGTTTCTTTCAAAAGCGGACAGGAAAGTATCATTCTAAGGAACAACCTCGGGAGGTGAAAAGCAGATCAGGTGATTCTGCCGTTTAACTCTTTTCTAGGTGGGCGAAGAAATAGCAGTGTGAATTCAACACCAGTGTTCACACACGCATCCCCACCCCAAGCCCACACTCTTCTTTGCCCTTTCTAAGCACTTTGTTCCAAAGGCTTTTGGAACAAAGCCTCCGGTCTAGCCGGGATGCTCAGGGAATGGCAGCATTTCATACCAATAGCTGCATAGTGATACAAACAGAGCAGAAACAAAGGAACCGCCTTACTCGTTTACTACCGTCTTCACGGATTAAAGCAAAAACCCAAACCAACAGCCATCCAAGACACCAAGAGCAGGAACAAACCCTCAGCTACCTGGTCGTTTCTACAGCTCTGAATTCTCGGTCCCACTTTCTCCCGTCGTTCTTTACGTTGTGTCTTGTAAGAGCAAGTTTGCAAGAACAAAGCACTGCAGAGAAGCAGGTTAAATGCACATACAGTGCCTTCTACTTGGCACCCCAAACACAAGTTTTTCTCCAGGCTGTACTGGAACAATAGTAATGTACAGAGATCATGATACCAAAAGTAACTTGGACATTGCTAAAACAACTTCCTAGAGAACGAAGTAAAAAGAAAGTAAAAATTACACATTTTGCTTAACAGCTGCAGCAACAACATCAAATCCATCAGCAAGTATGAGATTTAATAGCCAGGGTGTTGTTTCTTTCAATAAGCAGTATAAATATGTATCAATTGGCAGGCTTAGGATAGAACTCCTTGAGTTCAGGCAGCAGGGGTCTAAAACAGAAGAAGGTCAGCACTTGAGCCTTCTCCAGTTGCATCAGTCTATCTCAAGTGTAGCAATTCCTTATGCCATCAGATCCAGATTCCTGTGGGAACCAGGGTTTATACAGGGTTGCAGATTATGCGTTCCTGCCAATGATTTGATGGGATTGCCACTGCTGCGTTCCCCACAGAATGCTTCTGCATCATACCATTGAGTAAAATCTGACTGCACAAGGCACAATTAAAGGATGGTATGAACCTTTACTGCACATTCAGCTTCAGCTTTCAACGTGTGCATGTGTGCAGCTGTGGACTGGTTCCTGAAATAAATGGAAAGTGATCCTGCCCCTCTGTAGGAAAACTGATGCAGAACTAAGACGACGCATTTTCACTTTTTCCATATGAAAATCATGAAAATATATGAAAACATATGAAAATCATATGAAAAAAGAGGTCTCTGTGTAACATAAGAGAAAGCTGAGAAGGCTGGAGGAAAACAGCAGAATTAGCAGGTAGATCCTCAGAGAAAGTGAGACCTTTTCTATCACGCCTCTGCAATCTAGCTGGAGCATCTGCTATCCAAGTTGACATCAGCAGTCCAGCTAAAGAGAAATGCCTCCTGTCCCTTTACAGCTCCTGATGTGTTGCATCAAATGCTGTCAGTTCAAATTAAGCACTGCTGTTTTCTCCGTGTCCTGCCTGCTGCCTGACTTGTTGCACTTCTGCGTGCAGCTGCAGTGTAGTACCCTGGCTGGTAACTGCCCTGCTCCCTGGATATTTCCTGGATAGTTTAAGGAAGAAGCATGGCCAAGTTGGCAAATCAACATAGTAAGGATCAGACTTGCCCAGCTCTGCACACCTCTGAAACTGGTCCTTGCCCTCCCTGTTTATCTCCAATTTTTTGTTTAGACAGAAAGATTGCAGTCTAGCAGCCATTCAGAACAGGAGTCATGCATTTGTGCAGCCCCCAGAAAACAGATTTCCAGACTCAGCTAAGTACAAGGTCTCAAATGAAATGGAACAGTGCTGAAAATAAGCAGAGTGCACCCAGCCTCTGCTATACTGTATATTTAACAGTGTTCCATATCCAGATGCTTCTACTTTCTCCAAAGACCAGTTTTCTACAGAGGTGAAACATCAACGGGGATCATTCAAATAGTACAAATAGACAGAATACTGAAGCAAGGATTTTTGGAAGAGATTAAAATCTCAAACTGTCAAGATGCAAAATTATATTCTTCTGAAAATTTGAATATATAAAACCCTTACATAAATTTTTGGACCCTGTGACTTGTCCTCTCAATTCTTAGATTAAATATCTTTTTGGGTCTGAGGCTGTCATGGTTCAACACCAGCTGGCAATTCAGCCAGACAGAGCCACTTGCTCAATCCCCCACAGTGGGATGGGGGAGAGAATCAGAAGGGTAAAAGTGAGAAAACTTGTGGGTTGAGATAAAGACAGTTTAACAGGGAAAGCAAAAGCCTTTGTGCATACAAGCAAAACTAAACACGGAATTGATTCACTTCCCATGGGCAGGTGTTCAGCCTTCCCCAGGAGAGAGGGCTCCATCATGAGTAATGGAGACTTGGGAAGGCAAACATGATCCAACCCTTCCTTCTTCTTCCCCCAGCTTTACATGTTGAGCACAGTGCTGTAGGGTCTGGAATATCCCTTTGGTCAGCTGGGGTCAGCTGTTCTGGCTGTGTGCCTTCCCAGTCCTTTGTGCACCTCCAGCCTTCTCGTTGGTGGAGTGGTGTGAGAAGCAGGAAAGGCCTTGATGTAAGAACAGCTCGACAATAACTAAAACATCCCTGAATTTTCAGAGCTCTTTCCAGAACAAACCAAAAACACAGACCCACAGACCTATTGAGAAGAAAATTAACTCTACCCCCACAAAATCAGCACAAAGACCAAACACTCTTCATTTCCTCTCATCTCTTAAATGACATCATTGGATTGTTGAGCAAAAGAGATTAGATCACAGCAAACACAAATTTTCCCTCATAACACACTGAAGATCACATTTGACACCATGCCAGACTCTTAAAGGCTACCAAATTAATGCCCTGTTTCATCACCACAAGCTAGCAGGCACTGAGATTCCAGGGCTTTTAGAAGCCATGTGCACAAGGTTTCAGACTGGCTACTTCAGGAAGACAAGCATGGGTCAGAAAAAATCTTTTGCTTTGCTGTAGGTTGGAAAAACACTTTTATCTCTCCTGATTTTAGAGACTACCTTCCTTTTTCAGATGCTCCAATAACATTTTAGGCCTTCATCTGTTGGACAAAATTATTTGCAGAGGCCAAGCTTTCTTCCTATGTTGATCCTGGAGATGTTGCTCTTTCAAACATCTTGCCTAAGGTAGCCACTGGCTCCAGCTGCCATTATGCCCCTGGGTCCATGTGGCAATACGAATGTCTTCCCTACACCCATGTCATTGGAGCAATTCCTTGCCAAGGCATATTTTTGATTTGTCAAGACACACACCTCACTGCAGAGCTGTCCTTTTTTGAGCAACAAAGGAGGCTGCCTTCTCTTGCTAGTATAAAACAAGTGGCCCACAAGGAAACATCTCTTCTCACAATTTATTCACAAAGCTTGCCCAGAAGGGAAACAACAGACAGAAATCGTACAGGTTTAGGTCCCTTAAAGTGTCCTGAGAATGATATGCACTCTGTATTTGATTAGACTCTAGTGTGATATAATGGGAAACACCACTGGAGCCCTAATGAACCCACAGGACATCTTAACAAGTTTCCAGGCTAAACATGAAATCAGAGTCTCTTGACTATTTAATTTGTACTTCTTTTTCCATTGAATTTCTTCTCTATTTCTCAGTGCATTAATTTATCCTGTCCACAGACCTGAAAAACTTCTAAATACTGTGAATACTGTGTTCTCTGCCTGCTCCCTCTCAGGTAGAGCATTGCCTTACTACTGAAGACTTCAAGAAGATTTCCAGACAGGTAAGGAAGTGCAACTGGCACCTGCTGGGACTTGCACGTACAACCACACCCTTTCAAACCCTTTGGAAGGAGTGTCTCAGAGCAGGTTTTCCCACTGAGAGATGTGATCTTCCACCTGTTGACCTCTGGAATGGAAATTACAAAGGAATGTGTCTCAGTAGACCATGCAAGTGTTGGGAAAAATCCTGCTCCTGATACTGCTAAGAAAATCCTCTACTCTTTTCTTTCAATCCTTCTTTCCAAATTGAAGAAACACATCTCCTTTGATGTATCTATTAAATTTAGAGACATCCTGCTGCATAAGAAAGGCTGATGTAACGAAGGATTCTGCAGTCTCTTTCCAGCACCTCAAGGTGCTAAAACAAATACCAGACATTCACCATGCAACACCAAACAGGTGAGCACAACCTAGCTCAAACTGGTCATGCCATCGGGAAAACTTCACCTACAGCAACATGGAGATGGAAAACTGGTGGGCTTCCAATGTCATCATAGCACGGAGTATTAAAAGAGCTGGCCCAGATCCTGAAAACCCTAAAACATATGCAGCAGAAGGATTCATACAGGCTAATTTACACCTGCTACTCTGCAGTTAGTTTGAATATCTCCATGGAGTTTTCCTGAAGGCAAAAACAGAGAGAGAGAGAATGTCAAAAATTAAACATACTTTGCAGTGTTTACTACAAGGACAACTAACAATGATCCCTCTGTGATCATAAAGCAGAATAAATTGATTGGAAAGAGCAGGCAAGAAGTGTTTGTTAAAGCAAAGAATCTACTGAACTTCCTCTTCCCTCCAATTTTTGCACAGTTTTTGGCACTTTCATTTAGCAAGTGTTGTAGTGCCTCTCACTGAACAAGAATTAGGTGTTAGAACAAGCCTCTGCCAATAATGCTGATTAAACACTTGTGATGCTGAGCAGATGGAAAAATGCAGCTGAGTGGCATCACATGCATTTTATTAATTTCTCCTTTCTTCTTCTATCCTAGTCTCCACTATTGAAATAGAGATTGCCAAATCTACTGAGTCCTTCACCATATAGGGTAAATATCCAATTGCTTCTGTAATATAGTCTACTGCTTTATCAGTCCAGTCTTACATGTGTCATAACAATGCTTTCATCATTTTCTTTGTGAAGTAATTCATCAGTCTCCTAGACAACATGACAGCAGTGCATAGGTCTGAAAATTAGGCAAGAGGAGCTGTATTCTAATTCCTCTGTAAGACAACTGGTACACAAACCTGGCTCCACAACTTCTCTCTTCCTGTATTTCAACTACCACCAGATAGTTATCAAACCTCTGTAGCATAGCCAAGTTCTTCTTTCTTGAGTCCCTTTTTCTTTTTCCTCATTGTGTTGTTTGAATGTAAATGCAATGCCTGGTTAGAACCAATAGCTGAGTACTATCACTAGGTAATTTTTAGTCTTGCTCCACCCACACTGAAGTGACCAAGTATTTAATTTTAATCCAGATGTTCCCAGCTCTTTATTGAAACTTGCTAAGATAGGTTTAACACATTTTTCAAACTACTCCAAGTTGTTCTGTTTTCTCTTATTTTCCTGTGGAGATCTTTCTCATTCAATAAAGCCCTTCTTCTGGCAGAATAAAGTATGTTGGATCAGACATTAATTTTTTTAATGTCTGGCACTTATCCTTGTTAGAACAGAAATCAAATAAACCCATATAAAGAGGCTTCCGAATTGTGTAGTATATGCTCCTTGTTTAACTGAAGGTTGGATGTATGAGCAGAGGCTTCTACAGAGCTGAAGCTGCAACATTTTTCAGTTTGCCAGTAACCACACATTTGTTGGAAGTCTTCAGTGACATCTACATCAAGGCCCAAATCCTAAGAGGTTGCTTAAGCAACAAAGTGGAAATTAGAAATCCTGTTACTCACGGGTTTGCAATGGAATAACTTATTCAAAGCGATGGCCAGGATGTGCATTCAGCTACTCTGAAACGCAGCCATGCTCAGGAACTTCAGGCCAAACTCTATTATAAAACAGGGTGATTCATGATTAACACAACTGCCTTGAAGGTCTCTTAGAGACCACTGGGAACTTGCCACACCTGTGCAGCAATAATCAAAATCCTAACCAAAATCAAGATTCATCCTTGTCAAGATTTGAACTGGAACCATGTAATATATCAAAATTTAAGTTAGTTGATAATTATTCCTGTAGGCAAGCAATAGAGTGTTAAAATGCTATAGTATGGGCACTGGAATCAACATAAAAGGAAGAAAGCAACAACTAGGAAGAAAATTCAGCAGAGAATTTTGAGGGGATAGTGCCTTTTCTCATATCTTACTTACTACTGAAAGAAACCCACCAGCACAGGCTGAGGAGAACCTGCTGGAAAGCAGCTCTGGAGAAGGACCGGGGGGTCCTGGTGGACAGCAAGCTGCCCGTGACCAGCAGTGCCCTGGTGGCCAAGAAGGCCAATGGGCTCCTGGGGTGCATTAGAAGAGCCCAGCCAGCAGCTCAAGGGAAATGGTCCTGCCCCTCTGCTCAGCCCTGGTGAGGCACACCTGGAGTCTGTGTCCAGTTCTGGGCTCCTCAGGACATGAGAGACTCCTGGAGCTCCTGGAACAAGTCCAGTGGAGGGCAACAAAGGGGGTTAAGGGACTGCAGCATCTCATGAGAAAAGGCTGAGGGAACTGGGCCTTCAGCCTCAAGAAGAGAAGACTGAGAGGAGACCTCATCAATGTTAATCAGTACGTGAAGGGAGGGTGCCAAGAGGAGGGAGCCAAGCAATAGGACAAGAGGCACAGGAAGTTTAATCTGAACACAAGGAACAACTTCTTTACTGTGTGGATGATTGCACAGTGGATTGCCCAGAGAGGGAATGAAGTGTTCCTCAATTCAGGATCTATCTGGACACAATCCTTTGCCATGTGTTCTGGGATGGCCCTGCTTAAGAAGGGAACTTGGATCAGGTCACTGTGGTGTCTTCCCATTCTGTGACTCTGTGGAATGGTCCCTAACAGACTAATATGGTCATAGACTTCTGACATTCTGGATCTAAAGAAATTGAGATTCAGGGCTAAAGCATGAATCTGTAACAAACAAATTTATTTTTAGGTAGAATTAAGTACAATATTTTGCTAAATCAGGAAGATGACTGCCTGACTGTTGACTTTAAAACATTTCCATCACCTTTTTAAGAAAGAAAATTTAGTATCTTAGTGATTCCATCTACTCCTGAAATACTTTCTTTCTTTAAATGGGCCATCACTGGTAAATGCTCAGAGATGGACAAGGAATGCACAAAGCAAGAAATGGTGTAATGCAAGCACACATTTTGTTCTCCCTTTAAAACATGCTCCCTATTAAATATAGAAAACATTTATCTTAGTTTAGCTCCAGACCATTCAGAGATGGGTGAAATATTCATTCAGAAATTCAGGAATTAGTTCATGTACGAGAGGGGAGAACAAAATGCTGTTGCTGAAGGGAATAAAAAAAGGGAGGGGAACCTCAGATATGAAACATAATATTCCTCAGGCTATTATGTTACCCACTTGTGTTAACATCCAATATTTCTTCTTTTAAATTGCAGCTTGTATGCCCTGTATGTTAAGGCATCAAATTATACTGCCATATTGAGGATTATTTAAACAATCCCAGTAAGTAGGTCAGTCAGTAATTTACTCTAGGTTTATTAGAGGGTGCTAAAGGAAAAGAGCAACACTGTTATTTGTCAAATGAACAGCTGGACCCAAATTGTTGGGGGAGAAAACATTGTTAGTTGAGGAAGTTTTTTTGTTTTTTTTTTTTAATTTCTAGCATAATGAAAAGTATGGCAAAACCTTTTGTTTACCACAAAAATTTGTGTAGGGAGCAAACACAATTAGAGCAGTCTCTTTTGCACAGCAGGTTGGATTAAGCATCGAGAGGAACAAAGCAAAGAAGAGCTCTGATGACCCAGGGGACCAAGATGGGGGATGCATTTGGTCTTGTGCAGCCTCATTAGACCAGGTTTTTCTTCAACCAGAATGGAAAGATTCCAGAAGCCACCACTGAGAGAAAAAAGAGAAAAGGATCTCAGTCAAATTTCTTTTAGAATCACAAGCAAAAATCATTCAGTTATGACTTTGACATACACAAAGGCAAAAAAATTATTAAATTGTGCTTATGAAACCAGAACAGCCTTCTGGCACCAGACCTCAGATATTTACTTGGTAACTAATCTCCAATTTCCTGGTGTTCCCACTGGAAACTCTCTCCAGTACTGTAATGCATCAATTGAATTCTAAGGAGAAGGTATTGATTTTGATGTGTGGCTGTAGACAAATATATAAAGACAGAATTAAGCTTTTAAAAAGCACTGGCTGAATGGCATAGAAGTGCTGAAAAGGGCGAAGATCTGGTCTTAAGGCTGACAGATCAAGGCCCTGACACCCATTCTTCCTTCTGAAAGCAGCATCAGCAACTCCTCCATGGGTGGAGGAGGGATTTTCATGGGTTTGGATAGAGATGGTGGCAATGTCCTGCCTGTGCATCGTCATCCTCACTGCCACCCAGAATGAGCAATTGTGTGCACTAATACTTTGCCTTCATAACAGAGGTAAATGGCTCAGTTGTTTTACATCAGTGTAACTGTGCCTGGGCTGTGGTAATAAACCAAAAGTATTGCTGATGTTGGCCTCAAGAGCTTCCTTTAATGCTAGCTCTCAGTTACAGTTTGTCTTTTCCTTTGCTTAGGAACCTTGCTCCATAAAAACACGTTTTATTCATGAACCTAGCTCTAGCTGGCCTTCCTCAGTGCAAGAGAGTGATCTCAAAAGTTCAGCTTTATTCCCCTCCCTCACAAAGAAATATTTTTTTTTTTCATAACCTCTGAAGCAAAAACATAATTAAATTTCCAAATCACTGCTACAGGATTTTATGGGAGGCTTAACTCTCCAGAAGAGTCTGCAATAAATCAGAAAGGCTTTATTAAGAGCTAATTTTAAATATCCTGATGATTTTTTTGCCCTTACAGAAACATAGAGAGCAAGGAAGATGATCCCATTGTTCTGCTATAGAAAAGAAGTAATTTGGGGCAGTGAGCAAGAAACGGGTAGTCAGAAGGTCAGTACTGGGACAATCCCTGGTCCTATTTAGTTCTCAGTTTTCTAAGTCCATAGCCTGTGGAGGGTAACAGGATCCTCCTATTAAATACTGGAGAATGTTAAGCAGTTACAGAATACAATTTCTGAATTTATTACAAGAGCCAGCTTTCCACAGAAAGCACTATGTCCAAGTCCCCCCTGTTCAGAGCATTAGGAAACTTTGGACAAATGAACACAGGCATCTGCATTTTTAAGGACTCAGGAAACAAAGTAATGACACAAAATATGAACTGGAAGTCAATAAATTAGGATACCAGTCAATAAATTAGGAAAGCCCTAGATCCTTTTCTGGTACCTGTCTTGTGACTGAAGAGTTTATTAGACCCAGATACCTCAGACAGTCTTGTAACCAGCAGTATCAGTTCCTCTTCTCCAGGTAACCAGGAATCAATCCATTTTAGGACATCTTCACATTTCATCTGAGAATCCAGAAGCCAGCAGAAATTGCACAGCACAAGTAGTTGTTTCTTGAAGAAAACACTCTGCCCATTGACTCTAGAAGTTCACGGCTAATCCTAAAGCACGGGCAGTGTCTTAGGATTAAGAGTGTTTTAGGATTGAAGAGCACAGAGTTCACNCTAGAAGTTCACGGCTAATCCTAAGGCACGGGCAGCGTGAAGAGTACAGAGTTCATGTGAAATCCTACAGGTGGCACAAGCATGGCCTGCTGTTTTCTCCAAATTCCTAACCTAAATTCATTCCTGACAGCTGTGGTGACCTCATCTGTGTCCAGCCCTGTGTCCAGCCAGCAGGATAATGCATAGCTGCTAACTAAACAAACCCAAACAAGAAACTCAACACCTTGAAGATGGCATGGCCTGTGTGGTCTCACCGTTACCTTGAAGGGGCTCTAAGCACCGATGAGAGGCTGACACAAAAACTGACAATTCTCAATTCCCTTTGAGATGAGGAGGATGACAGAGTCAAAACAGGTAAGCCAAGCTTACTGGTGTCTTTAGCCAAGGCCTTTAGAGAACATGTGTGTCCCTGCCACAATGTCTAAGCATGTCAGTATTTCCACAGTCAAGGGAATCAGAGAGAGATGACCCAAAAGGATCAAATGTTGACCACAGGAAGCCACAATGCCTTGCAGTCACCCGAGTTTGTACGGGGTACACAAACTATCCAGGCTCCAGAGGGTGTCAGGCATCATGAGGGATGAATCACCTTCTTCACAATTCTCTCCTAAAATAGGAAGACTAAGAGTAGACTCATAAATAAAACTGCAAACAGCAATTTTCAGGAGAGCAAACAAGGATCCAGTCTGAAAGCAAGCTTGACTCTGTGCTGCCTTCATCCCCACAAAAATGGCCTTGTCAGTCTGTCCTGTCTATACCTACTGTCTCACCTCAAGAGGTCACAGACACAGTCTGTAAACTGTCTCAAATCTGCATTAACAGATTTCCTCAGCAAAATTCCACTTCAGAAAACCTTTTACTTCTAAAGAAATTGAAAATTCACATAAAAATCCGATCATCCGACCCACGAGATATGATAAAACTTTCTACAAGAAACAGACAGATGAACTGCTCGACTAAGGCAGCAGGATTTTGAAAAATGCCTGCTCTATAGTGTCTGTCTGATATAATGAATCAATAGATTACTGGCTTATGACCTGTGGAGTTTCCATTCCCTTATAGAGCAGAGAGGAATAGGGGCTAGGACATGCTGGAGCAGAATAACAAAGCAGTGCAGCACTTAGGCATTAGCTACAAAATGCTGATGAAAAATAGACCAAAAGTAGAGCCCCTCCTGGAAATTCCACTTACTAGTATTTTAACCAAACATATTTTTCTGCCTTGAGTAAACAAGCATATGAGGAAAAAATGAACAGTTAAGAGAGGTCTGGAATTCTTTTTTTCTTTTTTTTTTTTTGTGTCTAGCTTAAGTAACAAATAGCTGGCTTCTACACTGATGACTTCTCACTTCAGAGGGGCCATTTGGCTTTTAAAAGCTTAACAGGGACCGTAACTAGACCACTGCTTCTTGTTTGTCAAATTCGTAATCTAAAATTCCATCCCCAGCACAAAGCAATTGGAAGAAGGTGGCAAAAGAAGGTGTCTTGCAGGTGGTGTGTGCATTTCTGTGTGAATGCAGAAGGTACAGCCTCCAATCCACTCAACAGAGCTCGGGTTCAGAGATGCAGCAGCCCCACCCGAGCACGGCCAGATGGACAGAGCAGCTCTGGCACAGCGCCTGGGGGACGGGGCTTCGCAGGGAAGTGGCCTGCAAGGGTGCTGAGACTGGCCAGCCCTGTCCTACAAGCTCTGCCTGCTACACCTAATGAATGGACACTGGATGGAAAGGATAAAAGCCTAGAGAACAGGCTAATAATGGTTATTATGGGGTATAATAGGACTGACAGACTGGGGATCATACACAGACTATAGCCACACAAAGAAGCTGAGGCAGGGTAGGATTTTGTAAGCAAGAATCCTGGAGTTTATTTTAATATTAGAAAAACAAAACAAAACAAAACAAAACAAACTAGCAACCAAAACACATACTTGAAATCACTGATCTGTTCTGTGTATCTGTACTTTCTGGACAAAAAAGGATAGCAGAAACCAAGAGCATACCTATATCAGATGTTAGGTGCTACTATGAAAAAGTTAAAGTGAATTTATATTATTTACCTATAATGAAAAGAAGAGCAAGACCTGTGAGAAGCTATAATAAAGAACAAGTTCTGATTTCAGTTGTGGAGTCCTTTAAAGACATTGCTCATACATACCAGGTCTAAGGTTTTCTTGAGGAGAGGAACACACTACCAAAAGCAAAGCTGGACTGGAAAAAGGAAGGTTATTCTTCTGTACTTCTCCGTTTCAGCACAGAAGCTGTTTCAAAGCAAAGAATGAAGTCGCTGTATTTCTTGAGGCAGCTGAGGAAAACCTTCAGGGTTTGCTGTGAAGGTGCAGTAATCTCTGCATTCAGCACAACACTGCACATGCAGCAACATCTTTGGCAGCTGGGCCTTACACAGAGTGCCCTTTATGCACAGGAACACAAGGCACTCCTTAATGCCTGATCTCAAGCCTGGAATTGTGTTCATAAGGCAGAGTCTATCAGACTACTTAGACATTTAATAAGACATTGCTCTTACCCTCCAGGGTTCCTCAGTGAAACCAGGGACTTCCCACTGACTTAGCTTTCCCTGAAAAATCACTGCATCCTGCAGCCACCTAGACAGCTGTTCCCTGCCATCCCCATGCCACATCACCTACAGATTTGAACCTAGAAAACGGGACTAACCATTTGGTAGCTGCCATCAAGTAGGTATTTTTCCAGAGTAGTTGGGATGTGAAGAAGACTATATTGATAAACTGGGCTCTGAGACCCTGAGAGAGAGAAAAAACAGCCTCTCTCTGCTCAGGGCAGGTCAGGCAGATATGATCTCTCATGTTGGCAGACATCTG
The DNA here is from genome assembly GCA_013396955.1 of Regulus satrapa. Lineage (NCBI taxonomy): Eukaryota > Metazoa > Chordata > Aves > Passeriformes > Regulidae > Regulus > Regulus satrapa. The sequence continues at coordinate 9,386 of VWZN01018084.1, read as the reverse complement.
CTGGGGAAGCAGCTTTCTGACATGATGGCACATCATGTTCCTCTTTGTGTGAAAAAAACTCTGACTAGAAAAGCCAGATCTCCTTCAAAGAAAAACAAGATTCCCGTCAATATTCGGAAGAATCAAGAAAATATTCCCCTATCATCAGATGTTCTTTTGTATTCAGGTAATGGGAATGAGAAAGGACAGCAAAGCAGGGGAAGCAAAACTGATTTGCTTTATGTAGACATGTGTGCAAGCATCTGCTCTGATCACTCCATCCATGTTCTCACTAACTCTGAACAGGGAAACTCCTTGTTTATCCTGGTGTGTCACTGACCAAGTTTCCCTGTTTGTCTCCACCTCCCCTTAGAGGCATCTTGGAATTCTTCAAAGAAGCGAATGGGTTTGGCACATAAGTGACTGGCCTTTAGCTACAGACTCAGCACCCTGAATGATGTGAGCCAGACCTGCCCTCAGTCTTGGAGCACAGGTTGCTTCTTTGTGAAGGCCTCATTAAAGCAGTATCTGCACACTGGGCCCTCCTTGCTCCTGCTGGTGAAACTATACCCTCCTAGAAAGCTGATCCAGGTCTTCAAAACCCACAGAAACTTCAAGAAAGCCAAAATTGCCAATCAGCATTCATCTTGCAGGACCTATCACTGCACTGCCATGACCATGGTTACTTCTGTCAGAAGGCTGAGAAGGAGTGTCAAAGTTTCAGCAAATCAAAAAGAACCTTTTTTTCTAGCTCATCTAGAAAGCTGGAGACAAGTTCATTCTTCCTCTAAATAAAGGGAAAGGGAAATATGAAAGGCTGAATTTCAGGAGGATCTTTTACTTCACGGCAATGCACTTTTTAAACACTCTTAAGTCACATAGCAAACATCTGGGGTAGACTTCATTAACTTACTAAAATGATAGGATATTAAAAAAAAAAAATAAAGACAATGAAATAACAGAGGGAGACAGGAGATTAGTGAAATGTTTCACATGCAAATCTAGAACTGCATTGAAGAATCTGTCATCCCAGCTTTTCCCTATCCTCTAATGGCACCCTTTCCAGTGCAGGATTTTGTGTTTTCATTATGCTCCCTCTGTAAACTGCTAGCAAAGAAAGAAAAGCAGACAGCTTCTGAGACTGACCAAGAGGAAGGAGCTGCCTGCAGAAAAACAAAGTCAGAACAGGCAGGCATGTCTAGAACACATTACATCTGCTCTTTTCTGATTCTCTCCGTCATTTACAAGTATCAGCCCACTCACCAACTTCAGAGCTTGCAATCCTGCCTCTTGCATCTACCACTTTGTGGTTTCACACAAACGCCAAAGCCATCAGGATGGAGTCCGTAAAGGAGAAAAAGAAAACAAAACCAAAAAACGACCAACCCAAACCCTGTCAAGCCAAAAAAACCCCTGTTGCCAAGGCAAAGCCCAGTCCAGATGTGTTGGTAATTTCTCACTTGCCTGTATGAAAAAATGAGTACAGATAAAATTTCCATCTCTTGCTTTCCATTCTGCCTCCAGGAATAACACAGTCTTTCCATACCTTGGAATAGAGGCATCAAGCCTCCTCCATATACATCCATGGCAGTAACCAAATTTTTTTTTCCATGCTTCAGTCCCAGACAGAGCTGGGAGGACAGTGAAAAGGCTTTTTACAGTAACACATTTCAGTGTGCTTTACAGCCACAAGGAAACAGGTCAATTATGACAGTTTCTGAACTGATAATAACTGAGGCAGATTTACGGCATTGCTCTTTGGAGTCCAGCAGGACTTTCTATCATATTTAGGGAAGACATCTTATCAAAGCTGTAATTCCATTGCACTGAGATTCACATACTTCTCACAAGGACACTGAGGGGAAGCCTCAAAAGGAGGCACAGATGAATGATCCGTTTTTCTTTCACCCTGGGTAAACAAATTATTTACCACAGAGACTTTGGCAGAACTCACCATTACATGAGCAAAGTAGGCAACTATGACCAAAATTTAGGCATTATGACCAAAATTTTGAAAAGCAGGCAGAGACAGAGCGCCCACTATGTGACATTTTACAGTGATCTCTGATTGCCAAAAGAGCAGAGCAACAATCTCAGTCAGCCTAAGCTTGGCACCTTAAATGGATAATGATTTTGAAAAACCAAAGGGAAAGTCACTGAAAATTCCACCTCTACAGAGTGAAATTGTCTTAGCCCTCCTGAGGCTGAGCCTCCTGAACCACTCCTGAGGTTGATCAAGTAGTTTTAGGGCCAACATCGTGTAAAACGGTGTGACACTCCCATCTGCAGAATTGAAAGGGCGATACAGCAAAGCAGATACGTTGTACTCCAGAGTGAATCACCAAGACTCCTGTATGCCTTTTGACATCAAATAAAACCAAAGTGGTTTTTCCCACATAACTGATAGCTGGTACTGTATCCAAATGTCTAACAAAAATTGGCTAGCTTTGAAAGAGATTTTTCCTGGCTTCCTTCCAAACCGCTCTCAAAGCTACCTCCCTAAGATGCAAGCCTCCAATGTAACAGACATGCAAGGAAAAAAAAAAAAAAGATCAGTAGTTGCATATATTAAATTCTGAGACATTTGCCACTGTTGCAGGTGTTGATAGATCATCTGGTCCAAACTTACTTCAGCTCAGATTTTTAATTTTTCCCCAAAATACATAAATGAGGCAAAAATGACAGAATTTTTTAACTCCTCATCCTTCCCTCTCATAAATTACCTTCTTACATTATTCCAAAATGAATAATCACATGGTAGAAGACATTATTCCCCTTTCTGAGCAAGTAGTGAACAAGTAAACTCCATTTTGCTTGATGGAAATGCTGCAGAGATGCACTCAACTTATTTTTTGCCACTTGACAGAAATTATCTTTTTTTTTTCTTTTTTTCCCCCTTTTTTTTTTTTTTTTTTCCTCCTCCAAGGAGAGGAAAAATTCTCATGCCAGCCCTGGGTTATGAAGTCAAAATTACAAGCACACAAATTATCCATGTTGCTGAGCTATTGCTGGGTAAGGCAGCCACTCTGGAAACAATAGCTGGGGCTTGAGGTATCCACAGGGAGAAGAGAACATCGTGCTTGATTTACTGCCCTTCTCATGGGATTTACTCTTGGCAAAGTGCCTGTGCAGTTTCTGTCAGAAGGGATACATGATTTGCATGTGCATCCAGTGCTCACTGTGAGGTAACTCTTTAGTGCTGATGGCATATAAAAGGACTGAGCATCCCACGAATTTTAAAAAAAAAACAAAAACAAAACAAGAAAACAAAACCCAACCAAAAAAACCATCTGAGAACCATCCTCTATCAGGAAAAGCCAAAGGCCTGACAGGCTCTGGTAGGAGAGGGAGAAAGATGAATACCCACATATCTCTCCAACAAATCCAAAAGCAGTGATGAGATTAGATTCCATGATTAGATAATGGCAGAACAGTGTCAGTGCATGAAAATCTGCAACAAGAACATGCAACAAGCACATTTCTGGATCCTTTTTGCCCTTTTTCTGCTCTTAGGATCATTTTAGAAACAGCCACTACTTTTTCCAGGTATTAGTACAAGTAATGTAAATAAGTAGAGATGGAAAAATAACATTTCGATTGGCATNACAGCCACTACTTTTTCCAGGTATAAGTACAAGTAATAGATAGTAGATAAGTAGATAGTAGTAGATAAGTAGAGAAGAACAAATAACATTTTGATCGGCACACTCAGGTGGAATCAGACCCGTATCCATCTGAAATATTCCATCATCCTGTACATTTAAAGACAAACCAACCAAACAAAAAACACCCTCAAAACCAAAACAGCTCCCTCCAAGAAAAGAAAAGCAAAGCACCCACCCAAACCTTTTAGAAGAATAAAGCTTGCAAGGTAAAATCTGTGGTTTTGCTTTATCACTTGACCCACAGGTTCCCACTGCTGTTCACATGGCTGGAGACTGTTCAGTAACAGAACTGGAAATACCATTGCTCTGGATTCAGCAATCTGTATTGGAAGAATGAAATTCCTTCCTCCCTTCTAACAGGTGTGGTCCAGACAGCCCAAAGAGTCTGCATAGCAGAACCTGGTTCACTGCTATTTACCGGGAGAGATAATAAGCAATCCATTGTTTCTGCTGGTGGCCGCTCAGGATTAGGTGAGGTGTAACAATTGCTTCTGCTTTGTCTCTATTTTAGAGCACTTGGTGGACTGAGAGCACCAGGCATCTTGCTGTTGTTTGTAGAACAAATTGCATCAGAACTTGCAGAATAATCAGGAATGAGGAGGAACACTCTGTATCATAACTCCTTGGGACTCTGTAGTCCTGCACTGATTTGCTTGTTTGGGCAGGGAGGAAAAGGCAACTTATTAAAAAAAAAAAATACAGATTCAGCAGCCTTCCTTGTTGGTATGGCACAAGAAAATGAAAAACTCACACCAATGTAATGAATTTCTGAGCAACAATGGAACATTGGGAAGACAGTAGCAATTCCTCCCTCCAAAGCATGAAAATCACAGAGATCAATACAGCTTAAGGGAGATACTTGCCAAACTCTCAATGTTTTTGCATAGCAGCCTTCATACAAACTGCATCCAAAGCAAAGACATAGAGACAAGGAAAAGCAACTCAAACCAATCTAAGCTGAGTTTGAAAAGGAAAGGGATGGATTCAGGTACAGTTGAGGAGGAAATGGAGGATGCTTTCACAACTGCCCTGGAAGTTGCAAATCGTGGGCTGGCCGTGGTGCAGTGGTCACCTGCTGTATGCACAGTTCCTATGAAGTTAAAGGTGAGCCAGGACAGTCAAGCTCACAGAGATGTGCTACCACAAGCCAAAAGCAATTTTAAAAGCACCCAGAAGCGAGCAATTCATTCCAGAAAACAAAAAACCAACCAAACAAAAAAATTAAACAATAAAACCACCAACAACACGAAAACCAAACCAAAACAAAACCCCACATCTTTATTTTAGATACCTTTGGGTGCATCTGTATGATATCTAACATCGTGGGTCCCTGATGGGATTGGGCTTTGTCCATGACGCTATAAGAGTAACAACAGGCTTACTGAAATTAGTAAACTCATAATGAATTGAAAGGGCTTTGCCTCAAGGCTGTGAACAATACCTGGAGCCTGGTTTTCTTCAAGTTCTAACCTTTGTTTTCTGTACCTCTGTAAGAGGTACAGAGGCAGGTCAGACAGACAGACATTGGTGCAGGAAAGCAGAAGCAAAGCAGCAAAACAGCTCAACAGCAAAACAGCATTCCTTGTGGAGGATAATAACTGCAGCACTCCTCCAAGGACTGGTGAAAACTAGCTATCAACAAACAAAAATCATCTCAGAGAAGGGAGAAAAGAAAGAAAACTGGAAGGGTTTTCACTGGGTTCTAACTGGCATCCAAACATTTGCTGTGAGGTCTCTCCAGAAATTCTGCATCTTCAACAAATGTAATGTGCATAGTTATTTGCAAATGAATTCTGACTGTTCCTTCCTGCCATGCAATTCTTCATAATTTATTCTCTTCTCCCTTTTCCTCTTCCTCTACAACTGGAATTACATTTTGGAAATGCATCCCTTGTTTGAGAAGCAGGATTTAATATCATCCTAATCAGATCGAATTTTTTGGGGAGGAGGAAAAAGGAATTGAAATTATTATTGTTTCATTTGCTTGCGTATGTTCATATGCTAGAAGGGTGTGATAAATCTAGGATCCATATTCATAAAACTTTTATTTTCACCATTCAATAATTTTATGGAAGAAAAGAAAGTTTTCACCCTGAACAGGGAGAATCTCTTCCCTGTACACAAAGACTTTTGGTCCCAGGCACCTCTTCTTGCCTTCTGTGTCTGACGCCTTCTTTCTAAACACAAAATCCAGTTATTATTAGAGATAGCACTCAGAGGTGAACTCTGTTTAGCTGTCAACCCTCTCCCAGCTTTTTGTGCTGGACACAGCCCAGTGGGTGCAGAGGCTGTGACTACAACATTGAGTGACAAAGGTTCCTGTGCCTGAAGATAATGACATCATTTACATTCGATGGGAGGGGAAACAAAACCCAAAACAGGACTTATGCAAACCTCTACAGATATTGATTAGCTGTTTTCAAAAATAAAGAAAAGGGAAGATATTGACATGTAGCAGTGGAGAAAATCTGCATTTAATCACGGGCAGGCATCTGAGCTTTTATAGTCAGCATTTCTTCACTGTGCCCCTGTATTAGAGTCACAGAAGAGATCCCTAATCGTCAAGAAATTCAAACCTACACATTTTATAAATAAAAATCTGCAGACCCTAAGTGAATACAAGGATGTAATTCAGCCTAGGATTTCTGCAGCTGTTAATAAATCACTCAAGCTGCACTCTGGCAGCTCATGACATCAGCAGATCCCCTCAAGTGAATTACAGCCATTAATTTACACAGAGGAGGCCATCTATCATCTATTATTGACCATCTGCGACTAAAATATGTACAGTTTTGAGAAATTAATAAGACTTTGGCGGAAAATATCTTTCGTTTTCTTCCTAAGTATAGTCTTTTGTGATATCCAGCTTTAGGTTTGACTGTCAGTCAAACCCAACCTGTGACACCAGCCAGGGTCCACCTGCCAGCACCTCTGTGCTGGTGCCTGCACCGAGGGAAGGGACTGATCCTCTCAAAGGCACCACAGGAAGGTATTTACTCACCCAGCCCACAAAAGAAACAAATTCTCAGTGTGACCATGCCCACAGAAGAGGGTTGATTGCAATGTGAAACCTGTTAGCTCTTTGAATATCATTTCTCCCCAGTAGTGAAAGTGACGGCTAGAGAGCAACTCCTTGCCCTGCACAGAATACAAACCACCATAAACGAAAGATCAGGCTCATTACACCTGATGATTTCCTTTGGCTCCTTCCTTGTAATTTTACAAAGTAAAGTTTTGTGAAATTACACTCTCTGCTTCTTCATACTTCACCTGCACTCGGTGATACCGCGGGGCTCCTAACGCTGTCGGAAGTGATTTGGTAAGGATTTGGGCACTGCATTTCCAGTTCAGAATTCCAACACAAGTTTTCCATAAGGCAGAGCAGAAGTCATGTGTGCTTTAAAACTTTCATGGCACGAGGGTGCCTTAGAGCCTGGCAGGCGTGCTAAAGAGCCAGAACATACATGACAACTCGGCTTTGACGCTGGCACAGGAACACTCCCAGATGCCTGCTGATGCCGGGTCTCTGCAAAAGCACTGTCCAATAAAAGTCAGAGATAAAAACCCTCATGCCTGCATGGCAGAGTGGAACTGTCAAGCAGGTGATGGACTTTGCAGTCGTGGTTCTGTGTTTGCAGTTCTCCCAATTACCCACCGCCACAGCCTGTAAATCAGATTTGCAAATAAAGTCAGAGTGGGCACACAGGCGCAGCACACCATTTGCTCGGCTAGAGCTGTATCTTTTTCAGCTTAAGCTGGATTTGGCTTTATATCAATGGCAAGGTTTTGTTGCAGGGGTGGATTGGAAGAGGGAGGCTCAGGGCTGGATTCTGACCCTGCAGCCATGGGCAGAGGTCTGGGCCCATACCAAGCCCCAGAGATCGCAGTGCAGCAGCTTTTACGTGCAGCTCAAGCCTAACGTTCACTTTTTGCTTCTTAAAACACATCACTTATACAAAACCAATAATCACATTAATATATTAGCAACTACAAGTTTTCAGGAAAAACTGGATTACCAAAAATGTTTACAATATTACAGCTGTGCTGTCATTGCATATAGAGGATGCCGAAAATGTAAAAACTACTCCTGAAGTGGGAACATCTAGAAAATCAGCAAAGAGCAAATTTTTTATAACTATTTAGGAAGACCACTTTGAGAATTTAAAACTACTGATTCTTGCCAATGCATACAGAAACATATCTAGGGCTTGGTACATGCTGAAAATCTTTTGCTGTAATAGTACCAGAAAAAAAATAAAAATCTCCAGAAGTCAAAAAATCAACACAGATATGTTGAGTAACATGTGATTGAAATTTTTACACTTTTAACGAATGATTCCATGTATCCCATTCTTTGATAACTAGTAGAAAACAACACGGGTTTGTTACCTGAGATTTTTCATGTTCTATTGAGGGTCCAGGCTGATGTGCTAACATTAACTTAGAAAGTAAAGCAACGTTGAAACTAGCCTAAACAGTTTCTAAATTGCAATCTGAACATACTATACAAAATATAACAAATGACCTAATACATTTACTGGGAGATAGTTACCATGTATCTGCTGGTTTACAAAAAAAACCCCACACCCTAAAAACCCCCAAAACAAACCAAAAGGCACATCTAACATACTAAACTTCTTGAAGTATCAAATCATGATTTGACCATGGTCTGATCATCCAGCTTCCTCATTTTCCAAGGCAGTATTTTGTTGAATCAGAGGCTTACAGTGCAAAACCACTACAGTGCAGAAGAAACAACAAACCCAACCACCACTGAAGTGGAAATAGAGATTTATTATTTTTTATTATTAAACTTTTGTAACTGTTACCAGAAGAACACAAGAAATATGTCTTAATAAGATAAATGAATTCTGGGGGGAGCAGGAATTGTCCTTTCAGATGTGGCCAGAGCTTTGTTATCAAATCACCTGCTGGAGTCTAGGGAAAGGATGAAAACAGGAGTTTTTCTGTGTGCTGCTTTCAACCACACTAAGGATACACCAGCCATTGCCAGAGCTATGGAAAACTCTTGGTGCCATAAAGACTGAAGCCAGTATCTTCCAATCTATCGATATCCAAACTTCCAAGGAGGCTGTAGCCATTTCCATAAACCTACAGAGCAACCTGGGGCACTATAAAGCAATAAACACATGTAACATTACCACAGTGCCACTGCTTGCAATGCTGCTGACAGTCCATTCTGGCTGGAATTAGATCTTTTGGACGTTTTTAGTTCACCTGTAAAAGTCTATCTTACCCTAGTTTAGCAACTGGGCAGGCAAAATCTCAGCTTCAGAGGCAATTTCTTGTTATCAAATTAGGGTAAAATCGATTTGCCTAGCAATTCGGCTTGTTGAGACACATGGCATTTCCAAATATCATCTCACTGGCGTTATTAAAGCAAAATTAAACAAAGTCGCAGGCAAAATTATGTTCAGCTGAAAATCTTCAGCATCCTATTATGCATAAAGCTGAGAATTTGGTATTCTGGCTGAGTAGCTGTTGACAGGATAGGTGCTACACGGAAAAGCTTTCCCTCTTCCACAGACGTTCCTGGTTGCCTTAGAACGAGTGCAAACAATCCAAAAGCTTTGGGAAACTTAAAAAAAAAAAAAATAAATAAAATAAAAAAAATTAAAAAGGCGCTCCTATTCGAGAATAGTTCGTACTGCCCCAAGCTTATCGTACAGCAAAATACAGCCTACGCAACACGAAATTTCACACGCATCACGCAATTCCTGA
>VWZN01018083.1:34352-49038 GCA_013396955.1 Regulus satrapa | reverse complement strand
TGCTGAAAGCATTAATATACTTCTTTCCCATATATATGAGTTGTTTGAAAATAGATGTTGTTTGTGTTCTGTCAGAATATCTTGAAGTCTACTAAATACTTTAAATTAAAAATAGGTACAACTAATATAAAATTACATAAACAATAATTTATTATTTTATTACAGAAAAAGAGAAAATAATTTTCCTGTAACTTTTAAATATTATGTGGAGATTTTATATGCTTGGATTTATTTAATTTCCTATTTAGTGATAAACTAAATTCATACTTGCCTACATTGTCATTCATTATGACAGGATTTCTTTTGAAAGGCCAAAAGAAAGAGAGCAATGTAAAACACAGGAAAAAAACCAGTTTTCCAGCAATGTCTGGCTTTGTACATTTATTATATTCTGATGTTTCTACTGCTCCCTTCTCCAATGCTATACTTAGGTATTATAGAGGAACTGATTTTCATGGTCCTGTCAAATATAAATCACAGCAAAGCATCCATTTTCTTAAGGTATTCCGGCAATTAGACTATCAATGTAGACCATTTCTTTACTGGTATTGGATTTGTGTACCGTAATACACAAATACTATCTCTTAATTAAACAACTGCAGGATAATCTGACATTTCTGATAGGAAATGTCCACATGTGGGCATCCATCAGAGTTATTCGATATTTGAATAACTGCCAGCTGCCATAAAAATATAATGTAATTTGAATTCTTGATGCTTTATATCTAGAAGGTCTAAATTCACTGGAACAAACATATAAGGATGACAGCAAGAAACTTTTCTTACCTGTTTTGTGAGGTAACATTATTAAATTTTTGTTTCAGTGGAATTACATGTTGTCAAGCTTCAGTGTGTGATGTGTACCAGTTGCAGAACTCCTAACATTAGATAAAATTTATAAATATTAACCTACAAAATATTTGATTGTCAGGTTTTGACAGTGTTCTTCCATCAATTCTTTTTTTTTGTCATTGCTAGAGGTCACCAATACAGCCTTCTTGATACGCCATTTGCTTTCAACAGACCACTAATTAGGGTTGGTAGTTTTCACAAAATAACTACAAAATGTTATTACAAGTATCCATACAGACATTTTCTTGACCATATATTTTGACTTGCTGTAAAAAATGGCAATTGAGACATGATTTGTTTAAATTGAATGTGAGGCATAAAATCTTTAAAATTTATTATAATACAAGCTGGTCCAAATCAGTATAAGCTTAAGATTTTGTTGAGTAACTAAAAAGTCAAATTAATATTTTAAAATAACTTTTCCAGGTATGGTTCTTTTTGAGACAAATCTGTGATCATGTAAGAAGATTATGTAGTAAAATCTCTATGATACTCCAATATGGTTACATATCATTATTATTCTTTTATGGAACAAGCATGTATTTTGCTGTTAGAACAGAACAGCACTCGACATATGTTAGGGTGTTAGTATTTTAGCATGTCAGATGTAGAAAAATCCCTACTGCTTCAAAATAGGTGTCCAAAGAGGCAGTTAGGAGTGTAATAGTATCAATCCATGATTGGCTTTCAAATCTGCATACCTACCTGCACACAAACATGAAGTCAGCGATGAAGCACAAATTGGAGTCTGATGCTATGGTGTTCTTAGGACAGCATTTTTTTTTCAGCTTGAAAGAAAACTGAAATTGTTCCCAAGGTTCTGTCTTAGAAATGTCCCTTTGAGATGGCTTTTATGTCAACCCAAGTAAAGTTTGATCTTTTATGACCTTTTATCCTCAGGTTATTTCCTGACCTTCTTGGAACCAGTAAACAATATCACTGTAGTCCAAGGGCAAACAGCAATCCTCCATTGCAAGGTAGCAGGAAATCCATCTCCGAATGTCAGATGGCTAAAAAATGATGCTCCAGTGGTTCAGGAGCCAAGACGGATCATCATCAGAAAAACAGATTATGGTTCACGTCTGCGAATCCAGGATCTGGATACCACAGACACAGGATACTACCAGTGTGTGGCTTCAAATGGGATGAAGACAATAACTGCAACAGGAGTTTTGTTTGTCAGGCTTGGTGAGTTCCTGGCTTTTATGACTACTCAGACTACTTTATAGACTAGGTATTAGTTTTAACCAGAGTATAATGAGAAATGAATTTAATGTTTTAAGAAAAATTCTCAACACAAAAGAAAATAAAGTCAGTGCCTGGGGCTTCTCTCCCAGCACAGAACTTCTCAGTTGAACTTGATATCCCTTTAGTGGTAATAAAAGAAAGTAAATACAGATGTAGAGATCTGTAAATACACAGTGAAGAAAAAAGAAATATTAAAGAAGTGCCAGTAAAAAGTACAAAAAGGTAACATTTCATTGCCTGGAGTTTTCACTCTACTGCTGAACTCAGCCTGTGGAAAAAAGACAAAACAAAACAAAAACTCATAAGAAAAACAAGAAGTGGTTTTCGGCATGATGTTCATAATTCTGGGCCCATCCTTGTGAATTTCAGTTCTGTACTGCTGTGTGAAGCATGGCCTCAAATTCTGTCCTTTGACATGTTAAGGTAACACCATACCTTTCAAGAAATGCTTATATTGCATTTTGGAGGCTTAATAATCCAATCTGGAAGCCAAACTTTTATTACCTTGCCTTTGGAGAAATAGGAAAAAAAACTCTAGATGCATTTTCCTAGTTTTTTCTTCTGATTCTGTAATGTAAATAATAAATTCCACAGTTAAGTTTGTAGTGATTGAGTATTGAACTGCTGAGTATTGAACCATGTTCCTCTTGTGACAAAAGCTGATCATCCCCTTACTATATCTTAAATTCTGATAGTAAAGCTCTGTTAGGGCTTTTTATAATGTAAGTGATACATTAAATAACACCTTGTCTAACAGCCTGTGTTTTTATAGTGGAAAATATTTTATGGAAAAACTAAGTCCATTCAAGTTGCTGCTAGAGCAGACAGTAGATTCATGTGATTTTTATTTGTGGCTTTGAAAATAACAAATATATAATTATGTTCAGGAATGCAGAGGATTTTGTTTGGATCTTGAGATAAACTTTCCTTAAAGAGGCAATTTCCTTTAGATTGCTATTGACTTTTTTTATGATGTTGTCCTTGAGCTAACTTGTCAGCAATATTTGTTTGCTTTATGTTTGCAGGTCCAACAAACAGCCCAAATCACAATCTTCAGTAAGTACTCTTTGGAAAATTACTTAATGTATTCTGATTACTTTTTTTCTGTTAGAATTCAGCTCATAAACTTAGTCAATGCTGCCTGCAAACACAGTGTTCTTGCTAAAAGTATTTAATTTGATCAAAAATTCACAGAATGGATGCAACTTTTTTAGACAGAGGTAGTAGCATTGTGTTACAACAGGTTTTGATTTGATTGACTATTCTTGAGCAACTTCTGCTTGCTTATTTCATGTTTTAAACAAGCAAACTACCACAAAGTCATGTTGGAACAGTAATTGTTTACAGGGCAAGTACAGGCTAGAAGAATGGTTAAAAATGAATGGGTAAAATACTTAGGTTGCTCTGTTTGCAAATTTACCAATGTTCTATTATTATAACTTGAAGAGCCAGATGCAACAAGACTAGCATCCCATCATTGAGCAGCTAGGCAAAACCTCTGTTTGTTAGTGTCATTTTGACTTGAGTGATGATTTGGTGGTTTCTGCAAGATACCTGGGTCCACTTGCTGATTCAGTTATACGGATGAAAAGAGATTCATATAACGACATGAATTGGAAGGGACCTTAAAATCATGCGGTTCCAACCCTTCTGCCTTGGGCAGAGACACCTTCCACTTTATCAGGTTGTTCCAAGTGCCCTCCAGCCTAGCCTTAAACACTTCCAGGGGTGAAGTATCCACAGCTTCTCAGGGCAACCTGTTCCAGCTCTTCACCCTCTCTGAGTAAAGAATTTCTTTTTAGCATCTAATCTAAACCTGCCCTTTACTGGCTTAAAGTCACTGCCTCTAGTCCTGCACTATCTACTAGTATAAAAATCCCCCTCCTTCCTTTTTATGAGACTCTTTTAAGGCTGCAGTGAGATGTCCCCAAAACCTTCTATTTCTCCAGTCTTAACAACCCCAACTCTCTCAGCCTGTCATCACAGAGAGGTGCTCCAGCCCTCTGATCATCTTCATGGCCTACTCTGGACTCACTCCCAAGAAATCCACACCTTTCTTGTGCTGAGGACCCCAGAGCTGGACTCAGGATTCCAGATGGGGTTTTGTGAGGGCCTGCAGACTGATAGAATCCCCTCCACACAGTGCTTTGGATGCAGCCCAGGATACAATTGTCCTTCTGGGCTGAGAGCTCATACTCTTCGGTCACCTCCAGCTTTTCATACACAAGAACCCCAAAGTTCTTCCTCAAAGGGCTGTTCTCAGTGACTTATCTCCCAGTCTGTGTTCATGTCTTGGAATTCCCCAACCCTAGTGTAGCACTTGGCACTTAAACTTGTAGAACTTCATGAGGTTCTTATGGACCCATTTCTTGAGTTTATCCCTCTGATGTCCCAATGACACTTCTCAGCTTTGTGTCATCTTCCAGCTTGCTGAGGGTGCTCTTGATCCCACTGTCTGTCTCGCTGATGAAAATATTGAAGAGCACTCGTCCCAAGAGAAAGCCCTGAGGGGCACTACTCATCACTGGCCTCCCTCTGGACACAAACCCTTAGACCACAACTTTCAGGCTTCTTCCAGCTAGCCAGTTTTCTATCCTCAGAATAGTCCAAATCTATGTCACTCCAATTTGCAGATAAGGATGTCATGTGAAATGGTATCAAGGTCTACAGAAGTCTAGATAAATTATATCTGTTGTCTTCTCTTACTGACTGTTGCTGTCACTTTGTCACAAAAGGCCATCCAGTTATTCAGGACTAATTTGTCCTTAATAAAGCTGTGCTGGCTGCCATAGGTCAGTTTGCTGTCTTTTATATGCCATGGGATAATTTTTAGGAGCATCTGCTTCATGATTTTTCCAGACACAGAGGTGAGGCTCACCAGCCTGTGGCTTCTCTCATCTCCCTTTCTTCTCTTTTTAAAAATGGGAGAGATGTTTCCTTTTGTCAGTCACCAGGGAGTTTGCCTGACTACTTTGACTTTTCCAATATGATGAGATTGTTTTGGCAAGAGCATCAGCCAGTTCCCTCAGGACTCTGTAATGTATCTCATCAGGTCCCATAGACTTGGAGTCAAGTGATCCCAAACCTGTTTTTCTCTTGTGGGAGAGACTTCACTCCCATATACCCACAGAGAGGATCAAGCTCTTGAGTGGAAAGGGTGACTGTTAGTGAAGACTGAGGCACAGAAGTAATTTAATAACTCATTTTTCTCCCTATCAGTCACCACCTGTTTTTCCTTCTTGCTTATCATGAGGTATATTCCTCTTGGCCTTTCTTTTCTAGCCTATGTCAAACCAGTAAACCCGGGAACCATGTTTTACAATGATTCACATTTGTTATACACCAAGTAATTAATTTTATTTACTTTGGCTTCCCTAGCATTTTCCAAGTTCTTCTGCTGTACTGAGAATGAACATGTTAATATTTCACAAATACCAACATAAATAAAACATTTCAACTGATATAGTGAGAAAAAGAATTACTGCGTATGTGACTTCCTCATGTGGAAGTAAATTGGGGTTCCCAAGACATCCTTCTTCCTAGTTTTTCCTAGTTTTTTACTGCTTTGTTATGCAACCTTTGCTGGTTTGGAACACTATAAATAAATAACTAGGAAAAAAAAATTAAATCCTGTCATTTGGTTTATGACACTTCACAATTGGTCTTGTACCATTGGTATTTGAAGCAGTAGTGTGCCATCATTGTTCTGCCATTAAAAGGTGAAGTGAAGAGTACACTGTTGGTAGATTATTTTCCTTTTGATATCTACTAGATTGGAGAAAAATCTGAAACTTCAGAAAAACAAGGTCAGGTCAAAGGTCTAGTGAGAAGTCATGAGGGTCTTATCATATGAGGCCCAGCAGCTTTCATGGATTAGAGACCTTTGCTTTATTGCATGCTTAGTTGTGTTTAATTTTTTTTTTTAAATTAGTCCTTCAAATAAATTGCCATGTTTTGGTGGCATAGTTATTTCCTTTTCAGAAATTGATCCTGATTTTTTAAAAACCAAATCTTTTATACAATATCATGTGGGTCATTTTATAAGACAGAAAAGAGGAGGGGTAGAAAAAGGCAAAGGAATACCTAACTGCTTGGAAGGAGCTCTCATGGATCAAAGGACTCTTTCCATTCACTGTCTGCCCAATGCAGCCTTGCACTGATCCATGTGAGAGCTATTGCCGCTGTGTAATACTAATACTAATACTAATACTAATACTAATACTAATACTAATACTAATACTAATACTAATACTAATACTAATACTAATACTAATTATGCTTAAAAAAAGACATGCTTCAGTGGAAACCTGAAACATGAGACCATTGTAACATGGTTTAAAATTATTCCAAATGAATATTAAAGCCTAAGAAACATTACCTGTGTACATACCATCTAGCAAGGTATTTTTATGCAGTTCATGCTGTGGATTCCTAGAATTAATTGGCATTTAAAGATTGCCAGAGAGAAATTATGTGTTATGCAATCAGACTTGCCAGTGCAAAAAAGCATCTTGACCTTCAGGTAATGAAGTCGAGATGTTTTCATAAAAATCTAAATGTAAAAACTTTCAACCAAATACGTAGTCTTAAATTGCTGTGGATTATTTGGAGACTTCCTTATTTTCTGTCAAGATCTATATGTGTAAAAATTTCTAGGGATTTTTCTGTAGAAATGGAGAATTACGATCTATCCTCTTTATCTAAAGTATTAAAACTATCAAAATCAGTAATAGATGATGCAGATTAATTTACAAAGGAAATAAAATCAAAGCATGCTTCAAAAAAAATAGTTTCTGATTAGCCTTTGCTGTTCAGAGGACTGTGCTACTAAATGGTTGTTTCACTAGAGTACAACCCTTTAGCAATCCCTTCTGTCACTGTGTGCTTTACCTTTTGCATCATTAGTATTTTTAGTTTTGCCTCTCAAAAGGGAGACATCCTATCTGTTCAGAAAGATACAAGTGTGTGAATATAAAACAAATGTTTAATATCAGGGAATGTTGTTTGTTTTTTTTTTTTAAATTGTGATATAAAACAAAGAAATGGGCATTAGCATCTTGGAGTCTAAGAGCAGAAGGATAGAAACAGTTGTCTTTCCTTCTAGAGCTGTTGCTCTTAGAAGATAACATCATTCTAAAAGAGTGCATAGACTAGTTTAATATATTTTTCTTTTGAATTGAATGGCTAGATTAAATTTTACTCACTGGGCAAATTCCTGTTTTTGAAGTGGTTTAACTATAGCAGTGCCATGTTGAAGGCAACTTGTGATGGAAGATACGTAGTATTCTAATATTTCAGTTTGTTGTCTCTTAAGGGCTTCTGGAAAATTGGATGAGGCCTTTGTGAGATGAGGAAGGCATACAGAATGCAGACAGAAAGAAATGCCCCTAAGCTTAGTCCTTGCCAAGCATATGGGAAACATCTCTGTTGTCACTGCTGCACTTTTCCCTACATGACCTTTCTGAAATCTGCTCAGGGTGCCAGCAGAAGGAGCATTTCCTTTCAGAGCCCTGTGCAGAGGAGCTGGGCTTTGCAAGAAACTTTGAGAAGTCCCTGTTTTACTGAACTTTGACCTCTGATGCCTGTAAGCTGGATGCTTAGGAGAAATGGGTGAGAAGAAACACTGCCACAAAATAGAAGTGATAAGTACCTTGTGGAGGAATTTTTGAGGTGTTAATTATTAAGCATAAATTTGCATGTTCTTATGCCTGATTTTCAAGTAGTTTGGGACAGCAGTAAATTTTTTAAGATTTGGTCCATTGAAGAAAATTGATGAAGCGATTGTAGTTAAGAAAAAAAAATTCTTTCAAACAATGTCTAAAAACTGGTAACATGTCTGTGTTAAACTCCAGTGAGGAGGCTGGGTTCCTGAGCAATTTCATCTCCATTGGCCTACATATCCCAAAGCACACCTTTCCTATGACCCCAAAGGGAAATTTCTGGATGATTTGATGGGCACTAGTGTATCTTTATGATGGAAACAAACTCATTTTCATCCTGTGATAAATCTTCATGTAATTACAAGATGGAAAAGACAATATAAGGTCTAGGGAAAGAAGGTAGAAAGCAGTGGATCACCAGAGCATTTCACCCTCAGGCTGCTTCCTGCCCCTGACTGGGATCTTCCAGGTAAAAGGCAGTAACTGAGGGAGAAAATAGTTATGCAGACTGAATCTCTGTGGCAAACCAAAGAAACTAAACACACTAAACACACTAAAAAGAAAGAATGCTTTCCTTACTGTCAATTAGCAGTGCCACTTGTGTCTTCCTCCTTTCCTTAGGTGGTAGGCAAATGTCTCTGGTCTCAATGTAGTTTAGCCACAGATAACATTGTTAATGTTGTACATTATACAAGATTATCTTAAAATTCGCATAAACAGATGATTTTCTTAAAACAATACAAGGTTATTTCAGCTCATAAGTTACAGTGTTTATTCAGGCCCATAAGGACCAGGTGTTTCATGATGTGCTTCCTCCAGAATGACATGCCTGCCTTTTGTTTCATCAAAATGTTCATGTGGCTGAGACAACCATATTTGAACTATGTATGCTTTTTTTAAGATGCTTGTGGTAAAAAGTTGAAGTTAGAGAATAAGCTCATACTTGTGTTTTAATTTCCTCTTTTAATCAAGGGGAAAAAAAAGAATTTTGTGATTAAAATACTGGACTGTAATTTTAGAGGTCTGGATTTAATTTCTGACTTTACTCCTGTCTCTGTGTGTAGCAAGTTGCTTAACCTTTGTCTCTCCATGTTTTGTACATCAAATGGAGATGCTGGATCTTGGGAATTTTTTGCCTTCCTCTGTTATGGGATCAGATTATTTCAAAATGTTTCGGGTACGTTCTTCTCCCCATAAAGCATGGAATGTTATCCTGCTTTATGAGTGAGGAACTGAGGCACAGATTATCTTGGGCTGGTCTACATTAAACAGCATGTGTTTATCTTGGCAGATTTCCTGACTCCCTGACAATCCAATTTAGGGATCTGGCTAAAACATGCTGCAATTCCCTCCTAGCCCCTGTGTGTCAGTTTCCTTTTTTTCTCTCAAGGCTGAGGGGGAGGCTGTATTTCACCCTCCTGTGGGTTTGGGGCTCCTTTCAGGGGATTTTGATCCACAATCTCAGATCTGCTTTTGACTTCATCATTTTAAATGTCCTTTGACAGTCCTTCAGGCCAAGACAGGAAATTTGGAGGAAGGACAGAAGTAAAACCAAGGTTGCACTAAATTTTTTCTCTCTTATCTATTTTAGAGTGCAATTTTTCAGTTTTTTTTCTAGTTATGTAGGATTTAGCCTAGAGAGGCTCAGAAGTTTATGACATCACAAATTAACATATAACTAAAACATATACTCTTCTCTGCCTGGAGATGTAGGGTATACTCAGAGGAAGCTGACAGTCTATCTTGTAGAAAAACCTGAATTTTTAAACTTAATGTTACTAATACATTTCAAAAAATACTTTTCCCACNCAAGGCAGAGTTAAAGAGCACTAGAAATACTGTTTTGGGTTGCTTTGCACCACACCAGATCACAACTTCTTCCCACATGACATTGTTTTTTCTGTTTTAATCTTCCACTTAATTGTTTTCTAATCACAATAAATGATAAACAACTGAATGCATTTTATATATTTATTTATGTAGTGATAGAAGTAGAAATTTAATGTGCTTACAAAGGTGATTAATTTAAAAAGCCAGATGTGTATTTAAACTAATATACATACCATCTTGGAGTAGACACAAGTGTCCGTATTCCTGTGACTTGTTATCTGGGAAAACTATTACAAGTGTTAGGTTAGGTTTTTTTCCTTTCTGCTAGAGGAAGGGAAGTACTGAAGAAAGAAGTTTGCAGGCAGTATGAAGGGAGAAAAAAGGATAGTAGTTTGTTTGAATCTGTTATGCTCACTAAACCATGTTGTTCAGAATCCCCCAAAAACCAAAGGAAGCCAAGCATGTGTACAGGTGATTAAAGATAAATCTTCATGAAAGTTTTGCCTTCTTTTTGCTATTGTATAAAACAAATGCCTTTGTGTAAATTAAAGTGTAATGCAGATCACTGCTCTACTGAGAGAGACTGGTGGCAAAGACAAAAAGCAACCCTACAGGGCTTGACCTGTATTTGGGCAAGGTTTATTTAAACACCTTAGGAAGAGGTAATATTTAGTTACATTTCTTACAGTTAAGCTAACTTAGGTTGAACATAAGAAGTACATGCACACTTGTTATTGGCAGTACTGTCAAGATACTTCTAAATGGGTTGGATCAACCATTGTACTGAATGTAATTCATTATATATGTAGGGCTACAAGCATGCTTTACAATGAACAGAACAACAGAAACACTTTCTTTCCTAAGAGTTCTTTTTTCAAAGTTTTACGCCTTTAGCTTGTATATGAATATTTAAGGGAGTTGATTGTTTCTGTGGGTGAGAATTCACTCACAGCCTGTGTATTGGGAGAGCCTGCTTCCTACTCTGCAGAGCAGTGGCTAGGTTTTTCATAGCCAAAAAAGCCTAGGCTGTCATATCAGATGAGCTGTAAGGTGCGACTCATAAGTTGTGCAATATGCGGCAAGGAGCCAGTTTACAGCTCTTTGTAAATATGTGACCCCAACACGCCCTCTTCCAGCAAATTCCAGATCAGCAGCAGGTGCTTAGGTTTTAGCAGCTCAGAGAAACAGTTTGTATTGAACTTCCAAAGAAGTTGCAAGCAAAGTAAGACACTTGTTATTCCCTTTAAGGATCTATGTAAATTGATATTCAAAGTAGTAATGTCCCATGGGCTTTTGGCAAGTAGCTACTGCAGCTGTTGGACATCCCTGATATAACCAGCAATCTTTAGTGTGTTTAGATTTTACTTCTTCCCTCTATCCCTCCCCTACTCTCATTTGTTCAGTAGCTTAAATGGCTTTCAAAGTATTTATTGTATGTCTTACAAAAGGACAGTTATATGTCCCTGAGACTTCCTGTAGGCATTTGATGCCACATTGAGTTTAATTAGAGTTCTTTAGGATGCTGAATAGCCTCTAAGTGCATACAAGGAAAGGGTGAATGTTGTAGTTAGGCATAAAGATAAAGGAACACTATTCTAATGAAAAGTAGGTAATTTAACAAAATGAGATAATGCTGGAACACCACACCATAAATAACCCTTTCAATTTTTATGCCTTTATGGTTAGATTTTTCCTACTTTTGTATTATGTTCTCTATTTCAGTTTGAAAGAGCCAAAAAACTAGATGCCCCTGATCTAATGTACTTGAGAAAAAGTCAAACAGATGGTATGAACCAATAATATTTGAACAATTCTATTCAAAACTAAATGGTGTTAACAGGGATGGAAAGAACCTTTTTTTTTTGAGAAGAAGGAAGAAAATTGAGTAAGGAAATCTGCTCTTTAAGTTGGCATTGCTTTTAACTTCTAAAATCGAAAGTATTTGAGTTAATACTACCCTAAAAGCAAGGCTGAAAGAAGCATGTGTCATCAGCAGTTTCTCATACTCCTCAAAAAGCTTATTCTTAACTAGTAGAGGAGTAAACATACTAAATAGAAAATAATAGAATAAAATGCAATACAATAAAGCATAATACAAAAGAGTGCAATAGAGTGCAATACAATACAGTAGCTCCAGTTGGCAGGGACCTACAATGATCATTTATTCCATCTTCCTGATACCTACAATAATAATTTATTCCAGCTTCTGTGGGTTGACAAAGTTAAAGCCCAGTATTAAGACCATTGTTAAAATATCTCCTTCTAAGGCACTGACAGGCACATGGCACTGACCACCTCTTTAGGAAGC
The DNA here is from genome assembly GCA_013396955.1 of Regulus satrapa. Taxonomy (NCBI): domain Eukaryota; kingdom Metazoa; phylum Chordata; class Aves; order Passeriformes; family Regulidae; genus Regulus; species Regulus satrapa. The sequence goes on along the minus strand of VWZN01018083.1, from coordinate 37,140 downwards.
CTGTTTAAGTTTGACTACCCTCTCAATAAAGAAGTATTTCCTCATGTCCATTTGGAACCTCCCCTATTGCAGCTTTGAACCATTCTCATGTGCACTGTAGCTGAACCCCAGGAAGAAGAGACCGGCACTTGTGTCTCCTCCTCCCCTTTTCAGGAAGCCGCCGAGAGCAGTGAGGTCTGCCATCAGCCTCCTTCTCTCTAAAAGCAGCCAAATCCAAAATCCTCAGCTGCTCCTCACAGGCTGTGCCTTCCAGCCCTCCCACCAGCTCTGCTGTGCTCCTCGGGACCATCCAAGGACCTAACCCAAGCTGCTGCCCACCAGCACCCCCAGATCCCCTCTGCAGGGCTGCTTCCTAGCCATAGAATAATTTAAGTAGGAAAAGGCCCCTATGTTCATGGAGTCCAACCATTAAATGCTACATTACATAAAAAAAACCCATACTCTCAGCTCAAATATCTGCTAAATTATGCAGGAATTTGAATCTTAGAGCTAAGACATGCTTGTAGGTGTGTCATGGCTGAGCTGAACCTGTAGTCACTTTTCAGATTGGAGCTGCTGTGGTGATACTCATTTGTAGATGGCTGCAAAATAGCATTTTCATACTGCACATGGTAATTAATGTAGAAAAAACAACCTCAATGTGTAATAAAGGTTAGCTTCATAGTTTAGCTGCATAGTTTTTTTACCAGGTTGTGGAATGGAAAGAAAAGCAAAAATGTAACAAAATCAGTAGTTTCAGGATTCAGACACTCCACCAAGAACGTGCTATGGGTGATCACTGTACTTTTATATACTCAATGGTTCAGACTGACAGATATATCAGTATATACAGGATCTCTGTTTTTAACCATTAAGAACTAGATGTTGAAATACTAAACTTGCAGAAGCATTTTTTATTCTAGTTGAGTTTGCCACATGTTTTGATTCCTGAGCAGTTTTTTAATGTTAAACCAAATTACATTAATTTACAAGCTGTGGTGTTGGTACAGTTGCTACTTGCAGAGTATCAAGCTAATGAGGTTTTCATATCATCATGTGTGGGGCATCTGAAAATAAATTAATTCTGACTTCAGAATATGAGCTATTTTTCCTGTGGAACAATGTAGCCAGTATCCACTTTTATATTGTGGAAAGATTTAAATGGAAAAATGTGACAGTCAGGAATTAATTGGTTATGCACAGGGAAAAAAAAAAAAAAAAAAAGAAAAGGAAGAGAAGAGTCCTTTGAAAATACAGTCTGATAAACATTCAGTAAGTAATTTTAAGTCCAAAGGAAGAATTGTAAGGCAAAGTTACCTTTGGAATTACATCAAGGTTGGATGAACACTCCAGCTTCACAGCAGTTTTGGGTGATTTTTTCCTCAGCTCTTGAAAAGGGAAGCTACAGAGCCAAACTTTGTTCATTTCCACCCTCTTCCAGTGGCTGAAGTAGAAGAATGTCTGTTTGTTTTTAATTTTTGAGAACTCTAGAGGCCTTGATTGAAACTGGCATAGAATTTCCTGTGGAGGAAAAGCTAATTCTCCTAATTTGGAAAAAACCAAAAAACCTATTATGTGAATTTATGATGACACACCAAAATTATTTGATGAATTCTGGACTCGTAGCCATGCTAGCCAGACCTCGGTTGCTGGAGCCAGATGACAAGCAGATAATGCTAATAATAGACTGCTGTCTGTAGTACAGACCAGCCCAGAAGAGGAGACATGTCTTTACTCACCCGTTGACAAAAAGAAATGGTGAGACACAAAAACTATTAGGTTTTTCTCCAGATGTGAGGGAGACGTACTCCCCTGGTGGTAGCCACTGTATGCATTCCTGCCCTGCCCCTTCATCTGATGCCTTAAGTTTTAGCTTTCATATTTTCCAGATTCTGTACTGCATTAGTTTGTAACTCTGAACCTCATATGCAGCCTTAGCAAGTTCTCTTCACAGTTTAGTTAGACAAAACAATCCTTGTCCAGCCTGAGAACCAAGGAGACTGTTGCAGCTTTGGGCCCAAAAAGTATAAACAGTGAATTGAGGAGAGAAATCTGGGAGGATGGGACTTCATAGCCTAAACCTGTAATTGGGCAATCAACCCAAATATGTAAATGTATATATTATATGTATATACATATATACACATATATGGTTTATATGTATATATAAAACATATAAAAGTGTGAAAACCTATGACTGGTCGTCTGCATTGGGTCCATCCTGGGTAGAGCCACAGCCAGGCTCTTGTACTGCTCCAGGTGTATCCTCCAAAGGCCTTTTTAATATCTACTTTATTCCTTTAACACTGTCTAGCCTCTCTCTGTTCCTCTTTAGGGCATCACATCCTACTTCCACAATCCCTGTCCTCCTGGCCCTCTGCAAACTCTTCACATCAGCGTCTCACCAGTTAACTTTAGGGGACAACCGTGGGCGCCAAGCAGTTTTCTTTCATCACACACAGGTGCAAAGCCTGCTGTAGACACAGGATTTGGAGAATATTAGTTACACTCTCAGAGACTGGGCTGCTGAGTGCATTAAGGTGGAAATTACATAAATGCTGGATAAATTCAGGCAGTTTTTCATGGGAACAGACAAAGGTCTCTTCTGAGTCTCATGTGGCTGCTCAATAGCAAGACAATGTGATAACATCACAGTCAAGTGGCTGCTCCTCCTACTAGTAGTGGTGTTATTTGGGGTTTTAATTTATGCTTTTTCTAAAGAGAAATGAAATATTTAAAAGTTCCCTATCCTTACTTTTTAAAGCATCTAACAATTTCCTTAAATGTAACAGAAAAACCTCAAAAAAAA
>VWZN01018083.1:298-22010 GCA_013396955.1 Regulus satrapa | reverse complement strand
TTAAAATGGATTTGTGATATAATAAAAAAGTACTGTTCTTTTATTTTCTTGTAAAAGTGTATGGTGGCCTTTCCCTTGGGCTACTTTCCTTTTTGTGTAATTCTGGCGGAGTCTGTATTTCACACTGATTTATATAAAACAAGAGCTGACCTTCCTATCCTCTGACTATGCTTAATCTTTCTCTGAACGTAGTTTTTGTACAGAGTCACAAACATGCATCCAGAGCCTAAATGACTTTTAACGGGCAGTATGTCAGCATGGGTTTTCTTCACTGGATCTCAGCTAGCTGATACTAGCAGCTGTGACTCTGATGTACACAAAGTAGAGCAAGCGAAATGAACTCATGGAATAGAGCAAACTGTTTGTCATAATATATAGCAAAATAACTCAGTCCAGCAGGAACTGATTTGCATCTGGCCAGATACAGCTCACTAATGGACTCTCCAACTTGAGCATAACTAGTTGCCAAAAAGAATTTAACTTCACTTGTCAGCTCTCACTCCCTAGAGATATCACCTTAAAGACTCATTGTTAAGTCAGAAATCCAGGTGTATTTTTTCCCTCTTCTTGAAATGGTGACCAGATTCTGTGATAGGCAAAATCCAGGTGCTTTACTTATACTATTACAGCACATTCTCCTCCCACCCTTCTGCTGTACTCTGTTGTAACTCCAGCCTCTTTAAGCATTATGTCATTAATTTATACATATTGATACGTTTTTTGATTTTGTGGTTTTTTTGGGTTGTTGGGGGTTTTCTGTTTGTTTTTTGTTTTGTGTTTTTTTGGGGTTTTTTTGGTTTTTTGGGTTTTTTTTGGTTTTTTGCCAGCTATATCATCTCTGTCCTGTTTGGATGTTTTTCAGCAATACCGAAATGTTCGTATATCTGAAATTATTAAATCTGTAATTCTGTGCATTAGGTTCATAATGTTGTTCTTGTAATAATGTTCTTGTTCATAATGTAATTCTCTTTCAGGAAAACACTAAGAACCCCCATATAGAGCTGCCAAGTACCTAGCTAGACAGTTATGACAATCTGTTAATAATGCAGCATTTTCAAACCATATACACTCTTGAAGGTCATATCAAAAACCTTTTGCAAAAATACCCTGAGGATTTCATAGCATTATTGGTTCTTGTAAGTCATATGATATGTAAAGCGAGTATCGTAAGACTGGATGTTCTTTACCCAAATGAGAGGGTATTTTTGAAATTGCAGTAACTTGATAGGTAAAGGAAAAAAGCACCTGAATAACTGCTGCTGGGATTTTCCTGAGAGTTTTGCCCATAGCTCCTAAATGCAACTTTTGATGGTGTGTGTCTGATGTGCGTGGGAAGTGAGGACACCTACTGTCCAACACAAGGAGCATGTAGCAAGGTTACATCTGTGGAACATTTTTATTCTGGATTTTCATTTCCCTGCTGTACTGTTGTGAGAAGTACATACTCTTTGTCTCCATGGCCCTCTTGTGCTCTTTAGTCCTGGGCGTGTGATTGGATGAGAACACCAACCTTTGTTTAAAAAAAGAATGACATTACTGGAGAAAAACTTTCAATGTGGCTTGAAAGACTAGAAAGCAAACAATGAATAGTGCACAGACCTGATTCCTGACCTGTGTATATGTATTTGGCTAGCAAGGTCTCTGCTTTGCTGTTTAACACCTGTTTAATAAATAAAATACAAACCGCTCAGATGCTGCCAAACAGTACTGCTGGCTTTTGCACCTTCCATCAAAATAAATATATAATTGCAAATTGTGCACTCCTCTCTCATGATGATCCATTGATGATCTATCTAAATTCTGTATTGCAGTACCTTCACAAAACTTAGTGTGCTATTTCAAACAACCAACAGTGACTGTTTCAGTCCTTTGGTTTTATTTTTTCCCTTTTAGTCTTTGGAACAAGCATATGTTACAACTATCTTTTAAGGCCTGATGGTCTGCTTGCATGCAGTGTTCCCAACATTACTGGTAAATTGTTATATGCCTGCATTAATATTTCTGAATTAAAAAAAAATAAGGTGTACGCAGTCTAAAAGGCTCGATTTGCAGCTACTTGTTGCATGTTTGATGTTCAGGAAGAGACTCTGTGGTACCATGTGTCCACAAGAAATAGATGATTGAAAGGAGAGAACTAGACAAGAGAGAAATAATTTATTTGTAGGTTGTAAATAGACTGCTGAATGACATTTCCTCTCTTTGTACAGTGCGATTTGGTGGAACATGCAGTCTAGCAACTCTCACTCATATATGATACTTTATTGGGGGAGTGAATGTTCCTACATTAAAAGGTTGATTCAGCACCAGATACATGATGCTTATGCACATTTGTATTTCCTATGCAATGTGCAAGAAAACTTTGAGGTAAAAGTTAGTGTGTAGATGCTTGAGAGCTGAAGGAGAGAATTGAATTCCCAACTATTCTCACATTCATCTTTATGTGATCAGCATGCTGTGACTACTTTTTTGGGGAAAATTGCATTAATTTTCCCCAAAGCTGCTGCCTGTTAGGCTTCTCATGTCTGTTATAAGCGATGTCTCCACAAAAATCAATGATACATTTTTTTTGCCTGACAATACTTGAAAAACACTTATTTATTTATCAACATGTCTAGAGGAGGAAGATATTAGGTGATCCTTGTTCAGATTTTATGCAATTAGGAACTTTGGAAATACATAGCAGTATCCTGGCAAGTGTATTTTGCCTTGATCCTTTCAAGTTAAATTAGCCAATTGCCTGTGGTCTGGACACTGTTAATCAGGTGGGTTAATTCCTGGGAACTGAGGCCGGCCTACAAGCTCTGTGCAGATGTCAGAAGAACACTGGGATGCTGGGTTTCCTTCCTTCATGTGTCCACTCTCCCTTACAGCAGAAATGACCTCATTTACCTGTTGCACAGTAGGCTTTCAGACCCTCAAGGAAAGAACAAAGATGCTAAAGGAAAACACCCCTTTAATGAAAATGAAGTTTTTTCTCACAGTGTGATCCAATGCTGATCAGTATTTTTGTTCCTTTGCAGCTGCGTTTACCATGATTGGCACTTCCACGCATTTGTCTGACCAGTGCTCGCAGTTCGCTATACCTTCCTTCTGCCACTTCGTGTTTCCACTGTGTGACGAGCGTTCTCGGACCCCTAAGCCACGGGAGCTCTGCCGGGATGAATGTGAAGTTCTGGAGAACGATCTCTGTAGGCAGGAGTACAACATCGCTAGGTCAAACCCCCTCATCTTGATGCAGCTACAGCTGCCTAAGTGTGAGGACCTCCCACGACCAGACACCTTGGAAGCTGTCAACTGCATAAGAATTGGGATCCCTGTGGAGAGACTGAGCCGATGTAAGTCTTCTGTGATTCATCACTGGGAAAAAGAATGTGTTTTTGCTTCTTCAGATTGAGTCTGAAAGACAGTACTTTATCAGCCATTCTTTTTTTAAAGAAAGTCCTTGTTATTTTATCTTGTTAATACTGACCATAATCTTGCACTGTTATAAGGTATAGTTAGGATGGCAAAGAAACCTAAAGGATGGTGTTTGTACCAGAGTGTGTTATATCAACCAGCCTGGGCTGTAAAACTTCATGTTCACGTGGCAGATTTGACACAGGTTTGCTGAGTGTTGCCTCCACCTGTGGCTCAGTCCTTGCCTTTTTGTGTGAGTCTCCCCTTACACCTATTTGAGAGTTCTGTTTACCTATTGGTAAAGTTCATGTAGTTTGTTGAATCTTCACTGGAAGATCTGTCAGGAAACAAACCACCCAGTGTTTATTCTTTCCCACAAAAATGTTAGTCCAATAAACTGAACATGGGGTGCAATTTTCTTTCTTTACCCACATGGGATGGGTGAAAACATTGATCTTGCTTCCATCAATTTATATTTATATCCAGAAGTAGAAGGGCTCTTCTGTTATCACTAATTATATGCAGACGTTCTTTCTGATTACTCAATTTCATAGCAATTAATCACAACCCCTTACATTTTTCAATAAGAAAACTTGAAGAGACAAAAGATACTTAAAGTTCAAAGTGTGATAAGATTATTCTGACTATCCATTGTCTGAATCCACGGTTAGGGGCAGGAACCACAGCATAATGGTGAAAGACTTGTAAATAATGTAATGTAGTTGAGAAGTAATTGAGAATACAGTGACAGAGACAAATCAGACAGGGAAGAGATACCAAGCAAAAGGCATGAGAACAAAACAAATAAAAAGTCTGGGGAAAGTTGTCCATGATTCTCAGAATTAGTGGTACTGTTGCTGATGGAGCAGCTGCAACTTGAGTATTTGTGAGCTTTGAGAGAGCTGGATTCCTGATGGCTGGAGAGGAGAGAACAGAGAAATGGAGAATGTAATGAACGTAACATTAAAGAAAGTGCATGATTCAGCTCAGATGATGCATATAGAAGAAAAGTATGAAGAGGACAGCAGCAAAACAAAGAATAAAGATATGGGTCCAGCAGATATAAAAATGATGCTTCTAAACAGAAGAAGATCCTGAATCCTTTCTTCCTAAAGATGAAAATAAGGAAGAAGAGGCATGAGACATTAGAAAATACAGCACTGATTTCCATAGCAAGTGAGCAGTGTGAAGCAGATGGGAAATAAAAGTTTCCATTCTTGACATATGAGGACTTTTTCTGAAATCATATCTCCGATTAACTTCTCATGTTCTGTATCTAAAGGTCTATCCATGCTTTTTAGTCTCAGTTTGAATTCAGAATTGTGAATACTCATGTGTGTACCATGGAGTTGAGACATTCCAGGACAGAATCCAGAAATAACTAGGTGCAAAAGTACAGATATACACAGAACTGAAATTCAGTTTTGTGATTCAATTTTCTGATTCAGTTTTGAAATTCAGTTCTGAATTCAGAACTAACAGCTTTCATTAAATCTTGAGGTACCTAAATTTAAGTACTTCTTTGCATACATGTTCTTTGGATTTTAGTTGTTTTGGTCTTGGTTTCCCTTGGTTGTTTTGATTTTTCTGATTTTCCCAAATGCTGTGTTTTAGATCATCAGTGCTACAACGGCTCAGGAGCTGACTACAGAGGGACTGTCAGTGTTACCAAGTCTGGCCACACTTGCCAACTCTGGGACTCGCAGAGTCCCCACAACCATGATCTGACAAGCACACAGTTTCCAGAGCTAGGTGGAGGACATGCGTATTGTCGAAATCCTGGAGGTCAAATGGATGGTCCCTGGTGTTTTACAAAGAATAAAAACGTACGCATGGAACTGTGTGACATACCTTCTTGTAGTATGTATTCTCTTTCTTTTTTTTTCCGACTACTGTTCTGAATCCTGTGTAATTTTGAATGTTTCTGGTTATTACAAGTACTTTTAATTTAGGAAAGTCATACTTTTAAATGTTTAACTTGCTGCAACTTTGTTTTGTATTTTCTGGAGATCAGAGTTTATGAGATATTGTGGCACTTTTTTATTCTATACTGGAGGCTTACTCTGAAGTAATAATTAATTATGATGCTGCAGTTTGTATTTTAACCTGTCAAACGACAGTTTGTGGATGCAAAACACTGGTGTGTGTTTGGTTTGCTCATGCTGCTCAAGGGTACATTCTCTTGCTCTGTGTGGCATCTTGCAGACAGCAAGGATTTTCAAATCCTATAGAGGGAGATATAGTACCATGCCTGGATGGAAAGAAACTGTTTCAAGTGCACAAACAGAGCAGTTTGAAGTGCATAAAGCAGATGATCTTATCAGAGAAGTCCTACACTAGCTGCCAGGGGCTCTGTACAGCACAACTGTTTGGAAAAAAAAAAAAAAAAGTACAGCTGTCACAGATTAGTACTCTTCTGCTCATTTTCCCTGTATTGGTACAGATTTCACACATTGGTAATGGTCTCTGAATGTGACAGTGTCTTTGCATATGTCAGTTAACACTGTGCCTCATTGGGAAGAAAAGCATGTTTCCTGAAGCAAGATACTGCTATGTCATGGAAGCCATAAAAGGGGATTACGTGAATCTCTAAAACTGCTAAAACTGCTCACAACTAATACTTTTTTTTTTTTTTAGTTACTTCACTTTTTTGCAGTAACACGATTTGACATTTATAATAAATTTCTACTTTGCATGTACCATAGGGTAAAGATAACACTGGGATGTGGTTGTGGTGAAAGCTGTTGCCACAAATAGCAAAACCACAGGTTACAGAAAACATCCCAGGCAGTTCCAGTGAACATTTTTGACACCACTAGCCTTTCCTAAAGTCTCTAAGTGCAAAAGTATTTCAGGAAGGTTTTCAGAGCTAAATGTATTGATGGCTCTTTCAGGTCTGTCTCACTCAAATATAGAAGCTCTGCAGTTCTTCTAAGTACAGAATAAATATCTCTACCAATGAAAAGTGAAACTTACTTTGTTCTGGGCAGAAGTAGCACCAGTAGAGATAAAGAATGGGCCAAGTGTTGATGAAATGTCTGAATCTATGAGAGTGGGTCAGACCGTGTTGTTGTACTGAGTCACATTGAGTTCACTGGTTTATATATTGTGATAGAGACTGCTCACTTGTTTTTTATACCCTGAGCAGGATAATATAATGATACACTGGTCTGTGTTCTGCAGTTTGATCAACTGGAAGTCTCAAAAATAAAGTAAAACGAACCACATTAAAGCCCACACATTAAATGTTGGGCTCCTTGTTCATCTTCATACTGTTAACTGCTATGTCCATTCAAGATTTTTTGAAATATGTAATGTAAAATTATGAAGAAGAGGTAGAGGGTAATGACTTCTGTTTTCAGGGTATAGTTTGCATTTAGTTTAAAATATAGTATTAATAATTTGTGTTACTATAAAATAGCTTTAAAATAATTATTTGTAGGCAATGAGCATTTCTGTGCTTGACAGGTCCACGTGACAACAGCAAAATGGGAATCCTCTACATCCTTGTTCCCAGCATAGCCATCCCTCTGGTGATAGCCTGCCTTTTCTTCCTGGTCTGCATGTGCAGAAACAAGCAGAAGGCATCTGCTGCTACACCACAGCGCCGCCAGCTGATGGCATCTCCCAGCCAGGACATGGAAATGCCACTTATTAATCAACATAAGCAGGTATTTCTTCCATAATTTGCTTAGATCCATATATTTTTCAAAGTGTCATGATTTTCAGCATCTCAGGTTGTCTGTGTCCAAATTGAGCCATGTTGTTGGGGACCCAATTTTCATACTGTGCAGGACATCTACTTCAGGGAAAACCCAGTCTTGCACTTTGCAGGTGTATCTAGAAATCCCGGCCTTGGACAACGGCTTTCAGTACACAGTATTCGACAGTGTTTGTTCTTACCCATCAATTGCCATCCTGCCTGTTGTCTGAGTGACTGAGAAAGTGGTTGTTTCTGATCCAGTCTTCAGCCTGCAGCTCATTTTTGCTCCTGGCAATGACATGGCTTGTCTGCCTGTTTAAGTTATGATGCATGGTGGGGTTTCTTGTTCTAATCCTTCAGCTCAAGACCTCTGGTGTTCTGATCCATAAGTGAGTTGAGAGCGAAGATAGCATGCAACAGGTTTCCAAGGCTGTGTATCACAAAGGATGTTGAAAGGAAAATAGCTTTGAACTCTTGTCTACATATTACATATGTCTATCCTATGCTCCTGCATAGGATTTTTCTGGGTCAGCTAACTAATCTCTGCATTAATCTTGTTCAGAGCGAATGCTGCATTTTTGATCACAGTATTTACAAGATGCAAGCTCTAAAAAGCAATGCTTACTTTGGAAGTTGGAAATATCTGTTCAGGAAACTATAGAGTATTTGATTAATATTACCAATTGTAACTAACTGCAATGATTTTGTGTGTTAATCTGAGTATTTAAAGGAAATTTTCCGGTCTACAGGCTGTTGGACACTAAAATCAGAGGTTGTTCCCAAATCACTTGCTAAAATATCTTCTTAGCCTGCCATGCTCCCTCATGCTGTGGTGCCCTGTATGTGAAGCTGTGCTAGCTGCACGTCACTTGGTCAGGGACTCCTCCACCCCATGCTGGTCAGGACAGACCCATGACCTTGCCATCACAAACTCCCTTGCTGTCCCTCCCAGCTGCAGGAGGAAGGCTCTGGGATTTCCCACTCTCGGCTTTGCAAACTTTTCCTTCAAGTACCAGAGAGAAATTCCTTCTCTTCTCTTCTTCAATGGCAGCCCCCTCTTTATGGCTGCTAACTCAAGGTTCCTCAGCAGGGGTACTGTAACTGTTACCCATGGACAGGGGCCATTCCTAGCCATTCCTATAGTGCAACAGAGAAGAAAGGGCATTGTCTGGTACTGCAAAGCTGAAAGAGAGAGGTTTTGGTCCTTCTTCTGATGGAAAGGATGTTTCAGCTCACTCTGAGACTGCGACCTCCTCAGCCTCCTTGCTTTTTTGACAGACATCCACTGGACAGCTTGGGGCTGGTCTGCAGGGAAAGAACAGAGGCAGTTAATAGATGTCATTGCTTGCCAGATTTACTCAGAATGCAATATTCATTTAGCTTGCAGGAAGTGTGGCCATTCCTTTATAAAAATAATTATACCCATTATCCTGCAGTATAATTCAATTTATACTTCTGATAATAGTGCAACTCATTTCAAGGTTAATTGTAAAATCAATGTACTGATGTGAATGCACAAAAAACCCAGAAAAGTCCTTTTGGCCCAATTTATCTTCCATTTGGAGATCTAATCACTAGCAGATTTTCTTTAATAAGAGATCCCGTTGTTAGGAAACATTGTAATTTTTTACTGACTGTCTTTTCTTCATTTCAGGCTAAGCTTAAAGAAATTAATCTGTCCACTGTGCGATTTATGGAGGAACTAGGAGAGGAGAGGTTTGGAAAAGTCTACAAGGGGCATCTTTTTGGTACAGCACCAGGTGAACAGACACAAGCCGTTGCCATTAAGACACTTAAAGACAAAGCAGAACTGGCTCTTCGGGAAGAATTTAAACATGAGGCCATGATGAGATCACGATTACAGCACCCAAACATAGTTTGTTTGCTGGGAATAGTAACAAAGGAACAACCTATAAGTATGATATTTAGTTATTGTTCCCACAGTGATCTCCATGAATTCTTGGTGATGAGATCTCCTCACTCAGATGTTGGCAGCACTGATGATGACAAGACAGTAAAATCCACTCTGGAACCAGCAGATTTTTTTCACATTGTGACTCAGATAGCTGCAGGAATGGAGTACCTTTCTAACCACCACGTCGTCCACAAGGACTTGGCCACTAGAAATATACTGGTGTTCGATAAACTGAATGTGAAAATATCTGATTTGGGCCTTTTCAGGGAAGTTTATGCTGCTGATTACTACAAACTAATGGGAAATTCCCTTCTTCCTATCCGGTGGATGTCCCCTGAGGCTATTATGTATGGCAAGTTTTCTATCGATTCAGATATCTGGTCATACGGAGTTGTGTTGTGGGAAGTTTTCAGCTATGGCCTGCAGCCGTACTGTGGTTATTCCAACCAGGATGTCATTGAGATGATCAGGAACCGACAAGTTTTGCCATGCCCTGATGACTGCCCCACATGGATATACACTTTGATGTTAGAGTGTTGGAATGAATTTCCCAACAGAAGACCAAGATTTAAAGATATACATAACAGACTAAGAACATGGGGGAACCTTTCTAATTACAACAGCTCAGCGCAAACTTCTGGGGCAAGCAACACCACACAAACAAGTTCTCTCAGCACAAGCCCTGTTAGCAATGTCAGCAATGCTAGATACATTGGACCAAAGCAGAAAACTCCAGCCTTCCCTCAACCTCAGTTCATACAAATGAAAGGCCAGATGAGACCAATGGTCCCACCTCCTCAGCTCTACATTCCAGTAAATGGTTACCAGCCAATGCCTGCCTATGGTGCTTACTTGCCAAATTTTTATCCTGTCCAAATTCCAATGCAAATGGCTCCTCAGCAAATACCTCCCCAGATCATTCCCAAGCCAGGCTCCCACCACAGCGGGAGTGGATCTACCAGCACAGGATATGTAACAACAGCACCTTCCAATGCGTCGGTGGCCGACAGGGCTGCTCTGCTGTCAGAAGGCACAGATGACACACACAATGGAGCAGAAGATATTGCCCAGAACCCTGTCCAGGAGGAGGAGGAAGAAGAGGGCTCTGTGCCTGAAACAGAATTGCTGGGTGACAATGACACACTTCAGATGGATGAAGCTGAAATTCAGTCAGAAGCCTAAGAAATTTGGCCTCATTGCTAAGAGTTCCACATCGCTTCCATGCATGAAAACAGTAGATCCTTAGGTTTAATGGAGTGATTTTGATCTGACTCAAAGAAACAAAACTAAATAAAAGCAACATCTATTTAAAAGTGCAGCAGTAATGACATAGCAGGTTAAATGACCATTTCACCAGCAGATTTTTCAAATATGGTGATAATAGACTTGCTGGGTTTAATCTTTTTTACTGTTCTACAGTTCTTGAGAGAAGCTGCTTTACAAATATGTACTGTTGCTGTGCAACATATTGCAGAGTAGCATTGCACGTCATGTATATCATGATATATGAGTGTGATGTTAGTGAATTATGCTTAAGCCAGTAACACAAAAAGGAATCCAACTATGGTTGCAGAATTGCTCTAAGCATAAAGAAGTGCCCTGGATGTGATGGACAGCTTAGTTTGTGGTATTTATCTCTTTGACATAATGGACACAAGATTGTTTGCTTTTTGAGACTGAAAAATTAAGTTGAGAATAATGATCTGTGTTTATATTACAATAACAAGGAAAGGGGGGAACTGAACATAAAATTGACTGTGCTGAGTAAGATCATGGGTCTGTCCAGCTCAGTAGCATGTCTTGAAAGACCATCAATAATGCTTGCCAAGGGATAGACTGCAAGGGCAATTTCCCTTGCAGAAACTTCCCGGGGTATTGCCCCAGCCTCCAGCAATTTGTGGCTTAGGGTCTTCCTGAGACAGAAGTGGACTGTTTTTCTGTTAAATAGATTTTGATGGAATTTTCTACCGTGAATTTATCCAAATGATTTTGAACTCACATAGAGCTAGAGTATCCACAACAGCTTGTGGAATAACATGAGAGGAGAAAGGATGGTTTTCTTTCATCACTTTGGGTGAATGACTGACAGAAGCTTCCAAATGAGATCATCTGACTGCATTTGTGGATGAAAGTATTCCTTCTCTGCTGTGTATTTTCAGCAGCAAACAGCCTTAATACACTGTTAACCAAAAATGGGGATATTGTAGGGGATATTATAGGTGTGCACTAACTTAATAAATCCAACTTTAATTGGTTATCAAGTATAGCAAAGGGCTTCACATGTGTGTTCCTACATTGTAAAAGTGTTGGGTTTTGTGCGGGGTTATAGACTTACTTGATTTACCACAGTTACTGCTGGATTGCATGTGAAACCATGTTTTTTTCCCAACTTTTTAGTAAAAATGATCGTTGAACTTTAGAAGACCAAAATAAGCAATAATCTACGAGGTGCTGGTTTTGTGCTTCTATTTGCAGGATGAATCGTGTACAGACCTTTAAATGTAATTTATGTTTTACTACATTTTATATACATTTTTTCATTGAAATATTTGGATTTTTGATGGAATTACTTCATAACTTAAGCATTTACAATATTCACATGTGGTGCAGTTTTATGGTATTGCTGTTTTATTTTGTTAAACATGCAGACAGGTCCTTACATTTCATGACCCCTTTCTGTAATACAAGCGGTACACATTCTTGTTGTAACATTGTAACCAACACACATTATAGCTATAAGCTCTACATCTGACATGGACTATCCAATAAAATGATGCCAAAAAATACGATGAAGTATGTTATCCTACAGCCACTGTTTTGTTATGGTACTTTGTGGAAATAGAAATGGCCTCAATTGCTTAAGTTACAGGTTTCACACTTAAACTACAACTTTTTATTTTGTTACATTGGAATTCACTTGTAAGTCATGTATCGTGATCTACACCCTGTGTTCAAGGTATGGCAGCATTACTTATTTCTGGCATTTCATCTGGACTTGGAAATGCACTGGTAGGATTAAAATATGAAAGCTTTATTACTTGTGTTAATATAATCCAGCTTTGGGTGCTTTTACTAAATAAAGGATAAATAAAAAAGAAAAAAAAAGAGATGACATTTATTTATGTGAAGTTCTTTCTTTTTTTTTTTTTTCTAGGTTTCCTTATTTCAGACACATTAACTTGATTAATCAACTACATTGTCTTTTTTTGTTTCTTTACTAACTTACTTCAGAGCAGGTGGAGAGCAAATGGTCCAGTTCTACCACAGATTTGTCTGTGAGAGAAAAGATAAGCAAGCAAATGAATGGCAGTCAGTGGAAGCTTCTGTACAGCACTGTCTGAAGTTCAGCCTGTTTCTAGTAGTCAAAGAGCATTATGACTTTGTGTGCTTTGAATGCAGTTTGGGATACTCCTAATTCTCTTCTTTAAGCCTCATAAATTTGCTACAGACAGAAAAAAGGGTCAGATTTCTATATTGATTTTCCCCTCCCCATTTAATGTGAATGTGTTCTCAGAGCACTACGTAATTTTCTAGGTCAGCTTTGGTAATACATGCAGTACTGGAGAGGGTTATTTCCCCTCTGTTGGTGTGGGTGGCCTTGTCTGAGCTGCCAAGATCAGAGCCCTGACAGCATGCAAACACCTCCCCTGCCCTTCAGGTGAGCACCTCTGCACAAGCACCACTACCAGCATGGTAGCATGAATTAGCTACTCTAATTCATATGGATTGACAGTAACCTCTTGTTCTGCAACTTCCCAGACTACTCTTGCCTGTGGTATCTGCTGCACAATCCCAGCCAGTGTCAGAGTCTGCCTATCCTCCCCAAGACTTGGAAGCAAGACCAAGGGAGATCAGGGAGGGAGTGAGGAGGTAAGTGGAAGGGCCAAAGTGGTAAGGTGGCAATAAATGAAGGAAGGGGTGGGCTGGGTTCAAACAAAACCAGCACAATATTACTTATTTGGGCTTGCAAAGGTACTTCTTCCAGGCAGGTCTAGCAAAGCTGGAATTTTTCTTAAGAGCAGAACATCTTTTCTAGCATCAAATACATGTCTGGACAGCCCAAAAAGGGCAAGGTGTTTCTGAGGACACTGTGAGGTTGCTTCAAAAGTTTTCTCTTGTTTCTAGTACCTTACTTTGTCTATATGATTTTTGTAAGAAGATTAGGTCTGACATTAGAAAAAGTGGATTGGGCATTGACACTGTGCACAGCAATCCACTGGTGAGGCAGGAAGGCCCCTGTTCGCTAAAGTATGTAGGGTAGATGGAGAATGGATTTGAAGTCACAGGGTAGGAAAACTGAGTAATGGTTCCTAGTCTGGATGAGGAAACTGACTATAGATGTTTCACTAACTCCAGTTTGACTCCTGTTCTTATATTGTCCAATGTCTGCATTATTGCAGGGTCTTTTCCTCCGTTTTACCCATTGAGACTGTCAGGAAGACAAAGCTATAAAGAGTGCAGTATAGGCAGCTGTATAAAAGCTGAGGATTCACCCACAATGCTATGTACAAGCAGTCATTATCATAAGCTTTAACAGGCAGGCCAATTCCTTCATCTAAACCCCACTACCCTTAGTTTCATCTAGTGACTTCCCTTAAGACTCATCCAGTAGAACAAGCTCCCTGCTGAGATAAGAATTCTTTGCTTTTGTATCTGTTATGGATAGTGCAATAGGGAATTTACTGCATGGTAACAGTACCTCAAAGTTTTATTAGCAGGATGAATTTGATTTTAAAAAATCACTTACTATCTAAGGAATTGTCCGATGTCACTGGCTTATGTGTTCGGAGGAATCACCTCACTTCAGCTATCTGGGAGTGAAGGAGAAAGGTCTGATGCTTTCTGGAAGACAGCTAAGGAACATTTGCTGAGTTGGAGCACTCTCAAAAGATGTCAGACCTTGAGGTGTTTGCAAGAATAGACTGAAGGAGAAACATCCAGCTGCATGGAGAGTAGTATCTTCAAATAAACTGCTGTTACTAGACAGGCAACTACTGTAAACTGTTTTCCAAAACAGCATTTCAGTTACCCAAAATATTAAGGAAAAAAAATCAACTGGCAAGTTCTCTTTTTGAGGAAAGAGACTACATTCATATTGTAATGGACAACAATGTATGTTCCTGTTCTAGAAACAAAGCTATAAATATTAGTAGAATCCATGACCAGAATCAAGTTTGGGGGATTTGCTCAATCAATGGAAAACTGATATTAGAATAGTAGTAGCATGCAGTGCAAACAATTACAGGTTTCAGTGTATGAGTTTTCATTCCACCCTACCAGGAAACTGAATTTTGTTTCTTGTTTTTCAAAAAAGGCCTTGTATAGTCTTTGTATTGCACAGCTTCCAGTTATGACAAGTTTTGGTCTCCTTCAGTCATCCATATGAATTCTAAACAATCTAAGGACTGTTAAGCAGTACTAAATGTGTTCACTTGGCAAGATAAGCCCAGTCTGTAATTTCTGGGTCAGTCAGATCTTTCTCCAGACCAAAATGTACTGTGTCTACTGTGATAAAGTATGGGGGAATTGGTTCAGCAGGATTTCCTTTCCAGAAAAATGCAGTAAAAACTTTTTGCACCTACTGTTCCTGGCTTGTGCTATGATGTTGTAAAGTTGTGGTGTCTGGACTCTATAACAACTTCTCCTTCTTAAAAATATACACAGTGTGGGCTCCTAGCACTGGGTTGCCACTGAAGAAGACTGGGCCACCTGGCTTGCTTTGTGACCTCAAATAAATGGCAGCCCTTGCATGTCTTTGTGCACACACATGCCTGATTTTCCAAGAAAAAATATGCTGGAATATATATGGGAACAGCTCTGTGTTTGGGGTCAAATGAAATGTACCTACACATCTGGATGTGATGTTCTGTTACCCCAGGTGTGAGATCTTTTGCAGCTCTGAATCCAAATCCAGTTCCTCCTGGTGTGAGTGTTCACTGGGCACTGCTTCCACAAAGTCCTTGGGGCTGTGGCAGGAACAAACTCACAGGACAAACTGTAAGGAATCCCATAGCAGCACCCATGGAGCACTGCAGAGAGGATTTTCTCTGTCGTTGTGTCCCTCTTGTCCTATCCAGGCCCCGTTTTTGATTAAAATGGAAAAAAAAAAAAAAAAAGGTTCTATTAGACAAATACCTCAAGATTGCACAAGCATGGGGAAGTAATGTAACAGAGGTTATGGCAGGAGCTGGAAATAGTATGGGGTTCTGAGGGCTGTAAATCTCCAGGAGAGTCGGAATTTAAAATAATAAAATACTGAGGGAACACAAAATCCCATGTAGCTACTTCTCATTTCTATTGATCTAAAAGAGGAACTTTACTTTATCTCGATTACAGTGTACCTGATGGTTTAACTGTCTTTTTTAAAACCTCTGTCTAAAACTGAAATAATCCATCTGTTCAGTAGGTTGATAAATATTAAAGCAGTGGAATTGGAGGAGGGAATTTAAATTAAAATAACTATATTGATTTAATTGAATGTTTATTCCATAACCAAGTAATAAAAAACTGTCATGGAGATTTACAGAAAGTGTTTTTATTGCTCAATATTTTATATCTGTTACAGAAGAATAATTTTTTTGTAGGAGCCACCCTCCACATAGACTTCTTGAAAATTTCTTTTCAAACTAGTCAACTAGTCACTGGAGATTTTTGGAGCCATTACAGTTTTGATTCATATCAATCAGTTTTTAAAATCTTATCAAGAAGTTTAATTCTTAGTCTGCTTTGATATCTATTAGCACTATGAAACAAAAGATACTCCCTTCAGAATGACAAAATAATTAACAGATGGAGTGGTGGGTAGGAAAACAGACAGCAAACTAAAAAAGTGAATCTCTAAGTAACTTAAAACCAGAAAATTTAAGGTACATTAATTTAATTTAGATATAATATTACTTCAGCTGAGGCTGAATTATCTCAAATGTAGTCTGAGGCTTTACAGTTATGATAAAGTTATGATAAAGATCATAGTCTTGCTCTGTTGTTAATCCTATGGATTTATTTTCATAAATTGATGTGGTTTTCCATTTAATAACTTTCATATCTGATTTAAATTAAATATTTTTATGAGACAAAACCTCAGGTGGTGGGAGAAATGTCTTGCAAAATGCTAGTGGCCATGTGCTTTTCATACCAAGGAAGTGATATTGTGCTCCATTTTTGTTCCATCATCTTGTGTACATACCAAATGCATGTCTTCTCAGTGAATCCTCCTCTTCCCAGCTCAGCCGATAATTTCACAACAAATTACTGAGGAAGTGTTTCAAATTGTATACTCCTGACACTGAAAGCACTGAGAATAAAAAAGTTGCTTCTTTATGGAGAGAAGGTATTTCATGCTGTCTTTGCTTCCTCTGTTCCTTATGCCTTTATTACATGCCTCGCCATTGTCCTCTGTTAGATATTTCCCAGAGGACAACCACAGCATTCACTAGTTCATCTCCTCTACCTGAAATTCTGTTCTCTTAAGGCAGACTAAAAGACAAAATTTATATATTTATAAATAGATATGCTTATGAATTAACTCAGTCTTGACATTTTGAAAAGCCAGTGGAGTAAGAATTTTGTTGTTCACTAACTTGCAGACTCAACCATTCCCAAATGAAAGGGTGTCTGGAAGGAAGATATTTAGTTTTCAGCACAAGTTTGCTCCTGACTTTGCTGTGGCTTGCAATTTTGTGAAATTATTAAATTATACTAAACGTAAGAGCTGGATGTTTATTGACATTTTTCCATGCCTTGGCTTATAATTAGTGACTATTTTTGTGTTTTCTTTACCTGCCAGGTATCTGCTGTAACAGTCCTCTGCTGTTGGTGTCTGCTACTTTTGTGGAGACAGCATCCCCAGATTAAAAGAAGCAAATCCAACCAAATCAATGAGGAATTCACCTCCAAAACAGATGGGATGCTCTGAGCTCAGGGCTCCTTCTGCTCTGGGACACCCAGGAAAAGCTACAGCAGGGTATGGTGGGAATACTCCTTACCATCCTCAGCCTCAAGCCATTAATTTTGGCTGACGGTGTCAGAGGTGCTGAGACACTGAGATAATGCTGGATGAGGGCAGGGGGCTGGGACTGATATTTTTCCTAGTCAAGTTTGTTCGAGAAATGGAACTGAATGCTCAACTCAATGCTCACGTCTGTCACTTGGCACCGTGTGGGATCCCATGTAAGTTGTTTAGGTTTCTGTTGTTTTTCCTGTAGACAACAAAACTGTGGGTGCTTCTACAGGCATTATGAAGGAGAACACAAGGGATACAAGGGAATTCTTACTGGAGGTAAGATTAGCACCTTGTGGGTGAGGCTTCATGCAAGGCATGACATCAAGGCATTGCGAAAAGCCTCCTCCGTTCCCCAGAGGATCAGTGGATTGAGAGGCTGCTGGCACCCCTGGGCTTGGTGCAGGCTGCCTGACTCTGGGTACACCACGTGCAGATGTAGCACTTCCTCTGGGGTGCGCTGGTCTGAAATGAGTGGTTGTATCTTATAATGACAGATGGTTTTGAGGCCTGAAACAAAGCCAGTTGAAGTCACTGGGAAAAACTCTGCAGCTTCAAAGGGGTTTGGATTAAAGCCATAAGAAATTTTCACTTTGTTTTTTTTTAAATAAACAACACTCCCTGGCTTGTAATTGACATTATGCTCAAAGCAGGGTTTAAAAATTTTATTCTGCTTTTAAAGCTTCTATATCAGACAGTAAAAAGAGTGTAATTTTCTGAATAAATTAAAAAGTCTGGGGTTTTTTTGTTTTGTTTTGCTTTTTGGTTTTGTTTTTTAGGGTTTTTGTTGTTGTTGTTGTTGGTTTTAAAATTTTTTTTTAGTGTGGCAGTGTGACATTATAATGCCTTAAATTGTTCTGTGCATACCAAAAAGTACACATGGTACATACTGTAATTTCTTGTAATCATTTTGTTCACTAGCTTATGCCCTTGGGAAAAATATTTGCCAAAATAACATTCATAGAAACCTCCTTTTTCCCGACTTTGCTTGGATACCCACATACATATTTGCAATTATCTGATTTTAATAAGTGGGAGTTAATATACCTACCTTGTTCATGCATTTTAAAGTGTGCTAACATAAGAGGGTCTTCTGGAGGTGGGGGAGAGAGAGTTGGAATTCTGCCTCTTTGGATGTGGTCCACCTCCAGTCTGAGGTGCAGATTCGACAGACTGTGCCTGAACAATGGAGAGAGTCAGGTTTTGCTTTGTCCAGTGGCAGCACTTATTGAAAACAGAAAACATCACAGGGGAGTCTGTGGGCCAGGGAGCCTGAGGGATAAAACAGTGGCCACATCCCACCCAAGTACTTCCTGGTCAACCTGGCCAGCACAAGGTTCTTATGCTAGTGCTGAGTGTGGATGTTTTTGATAACACAACTTCCATGTTTCCTTAGGTTATTACCTTTGACTTGCAGTTTTCCAAAGCACTGTTACCAATTCTGTTCTTGTATGCACACTTAGTGTTTCTTCTTGGTTGGTTTTGCTGTGAATATTGGGTTGCAAGTCAAAAATTTATATTTATTTCTGCTAAGCCTCTGAGGAAGCACTAAACTGCTTCAATATTTTTTCAAAGAAATTTCACTAAAGCCAGGGTAAGTTTAAACATGACCGTGAAATGAATTGCACATAAATTAGATTCTTGCTTATTTAGATTCCTCCTGCACACATATGTGTATGCATACCTGTGTACACTCGCACATCTGAGCAGACTACTGAATGGATACATACTTGTAAAATTGGCCAATATTTTTAACTGTTTTGGAAGCTGTATTTAAAAAACTGAATGTCATTCTCACATAACAGTTAAATACAATTCTGTTTTGGTAATGGATGCACTTTCATCACTTTTTAAAAAGGATTTTAAAACTAATGCTTTAAAAAAATTATATAAAAATTAAACAGTGTCCCTGGAAAAGTTTCAAGGAAAAGACTGAGCGGTAAGTGTCAAGAAAGGAATACACTGAGCTATTGGCAAGAAATTTCTTGTGATTTGAGCAGTACATTAGCGTTTCACCTAGCATTATAAATTCTTATTAATTATATTATGGATTAATTGTGAAAATTCTAAATTATGAATTTGTAAATTATTATTATTACTTATTATTACTTTTGTTTTTATATATCCTAGCCTCTCTTTTCAGTGTAGTTTTCTGCACTAATATTGATTAGAAGATAAAAAAATCACCCAGCCAACCAATCTGTAGGAACCAACCTCAAGAATAATCTTCACTTGTATTGCATTGTTTTGCTTATACCATGGTCTCAATCCTGCAAGGAGATCCCAGTCACATTTGACAAAGCAAGTGAGAAGTGGCAGTGAACTAAACTGATAAATTCTGCCATACTTTTCTGGTTTTGTTGAACTCAGGGAGAAATTCTCTATCACTGGTTCTTTACAGTGAGTCCTGACTGTCACAAGGTTTGGCATTTCTGGTCAACCAGATGTAGTTAGAACATCTTCCAATTTCAGCAGCTGACTTTCCATTATAAGAAAACATTGTAGAGAGAAAAACTATGCTGGTTAATTGTATTGCAGTTCAATTTCCAGCTGGCAGTGAAAATCAAAGAAAAATCAGTGTAAAACATGGTTTGGTCTTGGACTCTGACTTTACCCTCTTCTTTGTCTTGGCTACAGCAGTACCTCAAAATACATCTCTTCTAAGGGCCCATAGTTATTAAGACATATTACATTTCAGGCCTACAGATTGATGTCCAGGTTGTGTAAAAGTCTTGTTAGGTAAGAGAAATGAGATTTTCAATTTGTGCTGAACAGGGAAGAAGTTGTCATATCAGAATTAAAATAATAACTATTTATTACTAAAAGATGCGATAAAAGACTCTTTAAAGAATTAACCTTGGTGCTCCACCAAAACCATGTATAGGTCTTATTTTTCAAGAAAAATAATAATGAGGAAGGAGATTCTTTGCTATGCTTGACATTTACTCTTTGCTATTCTTTTCCATATAAGCCCACATCTGGTAAGACTTGTAAGTATATGTTTAGCATAAGACAAAAAATTAATTGTTGGTGCAAATTCATGCCACTGATTCTAAACATAGTCTTCAAAATTTAAACCTGTGATGTAATGAGAGAGGACAATGTCCTAAGAGCCATGTTTAAAAGATTCATTTTCTCCATTATCTTGGAATGTTACTGAATGTTACTGAGTATTGCTTCCAGTGCAGATATTATGTCTCACTTAAGGTAATGGCCATGCTTTCTTAATCTTCCCTGTTTATTGTGTCACAGGTGGCAGCACAGGCCATTGTTCACATAAGCAAACTGGAGGAAAGAGATGTAACTGGAGACAGTGACAGCCTTTGTAGCAACATTTTATTTTTCAGACATCACTAGAGGACGTGATGTATTTCAAATGTATTGCAACTGTAAATACAGCTTTGACCAGTGATTTTTTTTGGCTGGGGAGGGTAAGCATTTTTGCCTATCAAATGAAGTAGGAGCGTGGGTATCTTTAAGTAATTACTTCTGAAACATGAAGATGCTGTTGTAGCAACAAGGGAGAAGTTTTACTGAAACTATTTTTCATGGAAACACAGACATGTTTTGAACATTGTTGTATATCTGCAGGGCCAGGCTTTTGCAAGTATGCTTGCAATAGGACATTATTAGGTAAATGTAGAAGCAATGATGAAATTGTGATTCTAGAAACCATAAAATCACAGAAACATTTTTAAGAAAGATACCAGCTCTTTTTGAAAGTGTGAGATAGGATAAGAGAGATACATTGTGAGATATTTCATGGCTGTACTTTTGAAATTCAGTTTGCATATGTGATTCTATATTATTGAGAACTTACAATTTTGGCACTACCGAAGTGTTCCATAATGGGATGAAACCACTTACATAATTGAGCATCACTGTGCCTTGATCTACCAGCAGATCCTCAGTAAATTTTTTAGCAGAGCAAAGTTCGGGCATTTCTCTCAGTAGTTTAAGGATTATCTGTAATCCTGAAACTAGGCAATGTTGATAAAAACAATTAAATCAATATTTACATGTTGTCGATTGATTTCACAATCTTTATAAAGAAGAACTCTTGGAATCTCTAGGATTTAATAAAATGAAGGGTACTGAACAAGGCAGATGCTTTTTGGAATATCCCAGAGTTGTGATAGTAAGACAGATTTGCCCATATGTTCCATTTCACACTTTCTCAATGGTTTTTATTGATTTGGTTAAAGTGTTGTATGAGCATAGCATTGCCAACAGCAGAGTATTAAGATGTGTTAGCCATGATGGCACTGTAACTATGAGTTTATTTGGAATCTTTTGTTATGTAACAAAACATCTTGTGTTGACAATTGTATGACAACCTTATGGAAAACTAGGTAATTGTGTTGGTCGTTTACTGCCTAGTTTATCTCCTTTAAAATGAAACTCTTTACTTGGGTAATACAGTTGCTTGAGCAGTAATTTTGATTTACCTGTACACCAGTCTTCCAATCTTCCACCTCTGCACTTTGTCTCTTGTGCTAGTGGCAGTAGTCTGTTACTGCAGATAACACTTTGGTATATATTCACCTTTATTGCTAGTCCCATAAACTTTCTTTGCATCTATGTATGTGTTTTGCAATCCACATATAATCAATTATATTTGATGCTTCTCCTGCAGCTTTCCTTGTATCTCCAGTAGGTTTACTCTAAATCATTGTTTTTACCATGTACTCCTGTTTAA
>VWZN01018082.1:510973-556085 GCA_013396955.1 Regulus satrapa | reverse complement strand
GTGCCCCCCACAGCCCCGTGGGCACCCCGGGAGTCGTTCACCCCCCAAGGGCCTGCCAGCCCCTCCAGGCCCCGGGGATCCTCTCCACCCTCGGGGTGTCCCAGCAGAGCCAGAGCGGCACGGCTGCCATCCCGCACGGCACGGCTGCCATCCCGCACGGCTGCCATCCCGCACGGCACGGCTGCCATCCCGCTCGTGCGTTACCTGAGAGAGGCGTGAGGGAGCGGCGCGGGCAGCAGGAGGCAGAGAGAGAGCGCAGAAGGTGATGGGAGACCTGGAGAGAGGGCACAGAGGCCGAGGGAGCAGAGAGAGAAGATGGGGAGAGGGCAAAGAGGACAAAGAGACCAAAGGCAGAGAGACACTGGAGCCAGGGACAGGAGAGGGACAGCGAAGAGGCACAGAGAGGGCAGAGAGTGAGGACGGAGAGCAGAGGCAGCCACAGAGAAAAGAGGAGTGAAGGAGAGAATTCAGAGCTCGCACACACAGAGGGCACGGAGAGGGAACTGAGAGGCAGAGAACGAGCAGAGCAGAGTCCATGACATCCAGCAGCCACCTCCTGCCAGCTGTCCCCCCGCCCCAGAGCCCAAATCATCTCTGCTCCTTGTGCCCTACATCCCCATGGCAAACCTGCCAGGCCCGTGCTCCAGCCCCATCCCGTGCGCTCAGCTCTGCCCTGCCGGGCACCCCAAACTCCCTGCCCAGCCCTCACGGGGGCTCTCTGCAGCCTCGCTGTCCTTCCCGGCCCTCTGCTGCTCCCCGGCCTCGCCCCATCACACAGGAGCCGGCGCTTACGAAGGGTTACAACACTTTTTATTCCCACGCAGCCATTTCACAGAGTACAGACACGAGACAAGACACCAACACAGACAGCCCCCCCACACCCACCAGCACCCCAAGGCTGCTCCCCACTCTTTCACCAGGCACCCCAATGCTGCCCTGCGCCCGCAGACCCCAGCCCTGCTCTGACCCTCACCCCTTGCACGCCAGGCAAACGCGGCAGGGAATTTCCTCCCTCCTTCCTCTGACTCTTGTTCCCACCCACCAGAAAGCGCCTCCTTCCAATGATCAGCACCAGCCTGTCACCACCACAGCACAATGCCAACATTTCCAGACCCCCACGGATGAGTTTGGCTCTCTGAACCAAACCTCAGCACTACCTCTGCTCCGGAGAGTCAGAGGGTGACACGGTCCCAAGGTGTCACAACATCCAGCGATGGCAGTGCACTGCTCTGTGCCCCAGCACCTACCTCTGGTTGAGTCTGTGAGCTCACAAGACCCTGGTGGCAGCTCCCAAGGACAGCAGAGACCTGCAGCTGTCCCTGTGAGGGGACAGCCCGTGCCATCCCACACTACTGACAGTGCACCCCACAAGGGAGAGCCTGGGGAAAAGCTGGAAAAAAACCCCTCCTGGAGCCCACACCAACGATGGAAAGCTGTAAAAAAACCCCCAAACCCCAAGCCCACATCGCTGCTGGCAAATTTCCAGCTCGGTCTCGCCGTTGCTGCCGCTGCGCTGGCCGCACGTCCCCTTCACGCCCGGGTCTGCGTCCCACCTCTCTCCAGGTCACGTCCCTTTGCCTCCTCGCAGCATGGCCGGGTCGGCAGCAGCGTGGCCACGGCAGGGGGGCTGTCTCCTACCCTACAAAGACTCAGGCTGACGCGAGAACAGTTTTTGGCTGGGCGGCGGGGCCGCTCCTACGAGGTCAGGTGCCGCGGAGCCGAGCGCAGGCACAGCCACAGCTGGGCCGCCACCAGGAGGGTCACTCGGGCACGGTGCTCCCCTGAAGAGCTGGAGGCTGCCAACAACACAACGAGACCCACGTGAGCTGCAGCTCTGGCACGCACGCAGTGGGCCTCTCCCTCCCAGGTGCCCCTCGAACCGTGCCAGGCTGGCGCCCACCCAAAGCCCGACCTCGCTGGCAGGCCCCCAGGCTGTGCCCGTGGCCTTTTCCCTGCCCTGTCCCATGCAGGCGCCATCACCTCCCTGCCAGCTTTCAGAACCTGCCAGCAGGTGACAGGGACAGTGCACACCTGGCTGCCCACCCTCCACAGCCCTCCTGTCCTCCCAGCCCCTTCCCCACGGCCCCTCGGCCTGGGGGTGGCAGTGCCCTGCCGTGCCCAGCCCGCCCCCGGCACTTGCCCCTGCAGCTCTTGCCGTCCCCTTGCAGCGTCCCTGTCACACAGCTGCACAAGGGCCCGTCTGCCCGGCTGGTGCAGATCTGCTCACAGCCTCCGTTGTCCTCGCACCAGTCCGATCCTGGACAGCGACAGCAAAGGGGGACACCTGAGCCGTGCTGCCACGGCCCCTGGTCCTCGGCTGCCCAAGACTGGGAGGGCAGAGAAGCCCCCCAGCCTCCCCCGGGCTCCCACACTTACGCTTCCTCCGGATAGGCCCCACCGAGAGGATCTGCTCCTTGGACTCCTCGGCGAAGGTGCCAGCCATCCTCGTGTGCTGGGGGCAGTTCTGTTTGGGGACAAACACCGCCTCTGTCACCCTCAGCCTCTGCCCAGGCCCCTTCTGTGCCCCTCCA
The DNA here is from genome assembly GCA_013396955.1 of Regulus satrapa. Lineage (NCBI taxonomy): Eukaryota > Metazoa > Chordata > Aves > Passeriformes > Regulidae > Regulus > Regulus satrapa. The sequence goes on along the minus strand of VWZN01018082.1, from coordinate 553,554 downwards.
GCTGTCCCAGGCTCAGAGAGCACAGATCCCGAGGTGACCTGCCCATGACAGGGCATCTCCTCCCCGTGCCTGGAGGGACACAAAAGCCTCCCATCTCACCCCTGGGTCATCTCTGATCGCCTAGGTGACCCCTAGGGTCACCTCTGGTCACTCTCTGATGCCACATCAGCAGGGCTCACTGCACTGTGGGAGAGCCCATCTAATCAAGGCCCCCCTCCCTCTGCCCTCGGCCCACTCACGATTTTGCAGGAGTATTTCTCGGAGTCGCAGAGGGAGACGGCGCAGTGCAGGTGAACCTCGTCGTAGTCCCCGATGAACTTGAAGACGGTGACATGGAAGCGACACGTCAGGGACACGCCGTTCTCCTCTATGCCAATGGTGTTGTCCTTCATGTTTTGGCACCTGTGTAGAGTGCTGATGCTCAGCACCACCCTCCTGTGATTGGGACCCTCCCTCAAGGGGGTCCCTGTGCCCGTAAGGCCCCTCATCCCAGGTCTCACAGTGGGTGCTTAGACCCTGCCATGGACAAGAGAGTCATGCCCTGCCTCTGTCACGTCTCTGTGGCATTTTCTCCTTCCCAAAACGCCTGTGCCATGATCCATATCCCCCTGCAGCCAGGTGCTGTCACAGCCTCACAGACACAAGCAAAGTGCTTTCCTCTGCACCTGCTGCTCTGTCACACGCAGGTGAACTCCTTCTCTAGCAACACTGCTCCTCAACCTTTCCAGATTTTGATCAACCACCTCATTGGCCAAAAGGTCCTCGTCCCAGCTAATGCCACCACCCTTCCAGCACCCACAGACACCGTGAGAGCCGACAGGGCTCGTGGTGGCTCACCCTCCCTCGATGATGAAGTAGCGCAGTTTGTCGTTGCTGTCCCGCGAGGGGGTGGCGTAGCACTTGTTCAGCATCAGGATCAAGTGGTTGGAGTCGGCCCCCACCACAAAGACCCCCACGTAGAGCACGTCCCGGGTGGTGAGCACCACCTCGCCCTGCCGGTACGGGTGCTTGTAGGACGAGTTCTTGTACAGGGCCATCTTGGTGGTGAAGCTCCCTTCCTGCGTCGGCACCGTCAGGTTAATCACGCTAATGATGGCAAAAAAAATATATACTGGCTCAGTTGGTGGGAAGGTTTTGAACCGCCAAATTGCTGCCTTGCTTCAAAACCAGCACTGCCTCACTCGTCTGTGTAACAGGCCCTGCTCCTACCTGAGCATGGGCCGCACCACCGAATCCAGGGAGATCTTGATATCCAGCTCATAGGCACAGGAAAACTCCACATTGATGGTCCTGTCCCGGGTGATGATGTTGCCCGTGTTGTTGGCACTCTCGATCCACACCGTGTTCTTGTACACTATGTGAGTGCTGTTGGACTGCAGAGGGAGCACAGGGCACTGCCTAATTCCAGCTGTCCCCACTTCCCTGCTCCTAATGAGCACCTGTAAATGAGCTGCTAAAGGGCCTGCTGCCCCTCCACCTCTGGCCAGAAAGGGTGTGGAATGGTGGGGCTTGGAATTGCATCTTTACTCCACAAAACCCTCCTGTGTTCCCCTGGACCCCCAGCCCATTAAAGCACTTCCCAAACATCACTTGCACTGAGCTGCCCCAGCCCTGGAGTTGAGCTGGGCTGCAGTGCACTGTCCCACTGTCCCCAGCCCTGTGTGCCCCCATGTCCCAGCTCACCTGCACCAAGTTGCCACAGTTGCCTTTGGTGTTGTTGATCTGGAAGGAGATGAAGTCCTCCCCTTCGATGCCGGGGCAGTGGCGGTCGTTGACCCGCACGCCCTCACGCTCAAAGCCCAGCTGGAACAGCTTGCATTTCGAAATGGACACCTCCATTTGGGCGGCCTTGCAGGTCACCTCCGCATCAATGATGTCGTGGGTGGCTGGAGGAGATGACACAACTTCAGATCACCACTAATGGCCCCTTGGCACTTCTTTCCACCACCAGAAATGGGCCGGGATCATCCCTGGGGTATGCTCTGCCCATCCTACGTCCCTGCTGCTCAAAGTGCTCCCAAGCCAGAGATGCACCCCAGAACAACTGGGGTTCCCTTCTCTCTGCCGCCCTCCTGAGCTGTGCGTGGTCAGGGAAACCCATCTTGGCAGAGGTCACAGCCCTCAGCACCTCCCTTCCCAAAGCCCCTGCGGTGTAATGGCCCAACGTGGAGCTCAGCACCGACCCCACAGGCAGGAGCAGAGGACTCACTGTTGCCATAGGGTGGGGGCTCGATGCAGCCGCACAGCTCCCCGCCGTTGTCCAGCTCGCAGGTGCGGTTGGGGCAGTCGGCGCCCACGCAGGGATCTTCCACCACTCCTGCTAAACAGCACAAGACACAGCACAAACACAACCTTTACCCTCAGACCGTGGGGCAGCCACCTCTAGCCCCTCTCCCCAGCGGGGCACGGCTCCCCTCGGCCTGAGCAGCCCCGGTTCTCTTACAGCAATTCTCCTTCTCGATCCAGTCGGTGCCCAGGATGCCGAAGGTCCGGCAGGCTTCTCCGTAGGCAGCCAGCGAGCCGCACAGCTGGATCTTCTTGTGGTTGTAGCAGCCATCCAGAAAGCAGGACTCGTAAAAGGGCAGCGGGTCCAGGAGGCCGTAGCAGGGCTGGAAGAAGCCTTTCATGTCGGTCAGCTTCAGGCAGTAGCTGTCGCTCTGCAGCTCCTGGATCTGCACGTTGTCGCAGGAGGCGGCGTACTGCGAGTACTGCAGCTCGTTGCAGCTGTGGGCACCGGACACGTCCATGGGGGCTCCTTTCATGGCCAGCCCCGCTCCCATTCCCGCTCCCAGCTGATGGGAAATGGCTGCCTGTCCCCTCACCTCTTCTGCATGCCGTTGGTTTTCCAGCTCTGTGCCAGCACCACGCTGCTGACGGCCGGCTTGCCCCGCAGCGTGGCGTAGTCGTCGGAGCGGTCGCCGTTGAAGTTGCCGCAGAGGCCGCAGACCTTGTTCTGCAGCCGCTCCCCGATGGTGATTTTGATGACGTTGAAGCCGTTGTAGCGGATCTGGATGTCGGGGCTGGAGTCGATGACCAGGAAGCCCTCCTGGCTGAAGATCTTGGTGGACAGCCCCGTGACGAAGGGGATGCTCACGAGGCTTCCGTTCACCTGGCGCGAGAGAAGGACACGGAGCTGACGTCCCTCCCTGATCCTCTGCCTATGGATGCGGGCATGAGCCACTCACAAAAGATTCCACGGCTGCTGCCCGCTATCCCAGCTGTTAGAACATCCACAGCAGTCTGGGCCCTCGTGGAGACCATCGTGCAAGCCCGGACTGCCACCCACTCTCCCCTGCCAGCCCCACTGTGAGACCTCACCTTGACAGTGTTCCTGTCACTGATGAGGATCTGCTCCTCGTTGATGTAGAAGTACACGGGGGAGATGATGGTGAGGTTGGGCGAGGACCACTTGTCGAAGTTGATGATGAGCTGGAAGGAGAAGTCGGGCAGCTTCTGGCAGATGGTGGAGAGGACGAAGGCGCAGTTGGCGGGGAAGCGGAGGAAGGCGCCGTCGAAGGTGCGGAAGACGCCGCCGCCGGCCGCCAGGCAGAAGGAGCTGCGGGTGCTGAAGCAGCCGCGGATGCCGTTGCGCAGCCCGCACTCCTCGTCCGACTTGCAGTGCCGCGGGTCGCACTGGATGAGGTTGCGCCGGAAGCAGCGGCAGCGCCGCGTGCAGTCCCCGCTCCAGAAGAGCTGCTTGGGCTGGAAGAGGGACCCGTCAGTGGCTGCCCCCACCCCTCCCCCTGAGGATGTCTGGGACAAGGTTTACACCCCTCTGCCACGCAACGAGCAAGAGCAGGAAGCAAGGGCAGAGGAAAGGGTGCAAGGAACACGCCGGCAGCTTGCAGTATCTCTGGTAGTCACACTCAGGTTTGCACTGCCACCACAACCTCCCTCACCTCTCGTGCACACACAAAGCCACAGTGCTTCATACCCCCTTGGCCTCTTTCTTGCATTCTGCCAAACCACCAAACCAACTGCAAGGAAGCCCGTGACAGTACCCCGGCACTGGCTCCTCATGGAGCGAGGGCACCTTACACGGAACAGTTTCCCTGTCACGAAGCACAGCCCACTGTGATATGACCAGTGCTATCAGCACGGGACTCTGCTGCTTTAAACTCCTCAGTGGCATCCAGCAGCTGAGAAAATGCACATTTCATATGAAACACTAAATCTATGATGTCTGAATACCTAGCACGATGAGATCATCCAACACTGGAGTTTGGCTCTCATCAAAGAGTCTTCCCTGTCACCACCCTTCTCTCCATCCCACCTCCACCAGCTCCCTCCTGTGCTTGACACCCAGGTCACCCTCACCCAACAACTGCACGATGGTTTCTTTGGACAGAAAGACTCCGTGTGCCATGGAAGGACATCCCTCTCCTCTCCAGCCCAGCCTGACTGGCTGCCCAGCCATCCCAGCTGAAACTCTGCCCGGAAACATCACCCAGAGGGAGGGCGCGGGCCCCGTGAGCTGCGTACCTCGTAGTATTTGCCGTCAGAGTAGCAGCCACAGTTGTGGGGCAGGATGCAGCTCTTGCCGTTGAGGACGTAGCCAGGGTCACACTGGCAGCCCTCCACGCAGTAGTGGCTGCAGTCGCTCTTGAGCCGGATGGCGGCACACCGGGGCTGGCACAGGGACACGCAGCTCTCGTAGTGGCTGTTGGGGGGACAGCTGACAGCTGAGCAGGGGACAGAACAGACACGGATCAGCTCCACGCACACAACCAACCTGGCTCCCCACCAGGGGCGGATTCAGACCTGTCATGCACGGTGCCAGTCTGTGGCCTCGCCACCCTGTGAGAGCAAGGCCCCTGAGCCATGAGCTTGCTTGTTAGAAGGGAAAAAACGACACAAATTTAATTTTCAGTCTCGTTAGCAAAGACAATTACTTCCCATCTGATTTGCCAGACAGATTGGCTGCCAGGGATGCATGCAGTGCCCATCCTCAGGAGCCTGATTGAACAGCACATCGTCATCTTATTGACAAGGGGCTGCAGCTTCATTAGAGCAAACACGCACTGCTGGCATTGAGGCTGACTGATTTAATCCCTGGTTAACAGTGGGGGATGGCTGATGCCTTCTGAGCTTGAGGCTTTCCATTTTCCATCCCTACTCCTTCTGAGCTTGAGGCTCCCCCTTTCCATCCCTGTCCCTTCTGGCCTTGAGTCTTCCCCTTTTCCATCCCTGCTCCTGCTATACACATGCAGTTTGTGAGTCTTCCCCTTTTCCATCCCTGCTCCTGCTATACACATGCAGTTTGTGACAGCTCCAAGAGATTGCGCTGTCCTGGACTTCACCCACCTCACCCAGCAAGCGTGGGAAGGATTGTCTGCCCGGGAAAAGAAGGACCTGGGGCAGGGTGGCACTTACAGCACGAGGTGAAGTTCCTCCAGCCGGTGATGGCAATGCCCTGAGTCTGGCAGGTGCTGGCGTAGTTCTGCAGCCAGCTGCAGGCTGTCTGCATGGCCCCGCCATCCACACAGGTGTCAAAGAGGCAGTTCTTATAGAAGAAGCCGGGGTTGATCTTGCTGTGGCACTTGGCAAAGACGCCACTTTGGCTGGGGATCAGGCTGCAGAGCTGCTGGGGCTTCCAGAATCCTTCCACCTTGCCGCAGGCCGGGCAGCGGTCGCCGCAGCCCACGCGGCAGAAGGCGTCCCGCCTGGCCCAGCTCTGCACGAAGTCACCCAGGCTGGTGGCCGGCGTCCCTCCCGCGGCCACCAGGTCGTCCTCGGGGTTGCCGTTGTAGCGGCCGCAGAGGCCGTAGGTGAGGTTCTGGAAGGCCCGTGGGATGGTGACGGACAGGAAGGTCTTCCAGTCGTACACCACCTTCAGCCCAAAGTCCGTCTCCACCACGATGTGGAAACCGAAGGCGAAGATGTTCACTTTGCCCTGGCCCAGCTTCAGGGGCAGGTAGAGACGCTCCTCGTTGACCTGCAGGGAGGGAACAGGGCACAAGCGTGAGGGGGAACGGTCCTGAGAACGTCCACAGGACACAAGTGAGGGTGGCTTGGCATGCCCAGAGAAAGGTCCCTGCTGACCTTGCCTCCACATCCAAAACAGGCCATCCAAACCAGAAATCCTCTCCAAAAGCTGTGCCTGGCAGCACCCTAGGATGAGCCCAAGCATGGCCTGACCCCCCCCAGAAAACCTTTCAAGCCATAAGGCCTCATGCCTACAGTTTTGCTGACCAGTTTGGGAGCCATAGCCACAGAAATAATCCCAGCCCTCATGGCCCTGCACTCACCAGCACAGTGTATTTGTAGGCACGGTGGATGACGATGTGGTAATTAAAGACCTCCACCTCGACCTGCTTCACCCACAGGGCCAGAGAGGTGTCCCGATCCTCGTTCTTGGCCGTGACGGTGAACGCCGGGAACGTGTCCGAGCGCTCCACCATGGGCCGGGAGATGGTGGTGCACAGCACCAGCTCACAGCTGCTCTGGAAGTCGAAGGAGTAGCCATCGAAAGTCAGGTAGTGCCCATAGCCCGAGATGATGCAGGAGGCATCGGTGCGGACGTGGCAGTAGTAGAGGCCGTTCTCCTCCAGGCAGTACTCGTCGTCCTTGCAGGACACGTTCTCGCAGTACACGCTGTTGTCCGAGCCGTTGCAGTAGCACAGGAAGTGGCAGGAGATGTCCATCCAGAAGGTCTGGTTGGTGGCCAGCTGCCGGCCCTCGAAGTTGCAGCCGCACTCGCGGCGAGGGATGCAGCGGGTGCCGCGCAGGGCGAAGCCCTCGTCGCACTGGCAGCCCTCCGAGCAGGTGTCCCTGCACACGGGGCCCGAGGCCAGGCTCTCGCAGGTCTCCACGCAGCTCATGCACTCCTCGAAGTGGCTGTTCTCCGGGCAGGAGAGAGCTGCAGGGTGGGCAAACACAGAGCCTGAGCCCCCAGCTCCGACAGCACGGGGGGAGGAACAGGCAAAAAGTGAGTGGTGATGGATTCAGGGGAAAAAGGGGAAACAATCCCAGCATCTTGTGGCTACTGGGCCATCCTATTCCCTTTGCAACCCTTTCTCCTGTCAGCCATCACCCCCCTCACATCTCAACCCTGTCCAGCCGTGTGCTAAACATCACCTCCTCCTGTTATTTCCCAAACAAACACCTCCCTGCAACCTCTGAGGCAGAGACAGGCACAACCTTCCTGCCATCTACTTCCACACTCAGGATTTTTCATGTTTGCCTCTGAAATATGAATGTTCTCCCATCCAGGGCAAGTTTACAGCGACAGCTAAAATCCAGTGTTATTCAAATTATCCTCTGGTGGTGGCGTACGGCACCACCAGACACCATCTGCAGCTCTGGAACGCTCCTACAGCGCACCATAAAACTTCTGCTGCCTCCTGAAATGCCACCCTGAAACCGCTTCCCTGAGAAATCTGTCTCTGCTGGCACCTGAAACTACTCCCTGCCATCCCAGCATCCCGCACTAAAAGCAGCTCCACCCCTGCACACCCACAAATCCCCACCAAAACCAAAACAACAACTCTGCTTGTGTTCGGCGTGTTCCGAACTCCCTTCTCCCCACGCTGGGTGACGAAGAGCTCTTGTGGGGGGAGACTCACGGCAGAAGCTGTGGCTCCTCCACTGGCCGATGTCCACGTCGGCGTTCTTGCAGGCGCTGGCGTAGCGTGCCACCGAGTCGCACAGCTCCGACACGTTGCCCCCGCTCTGGCACAGGCGGAAGAGGCACGTCCTGTAGTAGGCCGAGACGTTGACCACGCTGTGGCACTCCAGGAAGGAGCTGTTGGTGGGGTCGTTGATGATGCCGCAGCTGGAGCGGCTCCTGTAGGACTTGAGCAGCTCCGAGTCGTTGTTGCAAGCCATGAGCAGGTCCCCGCACTCGCCGTTGCAGATCTCGTCGAAGGTGGTCCAGCTCTCCAGGAAGAGCTCCAGGTTGTCCGTGAACTTGCCCTTGGGCAGCCAGAACTCGTCGGTGTCGTTGTCGTTGAAGAGGCCGCAGAGGCCCCCGGTGCAGTTGAAGTAGGAGGTGGAGAGGCGGATCTCCAGGAGGCCGGAGTCGTAGTAGCTGATGGCCAGGAGCCCCTCAGACTCCAGCACGGTGCTGTTGTCAGTCCGGTAGATTTCCAGGCGCCCAGAGGGGTGGAAATAGGGAAGCTCCACATCATAACCGTTCACCTACGAGGAACAAGGTGGGGAGGCTTCAGGGAGGGTGATGTGGGTTTGCCCAACCACGCCGTGCACATTAAACACTTTCTGACCCAGATCCACCCTCCAAGGCCCAGAGCCTCCTCTGAGTGAGGGCACACAACTGAATCTCCGGGGTTTGCCCCTCAAAAAGCAATTTTTCTTCCAGGGACAAAGCAAGTTGCCGGAGGAGGAGGAGGCAGGAAAGCCACCTCAGCAAACAGAAGGAGCGGCGCTGTGGCAACAACTTTACAGGCACCCAAAGGGCCTCCACATGATGGTTCAAATGTGCCTGTGGTGTCCACAGACTCATAAACCCTTCCCCACCACAAGCCACCACCTCCCACCCTGTCCGTGGGCAGCACCTTTACCTTGATGTCTGACAGCCTGGTGCCTGCAATCTTCACCTCCTGGCCGGCCGCCTGGACCCGCACCACGCGCGGCCCGTTGGGCGCGGAGCCAGCCTTCTTCTGGCTGATGTCCACCTCGATGAAGTCCGGCCTCTCTGGGCAGGTCTTGAGCAGCGTGTAGGACTGTTCCAGCGGGTAGGGGAAGGTGACGCTGTCAAAAGTCTGCAGCACCTGGTCCTGCCCCACCAAACACACGGTCTCCCGCTTTGGGTAGCACCCCCGGTAGCCGTCCTCGATGGTGCAGATCTCTCCCTCGGGGCAGGTGGTGTTGAAGCACCTGGCCTCCCCTCCAGCCTCACAGTGGCACTGCACAGTGCAGTCTGGTGAGGCCCAGAAGGACTCCCCGACGGCGTAGTAGCGGCCGTTCACGTCGCAGCCGCAGCCCTGCACGGGGACGCAGCGGTCGGCGCTGAGGACGTGGCCCTCGGGGCACTCGCAGCTCTCGGTGCAGGGGGACGTGCAGGCCAGCGGGGCCGTGAGGTCCGAGCAGGTGGCGGGGCAGCTGCTGGCACACACCGAGTACTGGCTGAGCTCCGGGCACTGCACGGCCGCCGCTGTGTGCGCAGAGGGGTGACAAACAGAAGGGCCGTGTTACTGCACCGTCCGGGGCCAGCTCACCTTCACTGGCCACCTCACTGACCACAGCAGAGACTACACAGAGTGACCCCTCAACCCCTCCGTGGTAGGAATGGCCCTTCCATTTCCCACCCAGGCCTCCCCGGCCAGTCCTGGGCTTCTCAGATAGCCCCTGACCCACCAAGCTGCCCACAGCTGTTTAGAGCCACAAGGATGATGAATTGACCAACCAGTACCCATTCCAGTCTGGCCCCCAACTCTCCTCATGGCAGCTGATGATCTCCAGAGCAACGTGGAGCTCCCACCTCATGCCTGACTTGTGCCACAGTTTTGCCAGACCAAGGCCGTGATGCCACGGAGAGGAGGGACCCATCAGTTCTCTCCCAACTCCTTCCACATCAGGCAAATCCCCTCTCTTGGATTTCCCACCCCTCCTGTCATGCATTCCTGAGCACACAGGCAAAGCCCTGGCACTGCTCCCCTCCTCCCAAACACTCACCGCATCCCGTCTGGCTCCGCCACTCTCCCACTGAGATGCCCAGGGCCTGGCACACGGTGGCATAGGCCTGGATGGCCTGGCACAGCCCGGTGCCATTGTCCTTGGCGCTGCAGAGGTCGTAGACACAGCTGTGGATGAAGGCGGTGGGATCCACGACAGAGCCACACTCCCAGAGGGGGCCCCCGCTCTTGTTGATGAAGCCGCAGTACTCGGGGGTGAAATACAGCGCCTCGGTGGCGGGGTCGCAGAGGCTGCAGTTCTCCAGGCAGCCCGTGGAGCACCTGCGCTCGGGATGTGGCACCTGCCAGCTCTCGCCCAGGTCCGGCCCGGACGTGGCCACCCTCCCGTCCGAGCGCAGGACGTCGTCCTCGGGGTCCTTGTTGTAATTGCCGCACAGCCCGCACGTGGCGTTGATGTAGGAGCCCGGCACGGACACGGAGGCATAGTGCTGTCCATCGTAGGTCACCAGCAGGCCAAAGTCAGTCTCCAGGGCAGTGGACAGGCCGCTTTGGTAGACCTTGATTGCACCCAGTTCCAAGGAGATGGGCAGGGACACCACCAGGTCGTCCACCTGCGGGGACAACACCCAGCAGCTGAGCCAGCGTGAGGAATAGCAGAGTCCTCGTGCTGGGACACGGACAGGACAGCCCTGTTGTGGGGTCCTGGGGGAGGGACACACGGAGAGGGACAGCCATTGGTAAGCTACAGGCACCTGGTGTCACCCAGGCTCAATCCCCAGGACACACGAGGCCCAGAAGTGCCATCCCACACTTTCCAGGCTGCCAGCACAGTGCTGCTGCCACCTCCGAGGAGCTGACCTGGCAAGTTCTCCCCTTCCAGCAGAGCTCTTACCTTTGCCTTCCCAAAGCTGCCCTTGGGGAGAACAATCTTGTGCGAGTAGACCTCCACAAAAATATCCCTCAGCCAGGAGACGGAGGAGCCGCCTCGGTTCTCATTCTTGGCCTCCACGTTGAAGTAGGGCAGCTGGGAGCCTGGCCAGCACTGCCTGGCGAGGAGGTAGGAGCAGGAACCCTGGAAGTGAAAGAGGAAGCCGTCGAAGGTGTGGTAATGTGGATCTCCGAACACCACGCAGGTGCTGCTCTCCACCGGCACGCACTGGAAGAATTTGGTCTTCGTCTCACACGCCTCGAAGGGGCCACAGGCCATGTCCTGGCAGAGGATCTCATTGTTGAAGTCCAGGCAGCGGCACTTGGTGGTGCAGTTGGCGTTGTCCCAAAAGATCTCCCCTTGACGGAGAAACTGTCCTAGAAAGACAGAAAGGGAAAAACCCACGCTACATCACTTCTTGAAACAGAAACACTCTCTGTGAGTGCACCCTCGGGGTGGGGGGTCTGCTGGTCCTGTGATGGAGGCCACCACCACCGTGTCCTGCTGCTGTGCTTCTCAGCTGCTTTGTTTGTGCTCCGAGAAAGAGCTGCTCAGCAAATCCCAGATTTGTTTCTAATGTGTGGCGCATCCTCTTCGAATCCTACCCGTGCCACGAGTGCCGCCACAAATCTGGGGTCAGCGCTGCAACACGCAGGCTGGAAAACTTGAAGGCTATTCCATACATTTTGTACACTCGGGACTCTGGTTCTTCTTCAGCGTTGCAGGGCACAAGAGGCATTTGTGCCACTTTCCCAGAGGAGAAGCCCCTTTGTTTGGAGGCATTTTCCAGCGCTTTTGCTGCACTTGCACCATCCTCCAGCTTTGCCGTCACCTCCACGGTTTCCCTGCTCACATAACTCTGCTGGTCAAAGAGTCACTCTGTCATCAGCAGCCTCAGGAGCAATTGACTCCCATTCAGGAAGAGCTCGTAGTAATTACGACACCAAAGAGCCGTTGACAAGCAACTTCCACGGCGCGCACGGGCCCCGGCAGAGCGCTGAGTGATCGCACAGCCCCAGACGGAGCAGACGCGTTACACACCAGAGAGGGCTGGTGAGAGACAGGAGAGGCAGGGAGAAGGCTGGAGAACAAGGGTGGCAAGTCCCCGTGAGAGTTTCTCTCCCCTCCATCTGGCCATTTTTCACACTCCTCCGGCGCGTGGCTTCTGCCGTGAGCTGCCTGAGTTTACCTCTCCTAAACTTTTTTGTTCTCTTCCCTGCCTCCTACCAAAAACAAAAAAAAAAAATCTCTTTTCTGCTTCCCCGCCACAAATGTCTCCTCTTGGCAAGGCCCACGCTTCAACCATCCTGGTGTGGGGAATTTGGGAAAGGGGGTGTCACTTGGATCCAACACCTCGTGCTGCATCTCCTCTCGTGGAGGGCAATCAGCTGTTCACCGTGAAATTTAAATCCAGTTGTGGGATTTACTCGCACTCCTCTTGTCACCTGCAGAGCCAAGACTTGTTTCCAGCTTCTCTGCAAAGCGCAGCCTTTCTTCCTGGAGTGAGCAGCTGGAAAATGCTGCAGCAGCTGGACCCAAATCTCTGCTGGAGCTGTGAGAGCCTTGGAATCTCGTGGACCTTCAGTAGTCCTAAACTAGGACAATAAAGAAGCCACATCTCTCCAGTGCCTGTCAGCAAATGACAATCCTCTCTTGCTGGAAAGACTCCTGGAGCACAGAGGATGCTCCTGGCAGTTTTATTTGTCAAATGGAAATGCAATAATCTTTCAGCAGCAGAGTCCCCGTGCAGCCAGTGCGTGCATCGATTGATCCCTTTATGGCCCCGCGCTGTCAGCGACAGGCACAGACTCTGTAAGTGCTGCAGACACATGGCATCTGTCCTGCCTGCCAAACCTGCTGTTCCTCCTGCACAAACAAGGGAAATGGCACCACAAGATCAGCTCCCCTAATTTACGGGCAGGAGGAAATTGCTGTCCCCGGGTCTTTCCTGTTGCCACCAATTATCGCAGGAACTCGGAGATGTGCAAGGACTGAACCCTCTCTTGTGTTTCTGTCCCTGCAACTGCAGCTCTTGGGGGTGCCCTGGCAATAGCAGAGACCATGCAGCACCCCAACAGCATCACCTTTTGCTACACTGCACCCCAAAACTTGGGGACAAGCAGTGCCATTTCTCCCTTACCTCTCAGGCTGCAGCCGTTGGCCGGGTCTATTTCTCTGCCATCTATTTTGAAAGCCCAGCGCCCAGGGACGTTTACATTGGTTGTTTCCTCAATATTGACAATATCTGGGGTTCTGGAGCCTGGGATGCTGAAAAAGTTGGTGAGATTTCCACCATTGAAGCCAGCCTAAACCAGAGAGAGAGCAAATTCCATCACCCTTCTCGGCAATGGGAAAGCCTTGCTGCATTTCCTCACTTCTCTGTTCCCCCCTAAGTGCATCTTCACCAGTTCTTTCTGGAGATTTCTGTTTTCAGGTAGTCCAAATGTCTGTTTTCAGGTAGACTGGATGTGAATGGGAAGCTAAACAGGCACTACCAGCAGAAGGGATGTGTATTCACAGATTTATGTTTGTATAGAAACATAGGTATGTACATATAGATCTAAGGGTGTGTGAACCCAGTGGCCGAAATAAAGCTGGGGAGCAAATGTAGGGAGGGATAAAGTGAGGAAGCAACGTGGGGATGCAGGATTGCTGCATTCCTCATGCCCCTTCCTCAGACAGAGGGACTGGCTGTGGCGCTGCTGCCACCACCACATTTTGGAGTGCTCATCCCACCGTGCCCAGAAGTTGAGTGCAAGGCAGTTTCTAGGGCTGCTGAGGGACTCGGGGGCCTGAGCGAGCACGGACACTTTGGAAAAGCCACAGGCAGTCATCCAAGAGCTCAGCAGGGCTGGGGATAGGGGAGCAAGAGCCTCACCTGAGCCATCACCCCGCCGAGACCAGTGAGGGGGTCCCCTCCGCTGGCTGTGCCCGTGGTCCAGCTGATTTCGTGGTAGTTAAACAAGGCAAAGGACGACACCCCGTCCGTGATCAGGACAGCCTGGAACGTGTTCACCTGTGGAAAACCACGGGCACATTCACGGGTGGTACTGCTCTTCTCCTGCCCTTCTGCCACATTGATGCCTGGCTCGGGTGAGCCTCACAGTGAAGAGCAGAGGTGGGACGAGACCAAAAATGCTTTTGTTCTTGCTGCCACAGCTCGAGCAGCTCCCATTCCTGCTCCTTCCTCCACCTGGGAGCATGTGAAGACCACCTCTGATCCAAGGGAGCGCCGATAGATGGCAGCATGAGAATAAGCTCCCGGGAAGGAGCGGCAGGCAGGATTTGGGTGGCTGTGATCTGTTATCTCCCATTACCCTGTCTTAGCTGTATTCCTGCATTATCTTTCCTGGTTCCCTTCCACATTCATATCCTACAACGCTGCTGAGGGTGGATTACATCCAAGCCAGCCATGTATATCCTGCACTTTGCTGGCTGCCAAATCCCCTCCCTACCTGCTAAATCCCCTGCTTGTGCTCTTCCTTTCCCTTGAAATGACTCTGCATTCCCAGCACCACAAACTCCAGGCACATTCCAGCCGGGATCCAGCTGGGAAGAGCCCATCTTCCCTTTTAGGGCTGTGCAGAAAGGCAGAAGCAGCTCCTTCCCTTGAGACATCCCCTCTATCCCTGCAGATCCAGCAGCAGAGCTGGTCACTGTGAACTCAGTCAGCTTCTTCTCAGCCCCCTGCATTTTCCTGTCCCTCCCATCCCTGCCCTGCGGCCACGCCGTGAGAACAGCTCCTCCTGCCTCTGAGCAAGCAGGATTTCAGCATGGCCCCACAAAGCGTGGGTTGTTTCTCTTCTAATAAATCCAGAGCAACCCTTCGAGCCTGGCTACCTGGGCACTGCACACTCGGGAGGAACCCGCAGCCACAGCAACAATTTCCAGGTGAAAAATTCCCTGGGAAAGCCCAGGGGTGGAACCATCTCCCACTGGGAAGCATCAGGGCTCATCCTGCCAGGAGCTCTGAGCAGGCAGTTGGTGGCTGCTGGAGGAAGGGCTGGGGGTCACCACATTCCATGCCCTTGGAGCAAACCCTCTGGCTCTGAGGATTCTCGGAGAGGAGCTCAGGGCTGCCTGCACGCCACAGGAGATGTCACTTCCAAGGAAACGAGGCCCCTGCCAGCAGAACTCTCCAACAGACGGAGGCGAAGCAGCTCTGGGAGCTGTCAGGAGACAGAGAGAGGAGTGGGCAGAGCTGGCTCCCAGCAGCTGCAAATGGCACAGTTCACACCAGGGCAAGCAGGGCAGCGAGCTACAGCAGAGCCACTGCTGCTCCTCGTCCTTTCCCCGAGATTCCTTCTCCTACTCCTGGTTTCCTCTTGTGCTCACCCTTCCCAAGGCTTTTGGCCTGCTGGGAGACCACAAACACGTCACACACAGAGGCAGAGGCACTTGGAGAGTGCCACAACAGCTTTTCCACACAGCAACAAGCCCCTGCTCTGCTCAGGAGCCTCTGGGAGGGTGGCAGGAGGTGAATCTTACACCTGGCTCTCCTCATGAAGAACACTTCAATCGACACCCAAAATCCCCCTCTTTGGAGCTCCTGGCCATGGGGCCATCAGAAAATTAATCTATTTTTGCTCAGGTGCCATCTCCAGGCAGCAACTGCAGCATCCCTGGGGCCACGTTCCCAAATTTTCTGCAGCTTTTCTGCATTGCGATGAAATTCCTGTTGAAGTTGCATGGTGCTATTCCTCGTGCCAACCCCGAGCCCTGGCTGCTGATGAGCAGGAAGGCTGTTCTCTAGCAAAATTAATTTCATTGTGTTGCAAATGTAATTCTTCAGGCCATACATGAATGTCTATATTGCTTGCTGCCTGTAAATATATATATATATACATATATATATATACATATATATATACATATATATATACATATATATATGTGGGGTTTTTCTGCAAGTGCTGCCAGGACTGGCAAAAAAAATATGTATTAAATCTCAAGCTTCTCTAAGAAATGGAAAAGAGCTGAACTGTTTGTCAGAGCCAGCTCCTTGAGACAGGAGAAGCTGGGTTTTGGCACTCACAGCGCACAGGCTAATCCTGAACAATCCAAACAATAGCTGGGATCCCTCACTTGCTGCTCAAGAATGGGCTGGATGAGGCTTGGGGCAACCTGGTGTAGAGGAAGGTGTGTCCCTGCCACGACAGGGGGTGGAATGAGCTGATCCTTTCCAACCCAAACCTTTTGGATTCTGTCTTCATCCCAAACTCCATCGCAGGCCCCCCAGCAGCAGTCCAGCAGTCCCGACATCAGCTGCAGTCACAGCTCACAAATTCACCAGACATTTAAAAGCTGACAAGCATCCCTCTGCCGCCGCCCTCCTGCGAGACACAGCTCCCACGTTTGTGGCCGTGTGACACGGCCAAGTCACTGGCGTGGCTCTGATCAGCGTGATCAATCGCCCCTGCAGGCAGGGAGCTGCCATCAGAAACATCTGAATTTGTATGCAAGAAATCCATCACGACCAAGCCAAAAAGTCCTAATTGGTGTCAGAGCCTGGCTTAGATCCTCCAAACACTGAGGAGGAGATGCTTTCCCTGGAGACCCTCAAGCAGGGAGCGAGGCTCCTGCCGGCTCCCAGGGGAGAGAATGAAAGAACCGTGGTGCTCCTCTGCCCAGAAGGGAACTGGGGAGCAGGAACACAGCACGTCCCACCTCATTTTACACACAGGTGATGGGACCAGACACGAAATACACCCGTGAGAAGCCACTTACGGGCGTCGTGCTGCTTCCGCCGTAGAACGTCACCTCCTCCCAGGTGACAATGAAGAGCCAGAGCGCAGAGAAGGAGGCCATGTCCCTGAAGTGCCTGCGGATGTCCCTGGAGGCCCTGCGGAGCAGCTCGGGCTCCGTGCTCTCCCTGTAGTAGATCTCCCCGCGGATGCCGCTGTGCACGTCCGCCCAGAAGGGCGCCACGAAGGCGCGGCCGTCGGTCAGCGGGAAGGCCTCCGGCGTGAACTGGCTGACCAGGGCGTTGAAGGAGATCACACCGTTGTTGTTCACCTGCGTGGAGAACCCCCCTGGCTCTGAGCAAAGGTGGTTTAGTGGGATAAGTCAGCACAGAGCTGCTGGTTTGTCAGGAAATGTGGGGAGAGAGGGTTTGGGTTTATTCCCCGACTGTCCGGGCACAGGCTCAGCTTCAGCTCGCCCATGGTGGCCAAGAGCTGGTGCAGGAAGTCCCAAAAGCAGGACAAAAACCCTGAAAAGTCTTCAAAATATGGTTCTACAGGAGAGGCACCCATCAGAGCGGGATGGCACCAAGACACTGCCTTGGGCTTCTGGGATTCCTCAGCTTTTGGAGAGCAGCAAACAGCACTGGGGGGACGTGGGTGATGGTGACACAGCTGGCTGCATGGAAAAAATACCTTTGGCTTCGTCATCTGACGCATCCTGGGGCTCCCCAAGAGCAGGGAGCTGCCACCTCTGCCTCTCCGGAGTCTGCTGAAGATGCTCCCCAAAACAGCATTTTTACAAAGAATGGGCAGCAAACAGCACTGCTGCCCCTGATGCTGGAATCCCCCACCCCACAAGGGTTTGGAATGGGACTCTGCTTTCCCAGTGCTGCTGTGCACAAACACGAACTGGAGGATGGATGAGTCTTTGCCTCCCTTCCGGCCCCACAGAGATCACAGAATTTGGGATGTGGCACTGTCAGGCTGACTCAGGCCCTGCCTGAGGTTTAGGTGAGCTCAGGGGAGCCCTCTCAGCCCAGCCCTGGTGTTCCCTCAGCCAGGATTTTGCTGTGCCATCACCTGGGAGCAACAGCAGCTCGTCCTTGCCTGGGGCCCCCACAAAACCATTGCTCCTTTCCCCCCCTGCAGGTCCTGCATGTTCTCATTTCTTGTCATGGATCAGGAATAATGTCCCTTGTGTCAAGCCCTTCGCTTTGCTGTGCCATTTAATCACCCACCAAAAAAAAAAAAAAAAAAAAAAGAATTATTGCCTTTTAGATTCCTTTCCTGTGAACATTATCCCATTAAATATACCTTTGACTTCCTTAATCATAAAACCTATCAGTTCATGAAATCTAAGAACTTGTCAGGTAGCTGCTAATAAATCTTACAATTCCTGATGACAGGCAGAGCGTGTTTAAAATGCAGCCAATAATGGCAAGGAAAAGGACGAAAGGAAGATCTGCTTTCTCCACTTACATAAATGCTTCTGTATGGGACTCCAAAAAAGATGAATGGCATGGAGATCTTGATTTCAGGTGAGCTCCCATCATCGACTTTGGGGGTTTTGGTGTCGTTCTGCCAGAATGGATACAGGCTCGCCATGCTGAGAGCTGGAAGGAGAGGCAGGAGAGTCCTCAGGGCAGTGTCAGGACAGCCCTGATTTCAGAGGGGCCACAGAAAACAGCGCCCAACCCCAACCTCAGCAGCCAAAGGGTGCTTGAAGCCAGGGCAGAGCTGCTGGCTGTGGCTTTAGGACAGGCTCAGGAGGAAAAGCATCACCCAGGTTAGTCAGGGCACAGCAAAGATGCACCACAGCTGCGTTTTTTCCTCCCCTGGCACTGTGACCAAGTCAAACCCCTTAAGTCTTGGCCTCACAGGAGGACAAGAGGTCCATGCCCTGCTCCAGAAACTGCTGTTCCGCAGCTGAGGTGCTCAGGGGAGCCAGCAGCACCAATTCCAGCCCCCAGAGCCACGCTCCTGGCAGTGCCCACCTTGCTCCTGTCTGCTCCTCCCCTGCCGGGGTGCCAGCCTGAGGGGTCACGACTGCTCTGACATTTCCCAGCAAAATTAAGCCTCCTTCTAAAAGGCACTGCCAGGGAACATAATTGTCTCTCTCAAAAGTACTTCAGAAGATGGTTTTGACACATTTCAGCCTGCTGCTTTTTTTTTTTTTAACCAGCCTAAAATCCATCAGCTTGAGGCACAAGCAGGCACTTCAGGCCCCAGGGCACACATCCCTTCCCGTCCCAGCCACCGCCAGACTTCTGCTGTCATTTCATGTCCCGTTCCTCCAGTCAGCTCCTCACAGAGCAAACGGGGATTTTTCTGGGTTTGCCTCCCCCTTCTCCCCTCTTTGATGTAGGAAAGCCTCGCGCCATTCAATCTGGGATGACAGAGCCCTCAGGCTTGGAACAATCCCGGCTCTGTTCACCTGGATTCAGAAGATGCTTTCATCTCCTGGGCCCTGCAGCCGAGGCCAGGCTGCTCTGTGCTCCCGTGGGCAGGGAAGGGACACTCCCTGATGCTCAGCCCTGAGGATGCTCCATGCTGGGAGGGAGCAGAGCCCCTGACTGACCCTTCACAGGCTCCACATTTCCCTGGGGAAAGGGAGGTAAGGGGAAATCTGGCCTAACCCGCTGGCACCCTGATTTCCTAAGGCACTTGTGCGCCCTATTGGATATAAGGGGAGGTGGCACTGATGGTGTCCAAGCCACAGCCCTGTTTCCACAGACATATCCAAAGGGCCACAGCAAAATTACTCCTGCCAGGCAGCAAAATAAATAATTTCACAGCTGTTACACACCTGATGAGTTATCACCGCCAAGGCACAGCTACAAGACATGGACTTTATTTCTTTTCTAAACAGCAGGCTCAGCAGACACTCCTCAATTCCTCTCTAGCTCTACAAGTGCCACCTGCTCAGCAGACCTAACACAGAAATTTTCCAAACTCCTGCTTCCTCCGGAAAGCTCCAGGTGCACACACAGCCATATAAATTATGAACACAAGCCTCCCTTAGGATTCCCAGTCCCTCCCTCCCCATGGGGAACACTCAGGTCACCCTGGTTCTTGTCCTTGCTCCAGCCAAGGAGCTGGGGATGTTTCCCAAGCCCTCTGGGGACTCTGTCACAGCCCAGCTGGGGAATCTTTTCCTGCTGGGAGATACTCACCTCGCTGCCGAGCTGTAATCACCAAAAGGGCCACCCAGGCTCCCAGAAATGATCTCTTGTTCATCCTACAGGAGGGAGACAAACCCAGCCATGCATCACATTGGTAGGAAAACTCATCCTTGAGGCGATCCTCGAAGCTGCCTGACTGCTGTGATGTTTCAGAGCTGGAGGTCCCTCACCTGCCCTGAAATGCCTGTCCCATGGACTGGTGTGAGAACTCCCCTGCACATCCCTGCCAAAGGAAGCCCAGAAGCACCTGGAAGAGCTCATTTCATGTCTGGCAGCTGTGAGCAGCCAGGCTCTCCGTGGGCTCCTTATCCTCCCGAGCGTTCAGGAGCAATTCCTGATCCTCCTAGTGCAGGGGTGGCCCTGGCTGATCCCAGGGGAACAGCAGAGCTGTGATGTGCTCCCTGGGGCTTCAGCTAATCCTCTGCCCCGGCTGCCACAACCATCACTCAGGGGGTCGGGTGAGCGTGGAAGGAGCACAAACATTTACACAGCTGGGCAGCTCCTCGTGCAGGAATCAATGAGAGACAGAGAGAGCACAGATACAAAATGAAAGGGAAATCCTGTGCCAGCTCTAATTCCTTCTGTGCCTAATGCAATTTGTTACTCGTTATTAATCCAATAGAAAATATTGCTCAAACACCTGCTTTGATTTCCTCGCCCATCGACTGCGCTTGTTCCACACGGGCAGGGCTCAGGGAGAGCTCCCAGGAAGGTCTGGAGTTATCCCAGAGTGCTGGGAAGGGACGTGGGAGCTTCCCACACCAGCTGTGTGTGTTATGTACAGCCTGGGTGCCAACAGCAGCCTCCCCACCTTCCCAGCCTTAAAAATCTCCCTGAAAACCCAGCGCCTCTTTGTGTTCTCCCCATGGATCTGTTTTTGTGGAAAATGGGAATTAACAGATCCAACTCCTCCTAATGACACAGAGCACAGGATCACGGGGGGAACATCCCATCACTTATCCCATATCACTCCCTCTTGACTCCCATTGCTTGGAAAGTCTGGAACACAGCGGAAGGAAAGTTCTTCACTCACACCAACGTGACCACATTCTCCATGGGGAAAAGTTCATTCCACCAAGGAAAAGTTTTAGTGCATCCCCTGTCTCGGAAAGGTGAAAGGAGAATGACAGAATTTTCTATAGATCGTAAATCTGAGTCTCATTAGCAGAGAGCAGCAGAGAGTGACCAGCAGGGACTGTGGCAGTGCAAGGACAAGAGCAAAACAGGACAGACAGCAGAGAACACGCTAGCAAACACATCCCATCCAAAACTACAATTCTTTAGGTGTGCAAAAAAAATATTTACCAACCTGTTTCTTAGGCTAGAGGAGCAATCAGGGCTGAAATTTTAGACCAGTCTTGGTAGAGCAGGGCGAAATCCTATGTCAATGGAGAATGCATGCCCGTCCTCCCGTGCCAATTATTGCTGATGACTGAAACGATGGCTCAGTCCTTTGCTCTCCCAATTGAAAACTCCGTTTTCCTCAACGCTCCTCCAGGGCTGGAGCAGTGTTGAGTTCCAATCACAACTGTTGTTCCTCTATTGATAACCAGCAGGCTAATCTGGAGATCAGATTCTGGCCTGGAGAGGGAGAGAAGCCTCTTTCTTCCCCAAAAGCTCACCCCCTTCAGGTGGATTCAGATGGAAATGCCAGAGAGACGGAGCCGGGCTCGCAGCTCTGCTGCTCAGGGAACAGAAAACCCAACCCTCAGAAGAACTGAGCCCCTTCCTCCTTTGTGTAAAGGGAGGGGGGGAAAAAAAAAAGCCCATCTATATAAAGTTACAGGATTAGCATTAAACAGTGCTAGGCTTAAAGCGCCGTTCAAAGGCGCTGCCCTCAAGTTTCAATGGAGTTGCTTTGCCATCCAAGTCCTGCTTTTACAGGTGGAAAAGGAAAATCTCACCCAGCCCAGAGAAGGTTTCCTTGCTGTTCCCATTTCCACCCTCTCTGGAAGGACTGGTGCTGGTGGGGAATTTCACTGGGGGTCTGCTGTGTTATGATCATTTTCACTGGAAAAATTGCAGTTTTCACCAGGATTTTCCCTGCCTCTGGCATCTGGGCTGACCACAGCTCTGCACTTGAGTGCAATCTGTACCCCAATAAAGGTTTTGACTGCTTTGAGTTGGTCCATATCCATATTGGATGAGAGGGAGAGCTGGAACAGCAGCTGAGGGGTGAAGGATCCACCAGCAGAGACAGGTTGGAGGTGATTTTTCAGCCTGCAGCAAGGCTCAGGTCAGACAGGCACCGCTCCAACCCCAGCAGTGGGAAAACAGCCTGAGCTCGGCTGATTTTCCCTTCTGGCATTTTGGCTGGGGGTCTTTGCTTTTCCCTTCTGATATTTTGGCTGGGGGTCTTTGCTTTTCCCTTCTGACATTTTGGCTGGGGGTCTTTGCTTTTCCCTTCTGACATTTTGGCTGGGGGTCTTTATTCCCTTTTCCCCCTGCTATGAGGTCTTAATTCCTCTTGGTCTCCCCACCCTTTGTCAGGAGCAGAGAGGACACAGGAATGCCAGCAGCCCAAGAGACCAGACTTTTTTCCCCCGGGTGTTCCTGGCAGTGTGTTCAGCAGGTTTCCCCTCGAAAAGCTGTCTCTTACCTCAGCAGTCTCTTTTAGCACATCAGGGCACCAGGCAGCTCGCTGCCTCCACAGCAAATCCCCAAATTTGCCTTCCTTCCATCCTCCAAGCATGGCCTTGCTGGCAGGAATCTTTCATTTTTGAATTTATTTTTACCCTTTTCTAAGCTGTTTTAGGAGGGCAGGGCGATCTCAGCACTGACTGATATTCCAGGGGCAGATTACTTCCAGCCTCTACCCAGGCTCTTCCTTTCCCTCCCATACATTTTAAACACAACCAGCTCCAGGAAAATCAATTTACTCTCCTCATTCTGTTTTGTAACACAGAGAAAACTGGTGAAAAGAGGTTTCCCTCTGCTCCTTTGTCACTTTAATATTCTGGCCCTGTTTGTCCTGGGCGAGTGAACACTGATGAAGTTTGATTAGGTCTCACTGTCTCTTTGGGGAAGACTTTGTCTTCCAGCATCTCTTCTTTTGGCAGGGGATGTTCCCATCATGCAGTGCTGAACACACTGGAGCTGAACAACCAAATCCTTCTTCTTTTTCTTTTTTTTCTAATTCTTCTAGCAGAAAACAACCTCCCGTGCCTTACCTCAAGGAAAAACAAGCATTCAAAGATGCCCTGGCAATGGATTTGCCCAGGAGCTGCTTCCCATCCAGAGGGGCATCTCTCTCCTCCTGCTTCCCCCCAGGGTGATTTGGTGCAGGCCATGAGGGTGAAATTTGTTTTAACCCCAAGGCCAGTCCCTCTGAGCAGAGGGAGCTCGAGCTTTATTCCTCACCTGGAAGTGGGGATGAGTCCCGGACATGGGGAAACACAGGCCAGAAGAGGAACAGATCTTCCAGCTCTGTGACTTCTCCTTTTGACAGGTGGCACCTTGCACGGGTGAGGTGGCAGTGGCCAAGCTCATGGGCAGACAACAAAACCATCAGTGAGACAAAAAAAAATCCTGGCAGTTTTCACTCATACCTTCGGGGTGACAACGGGGAACATTTTTGTTTTGGGGGACACAAAAGTGCAAAGCTCAGGACACTGGGAGTTTTTGTGTAAAAACTTACATAAGTTTATTGAACTGATCCAAACCAATGACCTATTTTGGCCTGAATTCCGCCGCTAAGTCTGCGAGCAAACCAAAGGCAAATCGTGGGAGCGGGAGCTGTATCCCCAGGGAGAGAAACCAGAATAAAAAACCAGATGGACTTACAGTTCTTCTTCTCTGAAATTACATATGGATGCAACATTAACAGGGAGCAAGAACAGATCTTCATGTTTAAATTATATTTGAAGTTTCCAGGAGCTGCAGAAAAGCAATCACAGAGGCAAAGGCCCGAGATGGCTGAAGCCCCTCTAACGTTGCTCTGGGGAACGCGTCTCTCTGCTGCCACATCCAAACGAGGGAGGCACAGCTGCCAGGAATACATATTCCAGCCTCTGGGCTGCTTTAAGCACCTCGTTTGCATTCTCAAATCTTGCCCACGAACAGAACCTACAGAATCTCGCTGACAATCCGCCTCTGTCGTTCCAGCCCTTAGGAGAGGCCACAGGGAGAGCCTGTCCCCAGCAGCACTCCCTCCAAGCCCCCACGGGTCCCGCCTGCCACCAGCGTGCCTGCAGCTCCCAAAAATCGAGGTTAGGAATCCCAGCCAGGGAGCAGAGGACAGCCAGCACCCCGTACTCACCACAGCGCCAGGAACACCTGGCCAAAACCACGGATACTCAAGAGGAACAGACCCGAAACCACGAGAGCCCAGCTCAAACTCGGCAGCCACACGGAGCCGTGTGACACTTTGGTCTACAGCTGTCACCCAGGTGCTCGTGGAGCAGCTGCTCTGCCCGTGGCAGGGTTTTATGCACCAACTAGCAGGAACAACACAACAGCCCTCGACAAAAGCAGCCCTCAGATAGAAGGACACGCGAGCCAGGGAAGCTTGCAAATCTATTTTGTTTCCTCAAGGGGATGTGACAGAGTCAGGGACCTTTAGCTGAAGCGGGCACATGCTGGCAATGCCTGGCCACGGCCCCTCCTGCCACGGTAGAGGTTGAAATC
The DNA here is from genome assembly GCA_013396955.1 of Regulus satrapa. Classification (NCBI taxonomy): domain Eukaryota; kingdom Metazoa; phylum Chordata; class Aves; order Passeriformes; family Regulidae; genus Regulus; species Regulus satrapa. The sequence continues at coordinate 529,541 of VWZN01018082.1, read as the reverse complement.
AGACCTCCTGCCATATCTGCACCCTGGCTCAGCACCCAAACCTGCTCTCCCACTCAGAACCTTCTCCTCTCTCCCCGAGACACGGTCCCCTGTTGGGTGGCACACGCACAGGACCCTTCCCCACAGGGTATTGAGATTTGGGGTACTGTGCCACATCCTTGTGTGCCATTTGGTCCCAATTTCCCACAGCTGATCGTCTGCACACACAAACTCTCCCTGGGTTCTGGGGGTGAGCCCTTCTCCTTGGGAAGCCAACCAGGATTTTTGGTTTCTACCCTGTGGCTGCTCCACTACCTGCACACAAGGTGAATGCCTTGAGAAAAACCCTTCCCTGGAGAAGCAGCAGGGTGGGGATTTTAACCTAAACAGACCAGGGGCACAGGTTTGGGTGTCAGCACCAAATCCCCAGCACCTGCTGACCTTCTGCGTTCTCTTTTTCCATCTTCCAGTCCCCACCAGGTCTGTCCACAAATGAAATCAGGATTTACTGCCAGTTCTGAGTTGGTGACAGCACCCATCCCTCCACGGGCAGCCCAATTTGTAGCGGGCAAACAAACTTAAAAGCACGTACTTGGCTCTTCTTTATCATCCCATTCCACTCTTTAATGGCCTTTGTTTATTCCCTTCTCTGAAACCCAGACACTTAATTGTGCTCAGGAAGTTGGTCAAGAGTTACAGCATCTCATTAATAGCAGGTACAATGCCATAAATACACCCTCAGAGGCAATTACTGCTCTGAAGAATTGGGTCAGAGATACTTTTGCATCCCCACAGGTCGCTTACCTGGGACTCTGCAGCCACTCAGGGGTGACCTACTTACACTGGAGGTCAAGGGCTGAAACAGGCTTCTAATAATAAACAACCATATCTTCATAAAACTTTGCTTTATAACAAAATATCTTATTAACCACAACTTTTCCTATCGGTAGGTATGTATATATCATACAGAAGTGTTGGCTTAAGGGTTCTGCTATCAGGCAGCAAATTATTTTCGCTGCCCAAAGGGAAAATACAGTAAAGCTCTAGCTTATAAAAGCATCATTTTATGTTGCACTGCCACTATCTCCCTGCTGTTTAGTTTACAGGTACCACGGATCTATGGAAAATCTATGCTAACTATGGAAAATCTCGCTCCCTTCCCTATTGCTCACCTCAACAGGGCCAAGAAATTGCTCTTTTTGGCAGGGGGATGAGGCACGAATTAGTGACTTGTTTTAAATCCTCCCGTTTCAACCCTTGCTTTGGATAAGGAACTAATCCCCTCTGAACAATCCCCACATCCTAAACCTGAAGACTATGAGATAATAATACTGCATCCCCCTCCCCGTTGATCCCACCCCGCAATCCAGGTAAAATGTGAAGAGAAATACACAACTCCAAAGAACACCAAAGGAGCTTGGTGACGTGGGCAAAAGCATCCCAGGAAAGAAAGTGCACGTGGGGATAAAGGGAGCATTTCAAAACGAAGGTCAGGAGTTCATGTGTAACTAGAGCTCTCGCTGCACAGCTCCAAAAACTGCCGGGCAGCTGCTCGTAACCAGGAAATTGGGGAAGTCTTGAACTTGGAGCAGGGAAGACACAGGAAAGCGAAACGAGAGAGAGAGGAAGGAAGGAGGATTTCACTGAGCAGGCAGGGGGATCTGCTCGGCAGTAGAAAACGGGGGCTACGTGAAGCAGCAGCACGCGATGCCTATGAGGGGTGCGTGGGGGAAGCCAAGAGAGAGAGAGTGAAACCTGCTGAACACCCAACGTGAGTCCAGCTGCTCTGTTCCTCCACTTCCAGAGGCTGATCCGAGCCAACACATCCTCCGAGTTCGGACCCTACGCAGGGACCCCCGGCCAGGGGCCCCGGGGAAAGTGCTAGGTTTGAACTGGTGCAACAGCAACAAACACAAACTTCAACTTGACTCTTCCTCTCTCCCAGGAGAGGAATTTTTAGCCATTCCACTCGCAGCACCCACTGGTAGAAGGTGAAGTGCACGGAGGATCTCTTCAGCACCACGATGGCCAACGGGGGAAGCTGCTCTTCAACCCCTTGTTGACCTGGTGCTCTAAAAGCCCTTCCAAGGCAGCGCTCATCCACCACGTCCCAAAATTCACTTTCCAACACACCCTTTATCCCCACAGGCTGCAGGCACCGCGTGAGATGGGCACAGCAACCAAAACCTCTTTTTTTTTCTCCCCAAAATCAAGTGGATATAGAGCGTGCGCTTTGAGAAGGAAGTTTCTTTCTGGGAAGTTCTTTTTCTTTCCCCCATTTTGTGCACTCACAGAAAGCAAACCAGTGGAGTGAGGTGGATGCACTAAAGTACCTGAGCTCTGAATCAAGCAGAATACTGATGGAGATCTTTCCTGTGAACTCGAGCACAACAACAAAAGGTTGAGACAGCACCAAGCTGCAAGAAAGTACTACAGCAAGCTCGAGCCACAGTTGGATAGCTAGGCCAAAGGGAGCTCTCGAGGAGCAAAACACCAAAAAATTTAAGAAAAGAAAACAACAGGTCAAATTCTGCACCGAGCTGTCTCCTCCCTTATGGACCCTGGCATTGTTTAGCTTGAACAACTGACCATTCACGCCAAATCACGAGTATACCGGAGCATCAAAGGAAACATCAAGGTATTGCCCACACTGAAACACACGTCCTGAAGTCAACTGTCACCTCAAGGTCACCTGCAGCGGATGGTGGGCATGGTTCTCAGATCAGGACACTTCCTCCGGGCTAAGAAATCACCTGCTACGGAAACACAACCAAACCTCAACCAACCAACCGAAATAAAAAACCTTGCAAAAAACTCCTCAATGCATGTGTGTGGGTGTGTGGGGGCGTGTGGGTGTGGGCAAAAAGGCTATTTCATTCTGGGCTCCACGTAAATTTTATCTCCATCCCGGATGCCGTAGGAATGCAGCGCCCGCGAGCTGTATTTCATCTCCTCGGGACCAAAAGGAGCTTCCTGGTCCAAGTAGAAGAGCAGCATGTTGCTTGTTGACAGCTGCACCACAGTTTTTAAGTGCTTCTTCAGCTCTGCCACAGTCTGGTCGAGGCGGATGGACATCTCCTCCACTTTGTCCTGGAAGTGAACCTCCACCTTGGCGCTGCTCTGAGGCCGCAGGTCCACCACTGCCAAGGGCTCCAGCTTCCCGTACTTGGTGACCAGCTCGTGATACCTGGAGAATTCAACAATCCAGAGTTACGGTGAGGCCAACGCACAGCTCCCAGCTCTGAGTGTTCCCCACGGGAGACAACGCTGGCCCTGAGTCCAGCTGATGGCCTGAAGCCCCAAAAGCCCAAGCGCTGCGGTCGCTTTGTCCCACAGGCTGCACGTTGGCACTGACACGAGCTCAGTGTTCCACCAGGGAGAAGTTTCTTGCTGAGGAAGGTGAAGTTACCACCAGCACGAGATGTTTGAGCTGACTGGTCTCAAAACAGCTTAGTGACAAAACTGAGCAGCACAGTTTGGGCTCCTACACCTTCAGAAATCCCGGCCGTGGCTGCAGTGGGATTTGGAGGAAATAGAGGATGCTGCGCCCACAACTCTGCGCCTCCTGCTCCAGTGAAAACACTTCACTGAAGAGTGCCAGAACCAAGCCAGTGTTCACAAAAAGGACACAGCCTTCAGTTTAGATTCCCAGTATCTGTGGCCTCATGACTTAACTGATCATCAGACATTTCTGCTGCTTCCCAAAAGGCCACCTAGGTCCCAAATGTTACACCCCACTGAGCACAGGATCATCAAGATCACCGAAGCAAGGTGAACTGCTGCACAGTTTGAGAGCTGATAACAAACAGGGCACTTCTTGCCAGCTGATCCCTCACACCTGCTCTAAAACAAGATGGGAATTTTACTAGCAGAGTCACACACTCCACTGTCACCTTTTCCTTGCAGCCAAGTTCTCTCAGCGTTCTTCCCAAGGCCCCTGCAATGGAAAGTCTGTGTCACCCCCGCCCCCCTGCTATCATTCCCATCGGGCCAGGCTGGATCTCCCTGCCTGGCTGGGAAAGAGGAGGAACGGCAGCACAAAACACAATGGGACCGGGATGACAAAGGCTGAGAGCTGCCGAGGACAGGTAACGTTTCAGAGCCCCTGCACAGAAAGCGCTTTGTGCTCCCCACCCCGGGCGGGGCTGAATGCGAGCGGCGCCGCGGCCCAGCCCCGCAGCAGCGATGGGATCTGGCAGGCTGGGGGACCCCAGGGAGTGCTGCTGGAGGCAGGAATGTTCCTGGAGAACAGCAGCCCCTCTGTGTGCTGGGCACTGAGGTAAGGGCCACAAGGCACTAGGATTTCCCCAGTCCCACGGACACAACCCGAGCGTCCAAAGGCGGGACGGTGGCCTGCTCTCACAGGCACCGGGGTGACAGGAGCAGCCCCCGTTTATCTGGGAAAGCCATTAGTGCTGAGAGAAAACAACAATCCCCACGTTTAACCCACCTGAGAGAAAACAGCAATCCCCACCTTTAACCCACCTGCAGGCAGAGTAAATGCCAGCCAATGTGTCAGTAGTGGGGAGGGTTTCTCTTTCTCTGGAAGGATTTGCCAGCAGCAACAATGGGCAAGAGGGAGAGAGGAACCCACCTCTTGCTGCTCCAAACCCTCGGCCCCCTTTGGGATGTCCCTTTAATTCTCAGCATCTCTGCTCCTGCAGGCCAGCAGCAGCTCCCGGGCCAGCCACAATTACTGTCATGATTCATGCACTAAGAGTGAACTGGGCTGACGGTGGGAAGAGGATAAAGAGGGGGACAAATTTCAGACAAGCTGAGAGAGAATCACCATGAGAGAGCCACGATTATCCAAAAATGTGCTGTAAATACGTGGTGGGTCAAGCTGCCTGATATTTTCCTGTGTTGAGGAAGGGCAGAACGAGCTTTGCAGCCTGCTCCTTTGCGTGTGAGCTGCAAAGAAAGTGGGGGGACTGTGAGTGACTGGCTGCCCTCAAATCAATCAGGACCAAGGCAGGCTGGAACAGAGATGCTTTGGACCCCAATAATAGGCACCCTGGAGGCCTCCCTAATCACCCCTTGCAGCCTGGCAGACGCTGAGGCTGCCGAAGACCTGAGCCTGGCTGAAAGTGTCTGTGATACTGTGCAGATAAACAGTGGAGCAGACGAGCAGAGGGCTCATTAAAACCCCCCAGACACGAGGACGTCACTCCGCAAGACAGCCAATATTGGATTGTGCTCCCTGTAACCACGACATGCACAGAGATAAATTGTTCCTTCCATTTCCCTGCCTGCCTGATCCCTTCCAGCTGCAGACAGCAATGCAGCAAGCAGGGGGGTTCTGGTGACAGCTTATCAGGGGCTGCACCTTGCCAGTCTGGAGGGGAGCTGCTCCCACTGGGAAGTTTTCTGTGCTCAAGTTGTTCTCTCTCTGCTCGAGGCAGCACTGCAATGCAGATGTCAGACCCCAGCCACAACATGTGTGTCCTGATTAGTTTCTAATTACAAACCACTTCTGGAGACACCACAGCAAATTTGGGAGCGAGGAAGGGGAAGCTTCAGCAACAAAGAGACACAAAATCCCTCTGCTAGGAATGCCAGGTCTCCAGTCGGACAAGGGCTGCTGATTGTGGGTCCAGGAACTGAAACCCAGCACCGGGAACACCCTCAGCCATCTGCAGCCTCTCTAGGAAAGAGTCTGCAGCAGCACCCAACCCCTCCAGGACAGAACAACCCCCTCTGGGAGCTGCAGAAGCCTCTTGGAAACGCTGCACAGATGAAGGGATTCGGACAAAGAGGCCATTGACCATGAAGAAGGCAGTACCAGTGTGTAAAGGCTGAGAAATCTGAGGGGGAGGTAATTTATCTGGCATAAAGCTGGCATGTTGGTCCAAATGAGCCTGGTTTTCTCAGATGGGTGAGATATCAGCAGTCTTTTGCATGAGATCCCACCTGCAAACCCGTCCCGGTGGTGTGTGGTGAGGTGTAACAAGCAGCCTGTTCCCAAACCCCATGTCCTGGGCATCGTGAGTGCCTAAAGCTGTGCCCCACTGTGTCCTTCCCAGCAATAGATGGATCACTGACATTCTGTCACCACCAAACACAAGAAATATGAAATGTTCTGGAAATTAATCCCTTTTGGGAGCAGCACCGTGAGCTCACAGTCCTAGCCTCCCCTTCCCCTCCTCTCTCCTGTTATCCCTTGCAGTATTTCCTTCAATTTTTACGCTTCAAGGCCCTCTAAAATTACAAGTCAGGGCTTGTCCTCAGAAAAAGGACCAGCTGTCTTGTCTCCCTGACTGCACGAGTGCCCTCTGCCTCTGAAGTAACCCCAGCATACTTTTAACAAATATTATAATCACTGACCCCATTAATATTCACACAAAATGCCACACCCTCATTCCCCATTCTAGCCTTCCCAGCCCTTTAATGGATTGGCAAGTCACATAACCAGTGCTTCAGAAAAACAAGAGGCCTTTTAGCTGAGAGTTAAGCAGAGGAAAACACCGAGCAGATTCCATTTGCACCTCTGTCATCCATGCCAGGCCATACCTGTGACCTTCCATGTGTCCCCACCTCTGTCTGTGCCCTCAGAGTCACACATGCACTCCTGTCCCACCCCTTTTCTGTAAAGAAAGGATAATAAAGCTTTGCTGTCTGAAAGCACCTGAGAGTTTAGGACAGAGGACAGGTAAAGGCAGTGGCCTGATGCTCCATGATCCCTCCTCAGCCCATTAGAAACAGTGAGTGGATGCTGGCACAAAAAAATATACAGACTGAACAGCATCTGTCCAAGTTCATTAGTATACCAAGATGAACGGATCATCGGATGTACTTTTCTGGCAAAGAAAACCCATCAGGCTTGTGATTTGCAGGCCTGAAAGTGAGGGGACAGCTTCCCATTGCCAGCCACATTCCACACACCAGATGGTGCTGAGGATTAGATGCCCTGGCCTGGCAGTGGAGAGCACGATATGTCCTGGCTTTGGGCACTCCCCGTCACAGGTGGATTATGAAGGGAGCTGTGGGAGAGGCCAGCAAACAACGAAGGTCATGAACTGAACAGTCCTGTTGCTCGGTGGCACTTGACACAGACACTTTTAAGACCGAATCCGACTCAGGAGTGACCCTACAAGTCATCAGACAACAATAATTCAACAATTTCAGCCCAAACAGACTGAAGGAGCCAAGGCTGGAGGAAGGCGAGGGATGCCATTTCCATGGAGCAGCTGGCACCTATTTCCCACCACCTGGCCAGTGTCCACTCTCCTGTCCCTGCTCTCCACTGCAGGCCAGAGAATTCCTACCTGCAAGGGACCTCCTCCTCGGGGAACTCCATGTAGTAGCGGATGAAGAAGCGCTCCGAGTCCTCCCGCTCCCCGTCGGCCACGATGCTGCCGTTGAGCTTGGTGATGGATGGCAACCTGCAGGCACACACCAAGAGCCACAGTCAGCCACGAGGGGAGCCCAGACAGGCTCACCAGCAAGGCAGCCACACGTCAAAAGAGCCTCAGCTTTAGCGCCGTGAGAATTCCTGCCAGGAAGCTCAGGCCTCGATCCCTTTGAAAGAGTGAGAAGGTTTCATGTCATTTCCCAAGAATGTTCAAAGTTGAGCATTTTCAGTTCGCCACAGATATGCAGCACACGTGCAGAGATCTGCAGAAGACTCACAAAATCCCCTGAGAAGCGGAGCAGTCAGATTGAACATTTTCACTTCTCGGAGTTTTCCACTAAACGAGCTCCAACCTTTCTGCATTCACACAGAACTTCATCTCCTGCCAGCCTCTTCCTCTGATGAGCTGCCCCCACCCCTTCCTCGCCTTGTCCCGTTTCTGCTGAGCAGAACCACCCAACAGACCTGGCTATTAGCAGCTTCCTGCGCTCCTCGGTGGTGTAAGACTGCAGCAGAGGAATTCCCAGCAATTTCACTTCCTCGAGCTTGGGGAAAGAATTTAGCTTGTCAATGTCTTCCCAGCAATGCAGACCTGCTCAGGAGGAAAGATTTGTGTTAACAAACACAGAAAACACATGATGGATCCAAGATAATCAGACACAGCCACAGAACATATGCTACAGGAGAGTGTCACTGCTGTTCTTTTGAGAAGTTGGCTTTTTGCTCACGATGTGCTGCTAAAAAAAAATCGGCATTTGCTTACAAAATAGAGGAGCTGAAATTCTCTCGTGCTGTTTCCAAGTCTAGAAAGATGCTGTCCATGGACCACTGGAAACGGGGACCCCTTCATGGAGCACTCAGCCTCACTGCTGGGGTCTGACCAGCATCAGGGATGTTGTGTCTATAAAGGGATGCTGCCTTCAGAGTGTTAAAGTGACCAGCACTTCTTTCATTCCAGGCATCACTAAACAGCCACCAAATGGCTTTTCCTCACATATACAACCACCTTGGGTCCCATTTCTGCTCACAACCCAACGCTGAAACAGTCCCAGAAGCCATCCAGCCATTTAATGAAAAAGGTTTTAACTCGTGTTCAGCCCCCTCAAGACCTGGCATTTGGGACAACAAAGCAAGCAGGGAGGGCAAAATAAAACAAAGTTGAGGACTGAGCATAGCAGAGCCACGATTGTGTGGTGAGATCAACACCACTCATCTTGGAGTCTTTGCCTGCCAAAACTTCAGAGTGCAGCAGCTTACTCTAAAACCTCCAAAAAGTTTTAACAAGCTCCTTGGGACTCCTATTTGACTTTCAGCTCCCAAAACATCAAAATGCAACACAGAGCCCAGAGTTCTTAAGCATCTGGCATCAAAACTGCAAAACTACTTACCAGAGGAGCACTTGTTCCTTGGTGAGACAGTGCTTTCAAATGCAGCTTAACAGGCTTTTCCTCCTCTAGTTAAGCTTTTATTACAGGGATTCCTTGATGCTTACATTGTAGGGCATGTTAATAAAGTCCCTTCTACCTGCCTGACATTTCAGCAGCACTTGCACAGCATATAAAGTTCTAAAGAACAAAAGCTGCTGGTGCGTGAAGCACTCCTGCAGATGAATTTCTGGTGTATGTGTCACACACAAACACGTCACAGCCCCCACGAGCTGCCCTGCAGCTCCTTCTCTCCCAGCACAGGGTGCTCTTCCCATTATTCCAACTGCTCATTCTCTTTCTGGAGCGTTGGCTGAAAATTCTCTGGGGCTGGAGTGTGAAAGCAGCTTTCCAGCATCACTTGTGAGGCTGTAATGACTGAGCACAGATGACAGACAGCTTCTGCTGGGGGATGCTTGATCCACGCTGCATACCTGCACATGCCCTCGTTTTACCTGAGATAAAACAGGGAATAAAGGGGAAATGGGGCTCTTTCATCCCCTCCACTGACAGACATTTATTTATCCTTCCCCAGCCAGGAGTACCTGAGGCAGGGACTGGAAACTGAGGGAAACTACCGACATAAAAAACCTTTCCAGCTCATTTTGATCATCTGGTCCACACTGCTCTGACTCATCTTTTGACAACGACTGACTACCCAAAGCAGCAGGAAAATTCCCACAAACGGGCAGGTTCATTGCTTGTCATCTGTACAGGAGGAGAGACTCTGATCAACCAATAAAACCCATCCCAGCTTCCAGGCTCTCACCTGACTTGTGCAAGTTGATGGATCTTAGATTGGGGAAGAGCCTTGCCAGAGAATCTTCTGACTCTTCAATGGTCGTGAGGTTGTTGTTAGCCAGGATAAGTGTGTCCAGAGATGGAAACATAATTCCCAACTTTCGAATTTCAGTCCAGTCTTGAAGATTATTGTCAGTTATGTGGAGTAGCTTGAGAGACTGACAGCAAACTGGAGAGCAAGACACTGTTTCGTAGTCATTAAGGCACAGGAAGAGCTCCTCCAAGCTGCACAGGGCAGAAAGGATCATGTCAGGGATTTTATGTGATTTAACACAACTTTCTGTAACAGCTCTGAGGGCCCTGGTGGAGAGAAGGCCTTTGAGCACTCCACATAGAGCGTTTCAACTACTCTGCTCCCATCTGTATCTTCAGAGATTAAAAAGAACTTTTAAGTGTTCCCTGAGCTTGTCCCAGTATTGTAACTTTTGGTTGGGGTTGTCTTCTGCTGTCTTTGGGTTGGTTTTGGTTTTGTAACATTTTTGCTTGGGGTTGTCTTACACAGCTGTGCCCAACGAGCACCAACCCAGCTCCAAAGGTGACTGGGACCTGCCTCCAGTGCTCTCAGCTTAGCTTAAAATGAGTTTTGATACAACACTGATGATGACAATTTCCCCCACATCACATTCCCATGAAAGAAAGAAGAGATCCCATTAAGTTTTCAGACAACTGAAGTCTCACAATCCCAGAGAAGTGGAGGTTGGCCACGCAGGACATTCTGCTGTCATCATCTCTGCTTACAGAGCCACACAAAGAGGGATCTGTCACCAAAAAGAAGCCACTGAGGACACCCGTAGGAGCAGAATGCCAAGGTGGCCCATGACCAAACCACAGAAATCAACACCTCAGCAGAGAAAAGCAGGATGAAATATGCCTTGCCAAGTGGCCAGACCCTCAGAGGTACCTCTCATTTAACAGGCATGCCCTGCACCATTCACTGCACGGTGACTCGGAGGGAAATGTGACCCTGCTGCATTTTTGGGGTCATCATCCATCTCTGGTATTTAGGTTTGGAGGAAGAGAAGGCCTGGGCTTTGCAGCACCACCCAAGTTGCTTTTTAGGACAAGCTAAAGCATTCACCTGGAATCCCCAAACTCTCAAAGGGAAACACCCCTTTAGCTCTACTGATGTTTGCATCCTCACAGCCCCCTCACCCCGTGACTCCATAACTCCATTACTGCGGGCAGTAAACCCCCAGATTCCCAGGCTTACTCGGGTAATTCCTGCAGGATGGTGTGCACTGTTTCCCAGGAAGCTTTGCTGTTGTTGAGCACAAGTTTGCGGACGCCAGCGAAAGACCCAGCGCAACTTCTCTCTAGAACGGACAAACTGAGAGGGTTGGAACTCAGGTTTAGGAACTCCAGGTGGGGGACGTTGGACACAATTTTACTGACCTAAGAAAAAAAAATAGAAAGAAATGTGTATCAGGCAGTAATCAGACCTCTGGCAATAAGATCCCACCTCCTAAAAGGGGCCCTCAGTGTGAATCATCCCACAGCAATGATATGGGGAAAAATATAGGGATATCTACCTGTAATTCATCCTCCAGCCATTCCTGATCTAGATGGATTGGTTAATTGCTCATTCTCCTCAAGAGTTCATTTAATTACACTCTAGGAGCAGCTTGATAAGAGAAAGGCAGCCCCTTGGGAGAGGTCATAAAATCACCTCAAGCCCGAGGCTGAGCTGCAGGTTCCAGGAGCCAGCCCTGGCTCGCAGGGGGCCATGGACACTTCTCCTGAAGCACCTGCCCAGCTTCCCACTGCCCCCCCAGAGCTCAGCCAATCCCCAATTCCCTCCTTGGCTGGGTGATTGTCAAAGGGGGATTGTTTCATGAATGCAAGTGTGGCAAAGGTGAGGTAAGGAGTCTGCCTCCTCTCAGGTGAGGTCATGATTTGGGTGCTACACCTCAGGAATTATAGTGGGCAAACTGGGTGACACGGGTCCAGCACAAACACAGGATTTAGGAAAAAAAAAGGCTTATGAGAGATGATTGGAAGAAGGGTAGTTTTTTTCAGTATTATACTGAAATAAGGAGGCATTAAATGTCTTCTTAGGGGGTATAAAAAGCTGTTGTGTAAGGAACAGTGATGATGCTCCTCCTGCCTGCTGAGAACAGGGCAGGCAGAAATTGGCTGAAATTGCAGCACAGGAGACTTAAATTACACAGTTTAGCCTATGAGGTCATTAGCTAAGCATGGGAACAGGCTACCCAGGGATCCGGAATCCCCAACAGGGGCAGGTTTTAGGGGTGGGGAGATATTTATCTGCTGTGGATGGGCTGTGAAAACTTAATCCCCTCTCAGAGGAAGGGGCCAGCACACACAGAAGCCTTTGAGTTCGAGGGCAGCCTGAAGAGGCTGAACAGAGAGCAGGGTGTGAGATGTGCGGCCTGTGAGTGAGCAGAGTATGACAGATATGAGGTCAGCCCCACAGAGCTGGGACACTGCAAACACTGCATTCCCTCCCTGCTTAAAGACATGACAATCTGGTGGCACTAAACCCTGAGATATCCTGCTGTTTTTCACGTATTTCCAACAATAAACACTAGCATAAAAGGAGAGTATAATCCAGTGAGGAATTTAATGACACTTGAAGGGATTGAGATGGTTTCACTCTTGTTACACTGTGTTTATTGAGCATTATTTCATCCAAGCACTTCAAAGGATTTTACAATAGCATTTAGCATTAATTAATGAGGCTGCAGAAATACCTTTTGTGGTAAATAATATTAAATCTGTTCTGCAGATAAGGCAAGGAATGTGGAGAGGGAATAAATACCTTGCCCACCATTAAACTTGCAAAGCTGGGAATCAACTTTTAAAAAAGAAACTGCTCTTTAACTTCTTGGTCTTAGAAATGCCAATTCCAGTGCTTTGCATGATGAAATAAAATAAAATCACAGATTTTTTCACCCATGGGCCAAGACTGCAAGTCACAAGGTACAGGAGTAAAGTGCCACACTGGATTAATTTCCTCACATGTACTGCTCAGCTGCTGTCGAAGTAAATAAACATCACCTTCAGAGATGAGAAAGAAGCCACTAAAACTGAACTCTCATCCATGCACTGCATTAGCAGCCAGTAAGAGCTGTGAAAGGCACCCAGTAAGGTGCCCATCACCGTTTTACCTCGTGCCAGTCTTCCAGTTTGTTGTCAGAGAGGTCGAGCTCAAAGACGTGGGCGCAGAAGGCGGCGATCTCGTTCTCGTCCCCGGCGCAGGTGATGCCACAGCTGTTGAGCACCAGCACACTGGGCAGGTTCAGGCGGTCTGGCACAGGGAAAAACAGAAACTGCCTCAGCTCAGCACTGCCTTGGAGTTACAGAACACAGCCCCAACCACGGATGTGACAGCCAGCAAGAGAAATCTACCGGTGATGTCAGAATTTACACCGATTTCAGGTTTTATAAAGGCACTGTCCTGAAGCCTTGGTTGTAAACATGAAGTACCACTCCTATCAGTGCTCTTCAGTTCTCCCATACATTTCTGTGTATTTCAGGCCTGTCCTTTGTCATTTAAGGCCTGTCTCCTATCAGTCCTTGCCACAGCTTCTGCTCTTCCCCAGGCAACTGCTGCTGCAGATAGGACTCGGGACCAGGGGAGTGTCAGCTGCACAGCCAGACTCCCTTATCCTCTGCCCTGAGCTACTCGGGCCTAGCAACAGCCAGGAGGCATTTAAACATTTCTTAGGAGGCATTTAAACATTTCTTAGGAGGCATTTAAACATTTCTTAGGAGGCATTTAAACATCTCCTTTCTAAGATTTCCTTTCCCAAGGTTCAGCGAAGGGCATTCAGCATCCATGCAAGAACGCAGCTCTCTGCCCTGCCTTTCCATTTCTGCTCTGGTTTTGTTCCAGCTCCTCCTCAGACAGGTAAATGTACTCAAAGCTGCAACCAAGGCCTTGGACCTCAATCCCAGCTTGTTGTGCTAAGGCCAAACCATGACAAAAAGCTGGGGGTTTGTAACAGGAAACAATTTCCACACAAAAAATCCAGGTTGGAGCAAGGCCAAGCCATCGGTCTTGCTCTCTTTCATGTCCAACATGGCTTTCCCACCTCTCTGGAGTACTGAAATCCATTAAAATCCAACCACAATCCTTTCTCCTAAAGAGGTGGCCCCTTTTCTCCTTCACACTTGACAGCTGCACAACCAGAAAGGGATTCTAGCAGCAAAAAATTACCTGGAGTGATCTGGGTTCCCGAGATCTCTGGCTCAAAGTGTTTGTTTTTTTAAAGGACAGCGTGGCACTTTGGGAATTACCAGTGCAGTATTTGTAAGTCATGTCCCAGTCACATTTTAAGACGTGGCCTCTTTTCAGCACCCAAACAGCTCAGGTGAGCAGGAGAGAGGTAAATTTACCTGCAGAGAGGGCACTGACTGAACATTCCATCAGGCTATTCTTCTGTTCTTGTTCACTTTGAGAGTGTTTTATCCTCAACTGAACTCAGGCCCTTTTTTCTCCTCTGTCAAACCCAGTTATTGGAAACTTCATCCAGCTGATTGCCGTGGCTATTTTCCCCTTTGGGGCTGGTTATGACACAAACTGACCTGATGGGTGTTTGGATTACTCCTACACACCATGACGGGCAAGATGTGTGACACAAAGAAGGGGCAGCTCTGCTGGGATCACTGTGAATCCCAGACCCACCCGTGCCAACCAGGAATTCAAGGCTGCCATCAGAGCGTGAGGGAAGGCTACAGGATGTCACGTGGATCTAGTTCAGAGGAGATGGTGACACAGATTCTGCAGTCTGGGAGGCTCAAGGACACCCACGAGCAGCACAGAGCTTCAGACACACATCTGGCTAAATTCTCTCGAGGCAGCAAGGTCAGGAGCAGGGGAGAGGGGAATTCTCCACTAGGTCACATTTGGTGCCTTGAGAAGACAAAGTACTGCTGCAAGTTCACCTGAGGCACTTGTCACAAAAGCAGCCTGGCTGCAGCTTCAACAACTCCTCACTCTGCTTGAAATATGTCCCCTCCTGTGTGCAAGGAGCTGCTGTCCCTGCAGGCATCAAAGCAGGCTGGTGGCATGGGAACCAACCTCCAATTTAGATACTTTATGTATTTTTGAGCCACCTCTGCCAAAACACTTGTTGCTGCAGCCAGTAATAAAATTGGATCAGTGGCCTGAGGAGAAGCTCCAGGGATGGCTGAACCCTCAAAGCACAGACTGCAGAGGGCCTTAGGTCCATCTTCCCCTCACAGGGTGAACCTGGTGATCTCGAAGGTCCCTTCCAACCCAAATGATTCTATTCCATTCCATTCCATTCTATTCCATTCTATTCTATTCTATTCCATTCTATTCTATTCTATTCCATTCTATTCTATTCTATTCCATTCTATTCTATTCTATTCCATTCTATTCTATTCTATTCCATTCTATTCTATTCTATTCTATTTCTATTTCTATTTCTATTCTCTAATTCTGATTCTGTCATGTCGTAGAGAAATCTGCTTTTTACAGCAACCAGTTCTACCTTTGTTAGATCCCAGTCTCTCTACTCTCCAATTAAAAAAAAAACCCAATATTGGGATGGTTCTTTGGGCAATTCAAGGTGATTGATTCCTCCCAGCACCCTCCCAGGTGCTCCCAGAGAGCAGAATTTACCTTTCATGGGCGAGCCCTGCGGAGTGGCCGGGACGTGCACCCCCATGCCGGGCCCCCGGCGGTAGGGGAAGTTCTCAGGGCTGTATTTCTCACACAGAACTTGCATGAAACTCCTTCCACTGGGCTGGTCCATGCTCCCTTCTTGGACTTCTGGTTAAAGAAGAGAAAAACAGAGCATATGAGCAGTCAGCAAGTCATGATCACTTCTAATAGCGGTGCTTGAGAACACAGGGAAAGCAAGCAGATGGCTCTTGGGTTTAGTTCTGAGCTCTAACAGGTCCCATTTCAAATTCAAGACTAAAGTGAAACATTTCATGAAAAGAACCCAAAGCCAGAGGGTTTGGAGCTGTACAAACCCAGCACTGCAGGCCAATCCAAGCCCTCCTTACCCCACATGCTCTTCCAGGGCAATTCCAGGCTGCAGAAGGTGACTCCTGTCACTCTGCCCCTCCCACGAGGGCTGTGAGAAACCCACAGCTCTCCTCCAACACTGCCGGGCCAGGCGGGAGGGGAAGGAGCAAACAGCTGCTCGGGAGCAGGAGATTGCTCCAGCAGCTCTTTGCCAGCCTCCCCTTTCTGCTGTGTCACCACACCTCGTGTGGCCAGGCTGGAAGGCAGCTCCTGCCAACTCCATCCTGCAGCTGCCTAATGCACCGGGGAGATAATAAGTGTGCCCTCGTATCTGGGCACGGCCCAGAACAGCACAGGAAGAGGAACTTGCCTCGTCCCAGCCTGCCGAGCTGCCTGCACAGATACCCAGAGTCGGCTGGGAGGGGTTTTGGCAGCAGGACCCCTCCACCTGGGCTGGCCTCTCTCTCTGCCCCGTTTTCCTGTTTGCCCGCTCCGACCTTGGCATGGGGTGGGTTTGGAATGATTGCTTTGGGAATGAAGGGATTGCTGCTTCCAGAGGTGTCCTGGCGCTGCCACCCAGCAAGGACATGGATCACAGTTAGTCACAGGGCAGCATCTCCACTCCTTACTGCAAAATCACATTTTTAAACCTCACACCGGGGCCGCACATTCATTGCAAGCCATGTTGGTAATCCTGAATTAGAGTTTCTGCCCCTCAGACTTCTTGCAGACACAAAATCCTAAACAAAAGTGATTTCACTGAGGTTCCCTTTGCTAGAATCACCTGTTTAACAAGTTCCACTTCGCTTCTTCATGACCAGAACACCCCAAACCCACCAACTAAAAGGATTTCAGTACAATAAGAAGCGATTAACTGATAAAATGTTATCATTTTATATTATATATGAAGGTTAAATGTCACAAATAGGGACTTACAGGATTAGTATTAAAAAAAAACCAACCCCAAAAACCTAAAATCACCATTTTCATCTCCTAACAGCTTGGTTTGATTCATAGCTCAAACTTTACTTATGTCCCTACTCTATCTAGAATCCAAAAATAAATCCTCAAACTGGAGTTTGAAAGGAAGCAGGCATTTAGTTTTAGGCTAAAGCATTCCAGGTGGAACAGGAACAGTCTGCACTGACAGCCAAGGCTGAAAGGCCTCGTTCCAGAGGGGTTTGGGAGCTCAGCACCCTGCACACACAGCCAGGGCTTTCCAAACACCCATTCAGACCATGCAAATCCTGCAACTCCCATGTGCATAAAGTCCTTCACGTGGCTTCCCTCTTCATCTGCTGAACAAACAGCAGCTGGAAATTCCACAGGAAAAACTCACCTCAGAGGCCAAAAAATGGTGTTTTCAGCTACAGTGTGTGAGCAATCCAGAACTGAGAAGAAAATCTACTGCCATTTACACCCGACAGCTTTGAATCCCCAACGTTCTCTTCCTCAAGCTCTGCTTTTGAACGCCGGCGCCACTGCGAGGTGACAGAAATGCCGTGGAGGGGGCAGTCACCCTTCCCACCTCCCTTCCCGTGGGATTTCAGGCGCCCTGTAATCATCTGCCACGCTCCTGGCTCCTCTGATTCCCTCCAGGAGAATCCTGGGAGTGAGGAGCAGCAGGATGTGCCGAGGGAATGACAGGTTTCGAGGGAATGCTGTCAGCACAAGGTGACCTGCAAGGTGCACATTTCTGAACAGCGCGAGGAGCAATTCCGGGCTCAAAATAACCCCGGGTTTCCCAAATGACAGCCCAGCTGCTTTGAGAGGTGTCAACAAAGAGCCTTTGTTGGTATGTTTAAGTGCTGTGCTGCAGGGTGAGGAAGGACAGAGAATCCCAGAATGGGTTGGGTTGGAAGGCACCTGAAATCTCATTCCAATCCCTCATTCCAACACCTTCCGCTATCCCAGCCTGGCCTTGGACACTTCCAGGGATCCAGGGGCAGCCACAGCTTCTCTGGGCGCCCTCCCAGGGAGGAACATCGCCCCCATATCCCATCCAAAGCCACTCTCGGACACTTTGAAGCCCTTTCTCCTTGTCCTGCCCTTGGGAATAATCCCTCTCTCCATCTGTCTCCCTGCAAGGACTGGGAGGTCACAGTGAGGTCACCCCCAAGCTTCTCCTCTCCAGGTAAACAATCCCAACTCTCCAGCAGAGCTGTTCCATCCCTCTGATCATCCTGGTGCTTCCCCTGGACTCTCCCCAACCCTTCCTGTGCCGGGATTCCCAAGCTGGAAGCAGCACTGGGAAGTGTCTGCAAAGAAGGGCACAACCCCGACTGACCCCAGGGAAACCCAGAGTGCTGCAGCAGCAAAGAGAACACAAAAACAGCATGGAAAATATTTCCACAAAGCCCTCCAGGAGAAGGAGAGACCCTTCAGGAGAATGACATCATTAATGGCATGCTAATGAAATTCCAGCGCCACTCAAACGCCTCCGGGGCACGTCCTGAGTAGTCACACACCAAACACACCCTGACACGTTTGTATGCACGAACAAAAGGAAAGGATCGGCGCAAACATCCGTCTGCAGGGAGCTGGAACATCCTCATCCCGAGAAATGATTCAGGGGAATTATTTCTGAGAGGCAGAGAAGTGAAGCAAAGAATGGCCTGGGTTGGAAGGGGACCTTGAAGGTCATCTAGTTCCACCCGTCCCCACCTGGGCAGGGAAATCCCAGCAGGATTTATCAGGAATTGCAGCAGGGCAAGGAGCCTGACCCCTCTGAGCCACCAGGACAAGGCCCCCATGAAATGCAGCACAGCTGTTTGCTCCCACAGCTCAGCGCTGTGCTGAGGAGCACACGGGAGGCACCTGAGCCATCCCTTGGCACGCTCTGACCCCGTCCCACCACAATTATTCCCTGCTGGAAATCCCTGGCCGTGCGGGGCCAGCCCTCTCCCTGTCCATGCTGCTGGGCCCGGGGCAGGACGAGCACGCAGCGACCCCCGAGAGCCCCGAGCCCTGGGACCTGTCCTGTCCTCACACAGCCTGTCCCTGTCCCCTTACACAGCCTGTCCTGTCCCCTTCCCCTCACACAGCCTGTCC
>VWZN01018082.1:479335-499457 GCA_013396955.1 Regulus satrapa | reverse complement strand
CCCAACACCAAAAAAAAGAAGGAAAACAAAAAAAAAAAAAGAAAAAAAAAGAAAAGAAAAAGATAACCCCAGAATGAAACAAAAGCCACAGAACCCCTGAAATTCCAGGCATTTCAAGGCCTCTTTGAGTTCGCTGTGTCCGTTGGCTGTTTTTTGGCATTTTAATATATATATATATATATCTATATATATCTATGTATAGATATATTTCTCTATATATGTAATTTTAACAACTCCTCAGATGGGCTTCCAGCAAATGCTGCTTCTCACAGGGACCGTGTCCCATCCCATCCTCCCCTTCCCTCTTCAACCCCTGCCTGCCACCCTCTGAAACGGAAGAAGAGTTCAGCACCTGGTGCCTTGGAGACTGGGTCCTGACATACCCANCTGTACCAAGCAGAGGGTGAGCTGCTGCTGTTTCTAGGGAAGTCACTATTTTCCTCACACGAGATCCTGGGCTAATGATTTTCTCAAATGCTGTGTGGCTGGAATTCACCCTGGAAGCTGAGGGTGCTCTGTGGGGTCGCGGATTTGGGGAGCTCGTGGGCCTGGGGCAGAGCTCAGAGTCACTTCAGGAGCGTGCAGAGCACAGCCAGGGACACTCTGGGGACACTCCGGGGTCCCAACACCTCCTCCCTTGGCTGGGGGCATGGGCAGCCTCCCCCAGGGCTCCCACTCACCTCCCTCAAAAGGCTCCTTCTCCACCCCATCCCAAGAACAGAAAGGAAAAGAAAAAAAAAAAAAGAAAAAAAAAGAAAAGAAAAAGATAACCCCAGAATGAAACAAAAGCCACAGAACCCCTGAAATTCCAGGCATTTCAAGGCCTCTTTGAGTTCGCTGTGTCCGTTGGCTGTTTTTTGGCATTTTAATATATATATATATATATCTATATATATCTATGTATAGATATATTTCTCTATATATGTAATTTTAACAACTCCTCAGATGGGCTTCCAGCAAATGCTGCTTCTCACAGGGACCATGTCCCATCCCATCCTCCCCTTCCCTCTTCAACCCCTGCCTGCCACCCTCTGAAACGGAAGAAGAGTTCAGCACCTGGTGCCTTGGAGACTGGGTCCTGACATACCCAAATTAAACAAAAAAAAACCCCAAAAATAAGAACTCCTCCCTTCCCATAGCCACGGCAAATAAAAATCCCCCCCCTTCTCTCGGAGAACATCCCCCAGTGAGTGACGGAGAGGCAGCGCCAGTGTCCTTTCTCCTGGAGTTCCAAGAACCCCTCCTGCCCCCTGGGTGGGCAATTCCTGCTGCACCAGCTGCCCACCACGTCCCTCCTTTCCAGAGGGAACCTCTGGGCACCCACCAGCCCGGGGACCTCCCTGCTGCCAGAGGGAGAACACCCTCTGGACACCGCCGGCCCTCCGGCCAGGCCTTCGCGTCCACCCCAAGGTCCACCTCGCTCTGGAGAAGCCGGGTAACCGCTACCGATTTAAAAACGAGTTGACATTGTACAAGTCCGTGTTCTGTAAAATGGAACAGGACCCTCTCGTCCCACCCCGACGCCCCCCGGGGGGCCTGGCGTTACTCGGGCCCGCTGCTGTTGGTGGCCTTGTCCCACTCCAGGCTCTCCTCGCTCCGCGCCGGCGACCCCGCGGCCGGCCGCGCCCGGAGCCCCTGGAAGCGCCGGCACTCGGGGCACACGCGGATGTGGGTGCAGCCCCGGGCGACCAGGGCGGCCTCTTGTGCCAGTCTTTGTGCCAGGGGGTCTGGCTCGCCCCCGCTGCACAGCTTGCCGTTGCTGAGCGTGGTGGTGCTGCGGGCTCGGCGCTCCTCGGGCAGAGCGGGGCGAGTCCGTACCACCCCCCCTCGCCGCCGACGGGGGTGGAAACTGTCCTTGCACAGGATGATGTTGCGCAGCTCCGTCACCATCTCTTGGCACACCGACACCTGCAGGGGAGAATGGAGCCGTCCTGCTCACCCGAGCAAGCTCCGAGTCCCTCGGGGGCTCTGGGTCCTGCAGGGTTTGGAGTGACCTGGGATAGTGGGAGGTGTCCCTGACCATGGCAGGGGTGGAACTGGAGGAGCTTTAAGGTCCCTTCCAACCCAGGCTATTTTGAGATTCCACGATACGGTTCTGATGCCGAATTTTTATGGGCTCGGTGCTGCTGGTTTTCAACATCAATGCTCAGACATCTACACTTGATTTAACCCAACTCCACCTCTCGTCAGAGACCCCCCTGTGTTCTTCATCCCCAGATCAGCACAAGATCCAAACCTGCTGCAGGTAGCAATCCCATCTCCAGGAAAGGTACATGGGTGTTGTACACACTTTTGATTCCTTTGAAAGCCCCTGGAGCATCTCCACAGCTTTGCTCTGAGCAGCAGTGCACGAGAAGCTCATGGATTTCAGACCCTGCCCAAAGGACCAAGCCTGTTCCTGTGCTGGAGGTGTCCTGGCTGGGATTGCTCCTCAGCCTGGGTGCATGACTTGCTCCAGGACACCCCACAGAAAGCACAGGAACACACCCTGTCCCCTGAGGACACTCCCAGGTCCTACCTCTGACTGGTCAGAGTGTCGAAGGCTCCACAAAAATTCCAGCATTGCCATAAAAATTGCTACGATTAGGCCACAGATGAGCACCACGAAGATTCCACCAATGTTCTCCATTCCCAAGCCTAAAATAAAGCAGGAGAGACACTCTGTAGAGGCAGACACATCACAAATCTCAAGTAGCACTGCACAGAACCCCCAGGTGCTGCTGTTCTGTTGGCATTGTGGACGCCCAGCCAGGGACCAAAACCACCGAGCCAGCAGTGTCCTATTAATAGCTCCCTGCATGACTCAGATGGCCCCAGTGAGTGACTTGCAATAACTGCAGGATCGAAGATGCCTTCTCAGAAACAATGATTTTTGCAGATAAACAGCCAGAACATTGGAGGGAAGCACAAAGCAATTTGTGGGCAAACCGAAAACAGGAGGGGGAAGATGTGGGATCAATGGGGCACGTTAATCCCTGCAAATTATTCACCAAACTCCAGTGGCTTTGAACTTGAAAAGGAAGAGGAGCAAGGTTGTTAAAGGAGCAGAGATAGAGGAGACAGGGAAGGGCTTTAAAGGCAGCTGGCACCAGGAAAAGCTTTGACTGCATCACAAAGTGCTGCAGGAGAATGATTCCGGCTGCTTGGACTGCAGTGGGAAAGGAGAGGCTCCAAACGAGAGCAGGATGCTGTGTCACACTACAGGGTGACAAAATGGGGTCCCCCTGCCACCCAGGGGTACCTGGTTGTGGGTTGGGTGTCTGTGCCAGCACCCCTGGCCCATGAGGAGGAAGAAGCCCCTTCCATGGACAGCTCTCTTCCCAGGGATGCCCACCATGCCTGCCCAGCCTGCGTTCCAGAAAGTTCACCAGCTGAAGGGAAATCCATCCTTTGAAAACCTGAGCTTTCCACGTGCTGAGGCCATCACTTCACTTGCCTGGGCCCCAAAACTGTGCCTCCATCTGCCTGTGAGATAAGCTGGCCTCAACATTTGCTGTCCTGGGATACGATTCCTCTCTCCTGTGTTTGGTTTGGGTCCCTGATTGATTACTAAAAACCATGTGCTCTGCCCTGGGTTGGCTGTGCGAGGCCATTACTCAACAAGAACATCTATAAAAATCTTCCTCTCCCTCCTGTAGCATTAAATCAAAGTGTAAGAATCGATGATTTATTGACTTGATCTCGGCATGGCATTTAGACATAAAACCTCACCAAAATCCTTGTAAATCGCTGACCTGTTTTGTTCTAAAACTTAGCAGGTCACATTTCTGCCTCCTCCTCGGTCATTCTTTTGGCACCACCCCCAGAGCCATGCAGGAAGTCTGTAAATCAGAGACTTTTGCCGAGGTGCTTCCACAGCAATGGCAAGGCAGAAAAACCAGCCCAGAATCACAATTCAGACCCAAAGATAAAAGCCATCCACTCCCCCCAGCAGCTCACCAGTGTAAATTTAGGGTTTGTACCTCTCTACATCCTCCTATCATTCTGTCTGGGTGCCACCTCAGACACCCAAGCTCTCTGAGAGCTATTTCCTATCTCTACACAGCTACAGCTTTCCTCATCTCCCAAACTGAGGAAGTGAGCCATGGCATAGGGAAAAAAAAGGCAGAAAAATTTGCCCAGAGTCACAGATTGTGCTGGGTAGTGCCAGAAACAGCCCAGCCTCCCCCTTCCAAAGCCATCTCAAAACAGCCCCCAGCCTAAGATTCCACCTTAGAGTAGCTTTTGGCACAGTCCACGGAGAAAAAAAAACCCCTTCCACCTTCAAAAGTAACTCCTTTAATAGCAATAACCTGACGTCTTACCCCTTCAGCCTGGAGATAAATAACTGGGGTGGTGTGGAGAGCAGCACTGCCCAAAAGCGAGCACCCCCTCCCAGCCCTGTGGGGTCCCAGCAGGAACTGCACATACACCTACACCTGCCGCAAGGTTGAAACCCCAAAAGAGCTTCCCCAGACCTGGTTCGGCTCTTTTCTCTGCCCTCACAAAGGTCACAAGGCTGTGCTTTTAACTGGGGGGCCTGCTGGCCTCGCAGAAAACACTTGCTGAGGAAAGGGCAGCTGCCAAAACTAAAAAATGCAGCAACTGTGTTAAGCTGGCAACTGCTCTCACGCTGGGACATCAGACTAATGTGGTGGCTTTTATGGCAATTTGCATAGCATTACCCAAAAGAATTTGCTCCTCAGTTTACAAATGTACTAATAAAGTCCTTGTGTCCCTTCCCCTGGCTGTTTAAAAGACGCTTTCACTTGGAGCCATTAACCAGCGGGCCTGTGATGGAGATCCATCTCCCTTCAAGGAACCCAGGATTTTGGTCGGATCCCTTCAGCCATCCATTTTCCCAGACATTCATTAGAAGCTAATTTACCCTCCATATGCCTCCAATATTTGTCATTTGGTTGTTCCTGCTATCTCTGCCCCAGGCAAAAACACACAGCGTGAGGCACAGCGGAGCTGTTTGGCTTTCTCCTTGAATTGAGAAGGAAGGAATCTCAGGTCAGGAGAAGGGGAAAAAGCAATTCCCAGGCAGAAAAGCTGTCAGACGTGCAGCTGGGTGTTCATCCTTGCCCCTCTGGCCGGGGTCTTTGCGTGCCTGGTCCCTTGGGAGCGCAGGGCTTACCTTTGGCTCTGTGGTCCTCCTCTTTGGGGCACTTCCCTCCTTCCCACCACTTGCGCTTCAGGATTTCCAGGCGGTTGTTCTCCTGCAGCTGGAGGATGGCCAGGTCGAACTCGTCGCGGAACACGGAGCCTGCAAGGCCGAGAGGGACGTGGTAGGGCCCTGCCTTCCTCCCCAGCCATCATCCTCGCCCCCCTCCGCAGCGTGCCCAGCTACCACAGCTCCTCTCTGCGTGGCTTGGAGGGGCTGTCAGTCCGTGCAGGCCATGGAAGGCTGCAGCCACCACGCTGGGGGTGTCATCTGGTTAATGTCACTTGCAGAAGGTGACTTTACCTGGTCACCAGGAGCCACAGAGGCCACTGGAGCAGGTCCACAAGGGGAGCTTTGGCTTTTGAATGAGCAGTTCAGTGTCCTGCTCCTGCAGACCATGGAGGTCCCACTCTTGTCATTCCACCTCCAATTCAACATTGTTCTAACACTCCTTCCCTCAAACTGGCCACAGAATAGAAATCCTGAGCTGGAAGGAGCTCGAGGATCATGGAAGCTAAAATGTCCCTGCTGGAGGAGCTCAGTCCTGGGCTGGGCATGGAGCTCTGCTGCAGTCCCAGTGTCTGCTACCAGAGATCCTTGTCTGGTACAAGAAATCCTTGTCTGCCACCAGAGATCCCGAGGAAGGGCCATGGGAAAGACTGCTCTTCTCCCAGTAACTCTGCACTATTGTCCCAGCCAGCAGCTTTCTGCTCCTCTTATCTGCTACGGTTTCACTGTTTAACAAGACAATGTCAGAACAAATTTAGCCCTGAAGGTAGGGATTTGTACTCACTTTGATCAGGTTGCTGTGACTTTACAAGCTTACCCATGTTCCCTAAACTAGAGTGACTGTTTGTGTGATGGGGGGGCCTTATGTAATCCACCTCAACTTTGTGTTGTAAATGCCGTGGCTTAAAGGTCAGGACGAGGCTCCCAGGCTGTCCAAAAGACCAGAGAATCGTTTGGAATAACAACGACTAAACCCTTATTTAGTGGTGATGTTCTCTTGTGAGCTCGTACATTTGAAAGACAAAACCCCTGCGTTTATTAAACCTGGTGATGAGCTGAGATAGTCCCTGAGTCGCCCAGCCCTCTGGCCTGCAGGTTCAAGAACCACCAGCTGTTAAAAGACATTCCTGCTAAAAACTACCAGAGTTGCCACAGCATTACTTTGACATCACTTCTAGGATTAAAACAAGGAGCACAAAACGATGCACAAACACTGGTTGGGGAAGGAAACAGTCAGCAAAGAGCAGGTATGCAGAAAACAAGCAGCAATTTTTGAGACATCTTTCACAGGAATTATTGAAAGAGCCGCGGTCGCGTCTCACATGGCTCTGGACCAGAGCAGGGTCTCACATCTGTCTCTGAGCACGGGCAACAGGTAAGAAATAAAAAAAAAAAAATAAAAAAAAAAAGGACCCTGGGCAGAGCTGTGAGATGCAACGTTGGCTTTTAGAGCCGGCGCAGCCTTTGGAACGCTCCGGTCCTCTGCCGACAGCTGAGAAGGACTAGAATTGTTCTTCACTGCCTACCGACGGGCATGCCAATCCCGTAGCCCTTGGTGTCCAGAAGGCCCCCGACCTGCGTGAGGTTGCAATTGCGCTGCCGATAATACTCGTTCATGGTGGACTCCAGCAGGAAGGCGTAGTTGGAGTTCAGCACGCGCGCGATCCCTTCCTCCGTGCTCTTCACGAAGACGCTGGGCTGCTTGGAGTACATGTAATTCCACATCCGCTGGTACGTCTGGTAGCGGGAGTTCTGTGGGGAGAAAAGAGGCGGCCGAAGCTCAGGGAGGAGGTCTGGGGTAAAATTGCAGCCCTAAAATTAAACCCCCAAACCGGGCGCCGCTGCGGAAAGGACACAACGGAGAGGGAGTTCAGATTTTGGATTCAGAAAGGATTTTGGTGCCTCATCTTCGTTTATTTCAAAGAGGCCCAAACATGTTGGGAGTTTGTTGGGCGTGAAATGCCCCGGTTCCAACAGGGTCTGGCAAAACTCTTCGTGTCAACTCAGTTTTAGGAAAAAAATAAAAATCATAATTTCAGTAACCACGTATCAAAAACACACAAAAAAACCCAGAAGAAATAACTCCTGCTTGGTTGGTTGAAACCTCTGGGTGCTCCCCATAGAGCTCACGCCATACTGACCATTCCTCAGACGTTGTCCCAACAGTTCTTCAAAAAAAGAGCCAGACTCCAGCACCCTGAGGAAGGCACTGAGGGCTGGGGGCAGCACAAAAGCTCTCTGGAGGTTGTTGTTCACAAATTTTACTCAAGAAATAATCCAGATTTGGTTCACCCCCCCCTGTGAGGCAAGTTAAAGTGCTTGGTGAAAAGAGCTGGGCTTTTTTTGTCATTGATTACAATAAACTAAAGCTCAGCCAGCCCCAAATCCTCAGAGTGTGTCGGTGGCTGAACCACCTTGGTTCCATGAAAAGGAAGCTGGAAATGATTAATTTCTCTTGTCTGTGCTGAGCAGAGAGTGAAACCTGCTTGCACAAAGACTGAATATAAACACACCCTGCCCTACACGAGGATTTTCACCCTGTCAAGGGCTGGTTTTCTGTGGCTGCCGAGCGATGCTGGAGAGCCTCGGGAATCCGCTCCTGACCCAGTTCCTGTCCTCCTCTGCCCAGCTCTGTCCTCTGGGTGCAGGAGACAGATGAGAAGGGGGGTTGGTTCCAATTCACAGCGTTTTTCGACCTCAAACTGTGTGTCAGTGCCAGGGGAAGCACTGCCAGGACAAGGTGTCTCAGGAGGGGACAAACATTCCTTCCCATACCCAGAAAGGGAGCGGGGATGGAGGCGGCTATCCAGCACTACTTTAACCTCCCCATCCTCACACCAGAGGCAAATGGATCCCAACACAGCTTAAAGCACCACAAATGGGACAAAACCCTCTTTTTTCTAATTCCCTCTCCCATTTCCTCACTGCCAGGCAGTGCAGAGACACAGTCAGGGGTTTAAACTTGAAAGCTTTCCTCACGTCAGCCACTCATATACAACCACCTCACTTACTTAAGCCTTGCTCAGCTCATTTGAGATGTAAAGTTTGGCTTAAAAGTAGCTCTTTTCCATACCCCTGAAGAGCATAAAGTTGGGCTGAAAAGCACAGGCTGACTCCAGAGATTTCCCAGCCTTCCAAATTCAGTTCAGACTCAGAGTGGGGGGGGGGAAAGAGTGAGAACAAGCTTTCTCTCCTTTTGGAATTTCAACAAGTAATAAATAAAGAAATAATCCTCAAGCAGCTCTTTGTGCGTTCAGAGCGCTGCAGAAAATATTCACTCATTTATTTCCCTTCTGAGCAGAGCAGGGAAGATAAAAATTAAATTGGGCTAAACGGCCCACATAACTTTGCATACGCTTGACTTATTTCAGTGCCACTGACCTCACACTACGACTTCTGCGAGCCTGCCTGGGCCGTGCAAATGTTTCTTTGCTTGCCCCACCTGAAAGACTCCCAAATAAAAGCTAAAACCATGGGGAGACCCATGAAAATTTGACTTCCTTGCCAAATTCCGTTCCGTGTCCTCCACCACTCATCCCATCCTCCCCGCCCTGCGCGGGGATCTCTGCAGAGATCCCCTCTGTGCCAGCAGCCGGAGTGACACGGGCACAGCGGGCTGAGGGGACACCCAGACGTGACCGAGGGGTGCCCCCCCTGCCCCCCAGGCGGCCAAGGAATGGGGTTTACTTGGAAGAAGGTCATGCTGGAGCCGCCGTGGATGGTGCCGTACTCGATGGTTGTCTGGTCAGCGAGGTCATCCACGGACTCGATGGGGACGTCCATGCGCTGCACGGTCAGGAACGCTGCCAGGTTGGCCGTGTAGGACGAGATGATGATCAAGGTGAACGCCCACCTAGGAGAGGGAAGAGAAGATGTGGCTTGCCTCAGGAAATCTGCTCTCCATCCCCACCCTTTGCCTCTCAGAATCACTGCAAAATCCCTCGGAAACCATCAACCCCCCACCTTGTCACCCAGACTGCCACATCCAGTCATCCTCAAACACCTCCACCACCTCCCTGGGCAGCCCCTCCCGGTGCCCCACAACCCTTTCCATGAAGAAATTCCTCCTCCACATCCCCCTTGTGCCCAGAGAGACCTTCCTGGGAGGAAGGGCTGCCCTCCTCACCAGACTCCGCTGACGCAGCGCGTGGACAGAGCCTGGGGGGCGATGGTGGAGCCCTGCTGCATGAACCCCCCCACCGGGAACCACAGCGAGTTCCCCAGGGAGTACTGGTTCACCAGGAGGTTGCATCGACCTTGGGAGCAGGGGTGGGGGCTGTACCACTCGTAGGGAGTCAGCCTGAAAGGAAAAGATGCAGGGAGCTCAGGGAATGTGCTGGGAAATGGGACACTTTAAAACAACAAAAAAAAGAGAGAAAAGCTGTGAAGTTCCAGCTCTCCTGGAGGCAGGGTTTTCTGAGGAGGAAATGCTTTGCTGTCAGTTGATGCCCAGGGCTCAGAGCTGTGTGAAACGTTTGCTCTAAGACTCTGGAGCCAGAGGCTTTCTTGTAAAGATTTGCAAAAACTTTGAGAGGCTCTGCTCTGGGCAGCTCTGCGTGCATCCTGCAGCCCTGTGTGCAGATTCACACCACAGCAGGAACTCCAGATGTGCACAGACTTGATGGGAAGTAGAAATCAAACATCTTTGGCTGTGCTCCCTGCCAGAGCACGAGCACTGGGGGGAAGTTCAAAAGCGAAGTGTGTGAGCCCTGACTGCATTAAACCATCAAGAAAAACTGTGTTGGTGCAAAGGGTTGCTGCTCTGAGGAGGGCTGAGGTGGAGTTGGAAGCTGAGTGCTGCTGGTTCAAAGCATCCCCATCCTTCAGGGACAGGACAGAGGTGGGAATGGGAAATATCTGACAGCCTGTCACGGTTGTGACTGCACCCCTGTCTCTCTCTTTTGCTGTTTCCAGTTCCCTGGTTGCTAAGAAAGCCTGTTAATTCATGTGCTGCACTTCATCTTGTCGCTCCAGCTAAGCAAGCTGGGGCCTGAGAGGGTCATTTTGGGGCTATTGCCAAATCAGCTGCAGGGCTGTGCCAGCTCACATCGTATTTAGCCAAAATGAGGGGGTTATTTTCATCCCTGCATCTCCTCTCTCGCTGTGGTGCCAGGGAAGAGGAGGAGGGTTGTCTCCTGCAGACTTTCCGTGATGGATCAAGCAGCAAACCCCAGTGCTCTGGGAGAATCTGCAACTCACAGGGTCAAAAGCCCCTTCTGAGCAAGGCAGGGAGCAGCAGCCAAAGCTCCCTCTCCAGAGGGGAGCTGGGTAAAGGCACCTTTTTGGAGGAACATATTTAAAACATGAGGAAGGGGCTAAAGAGGCACCAGCTCTGCATAATTCAGTGGTTTCTCCAGACCTGCATTCCTGAGGCTGTAACAGCATTCAGAGAACCCATTAAAGCCCTGTCAGGATGACAACTTCAGCCACGCTGAGGGAGCGAGTGACAGCACAGCTCCAATTTGTGTAATGAGAATTGGGCATGGAGGGGTCCCCAAAGAGCCATCGAGCCCTGAGCAGGCTCTGGCACACAGGACACGGCTCCACTCTGTACCAGGGATGTTGGGAGGGCAGGAGAGCAGCACTGGAGCCCTGGGCCTCGATGGGGGCCATGCTGCAGGCGAGCACTCACCGAGGTATTTTAAGACTGGTTTAAATTAGTCATGGGTGAATGGAGCTGAGAGCTGCTCAAAGATACCCATGAGCTGCCCTTTCCTCCCCAAACTGGGTTGCAAATGCCCCAGTTTGTGTTTCCTCCACAAACAGGGCCAGGAGAGCCAGAGATGATGAGTGGAAGTCGTGTTGACACCTCGGAATGGACTGGCAGGGTCCTAACAGCCTCCAACCCCCCTGCTCGGGGCAGGGGATTAAAAAAAAATAAATAAAATCTGCAAGGGGGCATTTAAACAGCACCAAAACCTTCCCCCAAACCTTCTCCCACCCGGCACATCCCGAACCGCGGCCGTCCCGGCGTGACAATCCCCAGTGCCCAGCTGGCAGAGCCTGGCACGATTCCTGCCAGCCCATCCCAGAGGTGCCCCCGCGTCCCCCTGGGTGTCCCCCGTCCACGGCTCTGCCAGTGACACTAGGTGGCACCGCGAGGAAGGGAAAAAGGCACCGCGACGTTACCGAGCCACCAGGAAGAGGACACAGCTGACAGCCAGGTAGGCGAGCAGCATGAAGAGCCAGACGCCGGGAGAAAAGGGATCCAGGAAGGAGAAATAGCCGGGTCTGCGGCCCTGAGGAGGGAAAAGCAAAGGATGAGCTCCAGATGGTTGGGTTGGGAGAGGTGGAAATGGTTGTGGAAGGGCGGGAGGGAAAAACACCTGCCCTGGTGGCACTGCAGGGGGGAATGGATAAATGGGAGAGCAGGGAATAAAAAGGGGAAGGGGGGAAATGGGAATACAGGGAATAAGAAGGAGAAGGGGGATAAATGGGACAAAAGGCATAAAGAGGGAAAGAGGAATAAATGGGAAAAGGGGGGATAAACGGGAGAAAAGTGAATGAATGGAAGAAAATGGAATTAAAAGGAGAAAGGGGGTAAATGGGAGAAAGGGGGAAAAAAGGAGAGGGGGTTCACCAGGAGAAGAGGGATGAATGGGGCAAAGGGGATAAATAGGGAAAGGGAAATAAATGGGAGAAGTGTGATAAAAAGGGGGATAAATGGGGCAAAAAGGATACACGGAAGAAGGGAAATAAATGCGAGGGAGAGAAATAAAAAAAAAATAGGGGGATAAAAGGGAGAAGGGGGAAAATGGGGCAAAGGGGATAAATGGGGAAAGGGAAATAAAAGGGAGAAGTGGGATAAAGGGAAGAAATGGGGTAAAGGGGATAAACAGGAGAAAGGGGATAAATGGGGTAAAAGGGATAAATAGGGAACAGGAAATAAATGGGAGAAGGAGGATAAAGGGAAGAAATGGTAAAGGGGATAAATAGGAGGAAGGGGATAAAAAGGAGAAGGGGTAAATGGGAGAAAAGGGATAAACGGGGCAAAAAGGATAAATGGGAGAAGGGAAATAAATGGGAGAAAGAGGAATAAACAGGAGAAGGGGGATAAATTGGAAGAAGGGATAAATGGGAGAAAGAGGAATAAACAGGAGAAAGAGGAATAAATGGGAGAAAGGGGAATAAAAAGGAGAAAGGAAAATAAAAAGGGAAAAGGGGAATAAATGGAAGAAAGGGAAATAAATGGAAGAAAGGGAAATAAACAGGAGAAAGGGGATAAACCAAGCTTTGGAACAGCCTTGCAGGGCAAACAAGTGACAGCAACCAACAAATGACCGAGTCCTGCAGCATCTCCCCACTGGATTCATCCCCTAAATCTGTTTTTCTCCCTATTTTTGTTCCTCCAGGCAAAGAAAGAGGTGAATTGAGAGAAAAATGGGGCAATCACAGCGTTCTGCCTCCTCCCTGGCAGGGTTTGCTGCGCTCTCACCCCTGAGGGGAGTCCCCCATCCTTGTCTACCCCACTCTTAACTGGGCAGAAAGGGCTACACCTGAGCTCACAGGGTGGGAAATAAATTTGTGAAGCAGCAGGGGGGAAAAAAAAAAAAAAAAGAAAAAATAAATGTTTTCAAAACTTTTCTCTCACTGGCCTTGAAATGTTTCTTGTTTTACAAAAATCCCAATAAAATTATTACTTTTATCTCAGGGAACAGGATATTTTTATCCTCCAGGATGCGTCAGAATTTCCTGGTTTTTTTGTTTTTTTCTTTTTTTTTTTTTTCTCAGCAAACCACCTTTCCTTGAAACAAACAAAAATTAAAAAAAAAAAAAGGCTTCACTGCTAGAGAAAACAGGTTGATCTCCCAGAGCATTTTAAACTTTCACAAGGATGCTGCCACCACCAGAAAATCATCATACACCGCAAAACTTGCGCAAAGTAGGAGGAGATTTTTTTTTTTTTGAGAGAAGTTTCTCAAAAGCCAAACACCTCCCATTTGAAGTGGATTTCTCCTGTCATCACCAGCTCTGTGGATGCAGCTCCTCTGAAAGGAAAGAGCAGCTCGAGCACATCCAAGTTACCACAGGGACAAGGGACATGATCCCATAGCTCACAGAACCCTGTCTTTTCTGTCCCAAACCACAAATTCAGCCCTGGCATCCCTAAAACAGCTCCACAGCTTCCCCAAGCACCTGTAACTGGGAAGCTTCCCACCAGTCAGAGCTTTGCAAAGGCTTTAATGTTTTTTTTCCTTCTCCAGACTTAGACCAGCATTTTAAATTCCCTTTCCATCCAAGCCTCGCTGTTTTACTACTGAATGTTATGCAAAACCTGAATTTCACAAGGTCTCAGCAGTTCTCCTGCAGACTTGAGTTGTTGCTAGAAAAAGCAACAGTTGTTGCACAAAAAATCTTCCTCTGCTAAAAATATCCAGGAGCCTGTGAAATCCTCAGCTCCAGTCACCATCTGGGAACCTGGAACGTGTCAGGAACCTTCCCCAGCAAACCCTGCACCAAGGAAAAACCCAGCACACCACAACAACCTGTCCCTGAAGCCTTCAGAGGACGAGATTTTGGGATTTGCACCATCCCTGCTCGTGGTGGGGGATTGGAACTACAGGGCCCTTGAAGTCCCTTCCAAACCAGACCATTCTGGGATGAGCCTTCCCAGAGAATCGGGCTCGTTAAGGCATTTAGCAAATGGACGAGTTGAGGAAGGGTGGTTCAGCATCCATTCTCAGATTAAGTCGATTCCCAAGGAAAAGTTCATGTTCCTGGATCAAGTCAGCTCCCATGAAAAGTGCAGGCTGTCCTGGGTGTAATTCCAGAGCCTCTCTTCTGTCCCAAGCCATCTCCTATAAACAGGTGAGGTACACACACTGAGCCCATCCTCCGTGTCCTTCCCCAAGTTTTTGGTTGCTGCTGCGTCCTGACTTGCCAAGGCAGGGCCTTTCAGAGCCACAGAAAGTGCAGGAGCTGCCTTTGCCCGCCGTGCTGGAGCTCCTCTCCCTGACCAGGGAGGCCAGAGCACCTCCCAGCCCTGCCTCCAGCGTTCCCTCTGCCCTTCCCAGCGATGCCATCCAGAGGATCCACGCCCAGGGGTGGCACTGCCAAAGCTCTCCTCCCCTTGAGGGCCCTCCTGGCTGCCCCTCACACCCTGGTTCTCTTCTTCCTCAGGAGCTGGACCGGCTCAGTAACTCTTCATTCCTCCAGGCGTTTGCACGCTCAAGGATGAAATGAGGCCGTGGGGAGCCAGCCAGGTGTGAAGGGCACAGGCTGCTGAGCAAACTGGAGCTCCTGGGGTGCATCCTGCCAGGCAGGGCAGGGAATGATCCTCCCTGGCATCCCAGAGCTGCCAGGGAGCTCACAGGCCCTGGCAGAGCCTTGGCTCAGCCTCCCCCTGTGAGATGCTCCCGTGACAAAGTTCCTTCCTGCAATTAAGGCCTTGATGTCTTCTTTATATTTCTGGGGCAGTTTGTCAATAAATTACTCTCATTAAGGAAATTGCGTTGGAAGCTTTAAGTCTCCAGCTTGGCAATGAATCTCTCCTGTGACTTTACAGTTGTAGTAGTTCTGGTTCTTTTCAGCTCCAGTCATTTCCAGGCTGCTGGGACATATTCTTTTCATTCACAGTTGTGGGTAAGAATAAAGATATTCTGTTCCCACGGAGGGCACAAACTCTCTCTTATCTGTCTGTTTTGAAGATGGGAATGACAATATCTGGAGTCTGTCAGATATTTTTAGGCAGTCCCAATAGAGCTTTGTTAATTGGAAGAGCTATTTTTCCTGGAATAGATATGTTCAAAATGTCCAATAATTGATGAAGGCCTCCTGCAAATCCTCAGATGGAAGTGGGAGAGATTAATTTACCCTCCTCCTAAGTTGTTCTTGGAAATCTTTATTTTTTCAGCCAGTGAGCAGCAGTTTTCTGGGAAGATACTGGTGACTGAAGAGCTTGGACAAGGGGGACATTTGGGAAGGAGAGGACAGTGATTTTTTTTTTTTTTCCACAAAAACAAGCCCACAGAGGGAGCATTTTCAGCACTCCCTGCCCTGCACACGCAGAGTCTGGAAGGACCCCGGTCAGCCCCATCCATGTCATTTCTCACAAGTGCTTTAAGGAGGGCAGGGCTCCTTCTGGGGAAAGGAAGCTTCCTCCAGGGCTTTCTGCCTCTGGAAGTCTGAGGGAAAGCAAGAAACCTCATCCTGGAGAGGCAGAAGTGTTGAGGTGTGCTCGGCACAACTGCAGGGCACATCCCAGCATAGCCAGGGGCAGACCCTGATCCCTCCTCTTCCTCTGGAGCCAACAAAAGCCTCGCACAGGCTGCCCTGAATCTTGAGCCCAATTTGGAGTCACTGCGTGGTTCAGAACCAGCAAATGCACTCCATGGTCCTGGGGCCAGCAGTTGCTCCCACCCTGCCCTGGTGGGGAGGGATTCTTGCTGGCAGAGCTCTCAGGAGGGGGCTCAGCTCCTCTCAGCCCCTCTCAAGCCTCTTCAGGCTGGAATGAAGGAGCTTTTCCATCTATCCTTCCCCTTTCCTGCAGCAATCAAGTCGAGACACCTTAAGCTTCAGCTCACTTGGCCTAAACTCAGCTCTTGCTGTGCACTTTCCCAACCTTCATTTCCTCATTTTGCAGGCAAGGACTTTCAGGGCTGAGGAGCCAGAGCCATCTCTTGTTCCCTGCCACAGAGGCAAGATGTGAGTAAAGATGTGTGACACACAAATAATCCTGGTTTATCCCTCTGTGCAGAAACCACCCTGGGCACCTGATTCCAGCCCCCTGCCAAACCCAGGCACTGCTCAGGGCTCCTCATCCACCTCCTGCCATCCCCCTGGCACCTAAAAATCCCAACCAAGCCTTGTCTCTCAGCAGCCTGGGAGTCAGGAAGCCTGTTAGAGCTCCCGTGTCAGAAATCCAGCCTTGATTGTATCACAAGCAGTGAAATTGAGAAAAATGACAGCCCTGGTTAAAGCTGCCATATTTGGTTATGTGTGATAAGAGGCACAGGCTCTGTGGTGGTTGGGTTGGCGGCGTGGGGAGGAGAAAGGGGCGAGAAATCACTTGCCACTGGAGCTACATGGAAATGAAAATAAAATGTCATCGCATTCAGAGGAGCCCAGGGTGTGGAGACAACTCCTCGGCGAGGAAGAGGCTCATTTGTGGTTATTTATTAGGTTCCATCTCATCCGAGCCGTGATTAACAGACGTCAGCTGCAATTTTTGACACTGCAGAGGTGGTTTTTGGGGTGGGGAGAAGAAGGCTGTGGGGCTGCTCTGCAAACCACATCCTTCAAGTAAAACCAGAACTGTCTGGTTTAACAAATATTCAGCAGTTTGAGAAGTTCAGCTGCCACACTTCCAGGCAGGAAAGGTCTGGAGGAAGGGGTGCCAAGGGTTGGAGAGGGAAGGGGGGGCTCTGAGCTTCCCTGTGGGGATCCCCCTGCCCTGGGGAGGCCACGAGCCCCTCCAGCACTGCTCATGTCCTGCCTGGTCTCAGGGCTGGTGCTCTGCTCAGAGCCAAAGCGGGCTCTCCCCGAGCAGCTGAAGCCCTGCTGGCAGCAGCGGGGGAGTTCCAAACCCCTCTGGATCTGTAATTACCAGCCCTGCTCCAAACCCCTCTGGATCTGTAATTACCAGCCCTGCTCCGTTCGGGGAGTGCCTCAAGGGCAGGCTGGGCTGCGCTCCCCTGCTGGCAGCAGATGCTCCCTGCCCCGAGGAACCCTGGACAGAAGGGCCAGACAATCCTGCAGAGCTCCCCGAGGCAGCAGCAAATGCCTGTGATGAGCAGCTCCTGTGCAAAGCCTGCACCAGCACTGCTGCCTTTCCTCTGCAGGGAGGAGTGCTGCTCAGGGAATGCTGCTCAGGGAATTGCCAAAGGTTCTGGTGCAAATCTGAGGCAGGACACACACAGAATGGTTTGGAAGGGACCTTTAAGATCCTCTTGTTCCAACCCTTTTTGATGGGCAGGAACAATTTTCACGGTCCCAGGCTGCTCAGAGCTCCATCCAAGCTGGTCTGGGATGCTTCCTGGGATGGGGCAGCCACAGCTTCTCTGGGAAATCTATTCCAGGGCCTCCCCACCCTCACAGGGAAGAATTCCTTCCTAATATAACAGAGTATTTAATCACCAAATCCAATTTTAATCCTAGGAGACTCTGGCAGTAAAAGGTCTTGGCTCCACAAGAGCCAAGGTGTTGTGAAGAGCCAGAGGTTTGGTGTGAAACCCAACCATAGTGGGGAAGAGACAATTCCCTCTGACTTCCAGGAGCTGCAAAAGTCAACCCCCTTTCTTTCTTTTTTTTTTTTTTTTTAATGATCAGCTAAATCATCAATCTTAAATTCTGCACGTACCAGAGGAAGCAGAATTTTAACGAGATTTTAATTACTTGTTTGCTCTTGGCAGGAGCCACTCAGCACAGAGATAGATGCGTGAATTTGTTTCTGTTCATCCTGAACAGCCTCCCCGCGTGGAGAGGGGGCTGGGAGAGGCAGCTTGAGTGGCTTTTTCCTTTTGGCTGCTCTTGTTGGGCTGACAGAAACCAAGGCACTGTCGCTCACGTCGCGCTCGGCGCCGCACAGAGCGCCTCTCCAAAACGCACACTGCGAAGAAGGAGGCTGCAAAAGGAGCTTGCCTCCTGCCACAANCTCCCCGAGGCAGCAGCAAATGCCTGTGATGAGCAGCTCCTGTGCAAAGCCTGCACCAGCACTGCTGCCTTTCCTCTGCAGGGAGGAGTGCTGCTCAGGGAATGCTGCTCAGGGAATTGCCAAAGGTTCTGGTGCAAATCTGAGGCAGGACACACACAGAATGGTTTGGAAGGGACCTTTAAGATCCTCTTGTTCCAACCCTTTTTGATGGGCAGGAACAATTTTCACGGTCCCAGGCTGCTCAGAGCTCCATCCAAGCTGGTCTGGGATGCTTCCTGGGATGGGGCAGCCACAGCTTCTCTGGGAAATCTATTCCAGGGCCTCCCCACCCTCACAGGGAAGAATTCCTTCCTAATATAACAGAGTATTTAATCACCAAATCCAATTTTAATCCTAGGAGACTCTGGCAGTAAAAGGTCTTGGCTCCACAAGAGCCAAGGTGTTGTGAAGAGCCAGAGGTTTGGTGTGAAACCCAACCATAGTGGGGAAGAGACAATTCCCTCTGACTTCCAGGAGCTGCAAAAGTCAACCCCCTTTCTTCTTCTTTTTTTTTAAACAATCAGTTAAATCATCAATCTTAAATTCTGCACGTACCAGAGGAAGCAGAATTTTAACGAGATTTTAATTACTTGTTTGCTCTTGGCAGGAGCCACTCAGCACAGAGATAGATGCGTGAATTTGTTTCTGTTCATCCTGAACAGCCTCCCCGCGTGGAGAGGGGGCTGGGAGAGGCAGCTTGAGTGGCTTTTTCCTTTTGGCTGCTCTTGTTGGGCTGACAGAAACCAAGGCACTGTCGCTCACGTCGCGCTCGGCGCCGCACAGAGCGCCTCTCCAAAACGCACACTGCGAAGAAGGAGGCTGCAAAAGGAGCTTGCCTCCTGCCACAACGGGAATTTGGGAGTAACTGGGGGAAACCTGGTCTCTCCTGAGCTTCGGGGAGGAAGGAAAACAGTGGAGGATGCAAATAAAAGAGGATCTGTGGGAATTTAAGACAAGTTTGGCTAAGCGAAGACAACACCATGTACGTGTTTGCACACACAAACTCCTTGGGAATATTCCCAGCTCTTTTGGCACAGAAAAAAATTTTGCCCCACTGCTGGAAGTGTGCAAGGCCAGGTTGGAGAGGGCTTGGAGCAACCTGGGATAGGGAAGGTGACGTGGGGTGAACTTTGAGGTCCTTTCCACCCAAACCATTCCAGGATCCTGTGATCCTACAGCTGTGCTGAGAGCACCCCCTGAGATTAAGGAGCTTTCCATGAGCTGCAGGGGCTGCTGCTCTTTGGGGTGAACAAATGAGGAGGGCTGAGAGCAGAGAGGCAGAGCCCAGGCAGGGCTGAGAGCTCAGCCTGGCCCCCGCCTGCCCCGGGCACCCCAGGAGGGACATTTTCCCCTGGGGTTAGGAAAGCAGAGCATTGATCTGCCTGTGGAGCATTTCCAGGAGGTGAAAGCAAAGAAGGCAATCCAGGATTCCTTCCTGATGGGATTCTCAGGTGGGAGAAGGCAGCAAGAGAGCAAGGAATGGCTCCAACACTAGTGAGGTGCACCCACAGATATCCCAGCTCAGCCTCCCAGCCAATCTTATCACTAAATCCAACTGGATGGTGACTCCAAGCCAAGATTCTGCAACCCAGCCATGCTGCTGCATCCCTCCAGCCAAGCCTGCCCTCAGCACACCTCACCCAGTGGCCTTAAAGCCACTGAAAAAGCCACTCCAAAACCATCCTGCAGCTCCCACCACACCAAAAAACCCATCATGTGCCCTGGGAGGAGTGGGGAGAGAAGTGAAAGGACTGAGGGGTTGAAGAGGAATGGAATTCACCAATCCTGCCACGCAGCAGAGAGACAGGAAAGCAGGAAATAAAGGTCGAGCACATTTGCGTTTAAATGAGAAACCAAAATATTTTTATGAGCCGTTCATTATTCTCCTCTAAGCGGGCAGGTTGGCATGCAAAGAATGGAGGGACATAAACGTCTCTAAAATCAGGCTCTTACCATGTGAACTCGGTAGAGAATGCTAATTCCCAGAGTCATGAAGGGCTTGGAGAAGTCAATCACCTTCTCGCGCTCCGCCGTGATCGTCAGCCCCGCCACGGCCAGGTCAGCTTTCTGAGGAGGAGGGACAATGGGACAGCTCAGGATCCTGGGCAAGCAGCAAACCTGGGGCCACGCAGGGCTCCTGCTGGGGGATGTTCCCCCTTTCTGGGACATCCCTGTGGAGTTCTGTTTCCCACGTCCCCCTGCCCGGGTGGGTTTCACACTAGCCCCGCTCAAACTCACCCCAAAGTTCAGCCCACCCTGTGCTCTGAAGCATTCTCCCCGTTTTTCCTCCCCTTTCAGGATGGAGCAGCTCCTTCCCCCCCCCTCCATTGCAATTT
>VWZN01018082.1:440680-479310 GCA_013396955.1 Regulus satrapa | reverse complement strand
CCCCCCCTTCAATTGCAATTTTTATTCATTTAATGCATTAAAACCTGGAGCCATAAACTAATAAATATATTAATCTACAGAAAATATAACCCCTCCCCCCCCTTCCCATGTTGAACACAAACAAGCACCACAGGTAGGTGACAAAGCAGCACCCTCACCCCTGAGCCATGGAGTTCACAAACCTGCCAAACCCAGACCTCCAGAACTGCACATCAGTCTCAAAATAAAAAAAAAAAAACAACCCAAAAAAACCCCAAAAAACATTCAGAGGGCTGGCATTAAAGTTTGCAGATCGACTTGCAAAGCAAATGAGATTAGGGGGAGAAAAAAATAAAAATAGCTTCTTCACATGTTAATACCCTTGTAATATAGATAAGGGATTTGAATTTTAAATATTATTTTTATTACTTTAGCTCTTTTAATGTCTGTAATTGCTTTCTGTAAAAATGAAACCTCTACTCCCTTTTCCATTTGTTTCTCTGCTTTGCAGGAAGATGATTATGCATGTGGAAAAAGAGAAGATGGGGGAGAAAGAAAAGCTGTTTGCACTTCTTGCCCCTAAATTTGACAAGGTTTGTGCAGATACCGAGGCGCCATCAGGCCTGATGGAGATCCTGGGAGAGCTGAGAGACAGAAGAGCAGCACTGCTGGAAGCAGGAGAGGCAAAAGAAAGGTGAGCCACGAGGCCAGGAAGGGGTCACGGAGAAGGTGACACTTCCCCGCCGTGCAGGGCTGCCCGGCCACGCTCACTGGAGGTTTTTGCAACTGTCTCCAAGCAGCTCTTACAGATTCCTGAGAGGTTCAGGCTGGAATGAATTATGAGCTGAGGAGAACTTCTGCAAAGCCAGACATTTGCCCACAGGCTTTCTAAAAGACACCAATAATCCCAACGCGGTGTGCGAGCGGTTGAGCCCTGTGTAAACACCAGCAGATTACTTAAAACGGGATCAGTTCATCTCTGGAACGTGGCATGTGGAGAATTTTATCTACGAGGAAAGACTAAAGCTTCCTAAACCTCTCTTGTCTCTACTTAAAAGGTTGGTAGGTGCCATTGTCCCGGGCAGAGCTCTCCCAGCAAAGCTCCTGGTGAAGATACAGCTTAGTCTGACAAGGGAATTCTCCTCCCAGTTCTCCAAACTAAACACAATCCCACCAGCAAAGTCACCCACTGAAACAGAGGGTAAAGATGCCACGGCAAAAGGGTTTAATGCCAAAGCTTTCAGGAAATGGTCCCTGACAGGTGGCAACTGACACGAGAGCCTCAAGGGAAGTTTAGGTTGGATATTGGGAAAAAACTCTTTCCACAGAAAGAGTGACAAAGCACTGGGATGACCTGCCCGGGGAGGTGGTGGAGTCACCATCCCTGGGTGGGTTTCAAACCAGACTGGATGTGGCACTCGGTGCCAGGGTCTGGCTGAGGTTTGGGCTGGGCTGGACTCTGTTTTGGAGGTCTCTTCCAACCTGGGCGTTCTGTAAAATTTTCATTCCTATCCAGGGGTAAATACAAAGGTGCTGATGAAAGGAGCAGAAGCACCCCCAGCTTTGCCCAGCTTTGGGGTCTTGACCATTCTCTGGGGAAAAACATCTTGGCTGTTCCCTGATCATCTCGGTGCTGCTGAATCATCAGCATCTTGAAATGCCCTTCCCTACACAAAATGCAAATCCATCCCACTCCCTTTGTCCACAGAGCAGAGACACAGCACAGCCTTCCCTGGGCACTCAGATTTTGTGCCCAGCTCCCTTCTCTCATCTCCAGAGGGTTCTGCTGATCCATCAGAGTAATTTCCTTCTGCTCATTCCCTGCTAACTTTTCAGGGACTTTTGCCACATCGCAGGTGCAGAATTTTCTGCAGCAGAGCTCCAGCTCCTCATCACACTCTGTCTCCTCTCTGCAGGCTCAGTCATGCAAGTTAAGAGCTGATCTCTGATAGCAGGAAACTTTGATCTGGGAATGGCATGCAAAGAATTCTCTGCCTGAATTTCATCCATTTCATGCTTTCAACTCCGCTTCCTGACAAAACTTCTTGTGATTCACTGAGCTCAGTAGAACTACAGAGGAGCTCTGCAAACCTGAGTTCTCTCCAGCCTCCTCTACCTGAACACAGGTAGGTGTTGGAATTTTATGGGCTAAGGGATGCCCTGAGGGAGGAGAAATGGATTTTGCCTTTTTCCCCCTGCACTCTGTTCCCGTCTGGGCTCCACGAGAGGGAAAAACAGGAGGCAAAGGATGGGGGGAAGAGAGGTTGGTTTTCATCCTGCCAGCACAGTTCCAGCTATAAATGTTGGCATGAAATAAGCTTAGAAAAAGACCCGGATCTTCTTAGAAGTGGGGACAGCCACTTCTCTTGACAAAACACCGCCTAAACGAGGCCAGACCCTCGCTAGGTGAGAGGAAACCCAGGTGGGCTGGCGTGTGAGACAAAAACTGCCCTACCTGGCATTCCCGTGGGCTCTGCCTGCATCAGAGCTCTGGAAAGGACATTAAACACGGAGGCTGAGCCGGGCTCCTGAGGAGGAACAACAATGAAGCATCCTTCAGGAGCAAATTGCAGGGACTGCCAGTCCAGAGGCGGCATCCGCCCCCTCGCCGCGGGCTCTGACAGGGCTCAGCTCGATGCTAATGGTGATGAATGGGCCCTGACGTCAGCCCCAGCCCGGAGAGATCCCAGAGAAGCCTCCCACGGCATGGGATGGCAGAAAGCAGCCAGGAGAACAGCCCAGCTCCGGCCCCACAGAGACCCCCAGGCCTCTGCCAGGCTGCGGGGACAAGGCGCCAGCGGAGCCAGGCTCGGGGCTGGGGCAGTGTCAAACACCTGAAAACAAACCACGACAGCTCTGGGAGCGTGGGCTGGGCTCTTTTCCAGGAGCAGCTCCTCGGATGCCACGTCCCCTGGGTGCATGTGACAGCGGTGTTGTCCCCAGTGCTGCCCACGGAGCCTTGGCAGCATCACCAGGGGGAGCAGACTCTCTTCCCACGCTGGCCCCGTGCTCAAAAATCCTCCCAAGGAAGGTGATGCAGCTGGTCAAGCTCCAGGAGCCACCACTGCAGATGCAGCAGGGCTGGGGGGGCTGCCCCAGGGGAAAGGCAGGAGGTGGAGGTGACCCTGCTCTCTGCAGGATGATCTCCAGAGCTTCCCCGCTGTCCCAGGCAATTCCGTGACACTCACATGCCTGTTCCTGCACTCAGAGGCAGGATGGTCACTCCAAACAGGTGTCTGGGGGTTTTTTAAGGACAAGTTCTGCCATATCAGGAGTGACAGCCTGCAAACCCTGGAGGCTGCAGCTCTCCCTGCAAGCCACGGTCAGTGTGGGTGCCCGGCGCTCAGTGCAGGTGTCAGCCTCCAGTCTGCCCTCGCCCATCTCTCCTCACCTGGCCTCTCCCTGTGAGCCTGTGCCAGGTGTTCACCCTGCCCA
Organism: Regulus satrapa; assembly: GCA_013396955.1. Lineage (NCBI taxonomy): Eukaryota > Metazoa > Chordata > Aves > Passeriformes > Regulidae > Regulus > Regulus satrapa. The sequence goes on along the minus strand of VWZN01018082.1, from coordinate 475,896 downwards.
TGGCAAAGTCAGCCGAGGACAGAGCACACAGGGACAGCAGTGAGCCCAGCCCAGCTCACAGCACCCTCCCCAGCCTGGGTTTGATTTTCCAGCAGTGCTTTGCAGACCCCTCTGCATGTCCCCTCACCTCCCAGCCTGTCCTGGAGCCCCCCTGCTCACAGCTGCCACCACCACAGCCTGCAAACGCCCTCCCCTGTCTCCCTTCACCCACAAACAGCTTTTGTCTCCATGCCTCAGCACCCCCTGCGGGAGGACAGCAGGGCTCTGCCAGTTCTGGGGAGACTTCTCCCTCCTTTCCCCTTCCTGCCATTCCCCAGCTTTGGAGCAGCTGAGGGGAAAGAAGCCTCTGGCCACCAGCAAGGAAAACCAGCACTCCAAAGCTTTAAGTGGTTTCCTGTTCTCGGTGTTGCTGCTGCTGAGGGTGGAAAAGATGGACAACTTTGTGTCCCTCACTTTAAAAAGATCCTTGATCACCACTGATCCTGGCCAGATTCGAGCCACCAGGCATGGTGGGACAAGGCTAAGGCTGTCACGGTGCTGTGAAATACATCCCTTGGTTTGTGTCATGCCAGAGAATTCATTCCAGCTCGAGGATGTGTTGGGGAGAGAGAGAAGGGGAAGAGCAGACACCATCAAGGACTCTGAGTCAGAACTGCACTGCAGGCAAGGCGCAGGACGTAATTCTTCCAGCCCAAATGCCCTTTAAGTCTCTGATGGCAGAGAGGAGGAGATGGGAAGATTTGCTGTTCTCCCCTGTTTGTCTGTCGGTGGCAGAGCCGGGAAGGCTGACAGGGAGAGTGGCTTCACTGCCCTGCTCGCTGCAGGAATGAGCAGGGCGCTCAATCTCCCTGCCCCGCATGCCCAGAGGGACAAATTAACCCAGGCTTTGCTGTGTTTGTGACATCGTTCACTACAGAATGGGCTTGAGGGACTCTTCACCAGGAGCTGGAGTGACAGGGCAAGGGGGAGAGGCTTTGCAGTGGAAGAGATACTGGGAAGGAATTCCCAGAGGAGCTGAGGCTGCCCCATCCCTGGGAATGTCCAAGGCCAGGCTGGGTGAGGCTTAGAGCAACCTGGGCTAGCGGAAGGTGTAAAGGGGCTCAAACTAGATCACCATTCTGTGATTCTGAATCCTTCTAAGTGATTTCTCCCAAGCCAAAACCTCCATGAGCTGATCACAAACTGTACGGGATTCCCAAGGCATCCCAGTCCCCCTCTTCCTTACCTCCCAACCTGTTCTGTGAGCAGGCCAATAAGATACCTACTGGTGGATTTGGGTCAACAACAGATTTATGTTTGTACAGCACCCTGCTCAATCATATCAGGATGCACAATTCACTGGAATGGAATTCCCAGAGCTTAAGAATGAATCCATGGTCGGTTAATTTAGAAGCAATACAATGAAACATTTTCTCCCAAATAGCTTCAAGTTGCTCCGAGGAGATTCCGTGCCACAGAGGGATTACAGGGGAGGCGTTGCATGGAGCTGGATAATTCTGTGACCTTTTGGTCCTGCACATTAAGTGCGTGTGAGTCAAATCTTATTTTCTGATGGCTGATCAGAATCAAGGGGGAATTATTTTCCTACAATGATACTGAGCTGGACAGAGGAAGAGCTTTCATTTTTGGGAGGGAGACTTTGAGACTTTTTTTATGAGAGGTTTGGGCCCCAACTCTTTTTGTCTCCTTTTTGTCCTGAGGGGGCAGAGTGCCCAGGGGATAAAGCCACTGGAAGAGGGATTTGTGCACCCAAAACGGGATCTGCTGGGTCCCACGGGCAGGGGTGAACAACGGGCTGGAATTAAGGACAAACTCCCTTGGGGACTGACAAGGATGGATAGAAAGCCCCTTGGGCAGTGAAATGCCCTCAAAAAACAACATCCCAGACAGCCCTGAATAAACAGCACCAAGCACACACAGCTCTGCCCTGGCTGACCTGAACGCAGTCCCTGGGATTGATCAAAAACTTGCTGAAACCATTACAACAACTCTCAAGGATATAGGGAGAACAAGAGACAAAGCTATTTCTCTTTCCCAATTTGTGATCCAGCCTCACAGGCTCTGACAGCTCTGCCCTGCAGAAGCAGAAGTAAAAAATCCTCCTAAATAAGGCTCAAGCTGCAGAAGAAACAAACGGTTTCTGTGTGAAGATGAAGTTAAAACACTCGTCACTGGAGAAAAACAACCCTCCAGAAGGTCCCATTTAATGAAGAGGCACTGCCAAGGTTAGTAGGCCAAAAGTTTGATGGCTGTTCCCTTCCTTTGATCAGCTGCTGCTCTCGGCTCCTTCCCCCTTGCCTCCCCAAAGGAATGTTGCAGGAGTGTAATTGTGTGTGTGTACACACACTGAGGCACAGAGATGGATAAAAACGATGCCAATAGCCTGGAGCATTTGCAAACAGCCTCACAGAAGCTCGTTTAAAAGAGCAGATGGAGGTGGGATCTCAGCTGGCGTTGAGGGCGACTGCTCAGGGAAGGGTGACCCAGGAGACAGGGAGAGCTCAGGGGAGTCTCCAGGCTGCTCCGTGCCCTGTCTGTGACCCTCAGAAAACCCCAAATCCCTCCCTCTTTCAGACAGAGAGTGGTTCCAGCTGACCTCAAACGCTCAGTCGAAACTCCTGAAGTGAGACAAGCATCACCCTTCACCATGTGGGGAAGAACAGAAGGTGCCAGTGGGCATTTCTAGAGATCAGACCACAGAATCCTGGAAACGACCTCCAAAATCCTCAAGTCCAACTTTCAACCAAATTCCACTGTGCCAATAAGCCACAGAGGGAAGTGGTGCTCATTTTTCAGGGAGGAAAGATCTGGCAGGAGCCTCAGATCCCTGCTTGGAGCCACAGAGGATGGATTTGGACCCTTACTCCTCTGCTCTGCAGAAGGCAAATGACTCAGGGTCCCCTCTCCCACAGTGGGGGGATTTCAGCAATCCGTGTCACCATGGATTTGTCACCAGCTGGGAAAGTGGCACAGGGCTCTCACGGGCACGTCAGGAATGACAAGGCAGGAATCAGTGAGGAACTATTGGCTTAAATAGCATTAATCCCACCAGTAGCTGTGGCTAAGCCTATTTTCCTAAGGATCTCAGAGCATTTTGTGAGCTGTATTTAAGCTTCAGGAAGCCTGAGAAGGACCACAGAGGGAAACAAAGAGCAGGGAGGAGGGTCCAGGCTGGCTGAGCCCAGGTGTACACAGAATTATTGTCAAACCCAGCAAAATAATTCAGTTTTCAGCTTTGCTGCTGGACAGCAGCTCCACAGAGCAAAGACATGAAAAGATCTTGAGGCAAGCACTTAGGGAAAGAGGAAATGTTCTCCAAAACCAGCACTGAGTTAAGCACCTGAACTGAATCTGCCAGAACTTTTCTAGGCAGAAATGGGATTCTTGCTCCCTTTCACCCCAGAGTAATTTTGTGCAATTTTTTCAGCTTCTACCAAGCTCTGCATTTGCCTGTTGCAAGTTTTTGTTAATCTTTCCACTAGGAAAAAAAAAATAAAATCTATTCTGCAATGAGTTTTTATACAGTATCCCAGTGTCCAAACTGCCTTTCCAACCAAGTGAGCACCCCTGAGAGCATCCCATGGCCCTGTTCGTGCTCCTCTTCCCACACTGCCACGCCTCAAGAAATCCATTTTCCACCAGGAGGACACAGAAAGTGTTCTGAGCCCCCGCTCATCCCAGCACACAAACCTGCCTCCCAAGATGACCAAGTGTGCCTGCAGATGATTTCTGTTTGAATTGAGCAATGAGGGGACAGCAGAAGTGAGGCTGTTGTACACAGAGCCATGAATTAAATCCCTTCATGAGACCCACGAACCCAGTGGGGTGCTGGGAAACCCTGGATGCACAACTATGGCACTTCACTACAATATCCTGGATTTGCCCACGCAACATTCTTTGCAGGCATCACTTAAATGTCCTTAAAGAAATTTCTGCTCAGCCCTGACAGCAAAGAAAACCAACTTTCCTCTTCCAGGTGATTTCCCCCAATCACTCCTGCAAAGGATACAAATCCAGCCAGCAGTGTCCAACAGGAACAGAAGTGGAAATCCTCTGCTCCGAGCCTCCCAAGCAGACTAAAACCCCATCCATCCTCATCATCACCAAGCACCGGCGCCAAACCCCAGCAGGGCAGAGTTGGAAGGAGCAGCTAATCCACTTACCCGAGCTATCAGCTCCCCGACCATCCCTGTCCAGGTGCCGTTGGCCTCGGGGACTCCGTAGACGCCGTCCCCAACCAGGTGGATTTTGTAGTTGAAGCGCAGGATCTCTGCCAGCTCCTTCAGCATGTCCACGCAGAAGCCCTCGTAGCGGTCGTTGCCTTCCAGCTCCTGGTGGTTCCACTTCAGCATTAAGTAAGGGTTTTCCTGCAGTGAAACTGGGCAGCTGTCATTCCCATCTTAGCCGAGGCGTCCCGCCAGCACGGAGCAGGGAGGGCAGGGCCGGAGGCTCACGGGGTGGGTTGCTTTGGGAGGAACCTTAACAAACATCCAGCTCCAGGCCCAAAAAGCACATCCCGGCCCAATGTGTCCCTCTCAAACTGGATGTAATTGATGAGGAAAGCTTGGGAGCTGCCAAGCTCTCAGAGCTGTGTGTTCCCTGGCTTCTGCTGTACAGAGGTGCAGCAGATTTATCCCAGTTTGGGACACGAAGCAGAGCCCGGGGATGATGATGTGGAGGCTGTTTCCAACTGGGAAGTGCAAAAGCAGCCCAGTGACTTCTCCAAGTCATGGCAGGACATCCAGACTTCAATCTCTCCTGGCACAGAGCCAATTCTCCAGTCTGTCCCCTTTTCAACAAACTTTTTTTGGAGTTTGGGTGTCTTTAAAGAAGGAGCAAAAATACCACTGAACAGGCAGCACCTGGAAGGGAACCTGTTGAACACTGACTGTGGTGCCTGTACATGCAAAGTTTTCATAAAAACCGTGCCCATCTTGGCCAATTTTATATAATCTTGTGGGCAGAAGGGGCAACTGTCCCTTCCAACTCAGCAGCTGTGCACCAAACAAGAACCTCATTCAGAGCTGGATGCAAACTGGCAGCGTGTCCCCATCCCAGCCCCCTCTGAACCCATCAAATACCATTTCCATGTGCAACATCGACTTGAGCTTAATCACACTGCCAGGAGTTGTGGCCCAGGCTGTAATTCGAGATGCACTCTCCTCTCCTTGGTGAAATCAGCACGGTGCAGTGCTGAGGGGTAGGAACAGGGAGCAAGATTCCAGCTGACCCCACCCGTGACGGGAACTGCAGGTGCCCCCTCCCTTACCAGGATGGTGGTGACAATGAGCGTGGTGTTGAACAGGCTGTCGGATATGTTGGAGGAGAAGATCCTGTTGTCCATGCTGAGCCCTTCCGAGACGTGCCAGTGGCCAATCTGCAGAGATAAACAGCACAATAAGGGGATTTATAGGGCGAGTCACTGCCCATATGGCTCTGGTGAGTGACAAGCCTCGAGCTGGCCCGTTTAGGGATGCTCCATTACCTTCACAACACACCCCAGAATGGGTCAGCAGAGAGATTAACCCTCTGTGCACGCCCCCACCTGCTCTGCGGTGCTGCCAGCCTGGCCCTGTGCTGCCTTCCCACGAGTCCTCCCTGCAGGGGGACAGAGCTGGGAGCCGGGCAGCTCCCTGGGAGCCACGCAGCCTTGTGTGTTGTCCCCACACGTCACCAAATTGATCCATCCTAGCCAGAAATCCCCAGTCTGAGGGCTTGTCCCTCCCAGTTCTCAACCCTTCCAGAATTGGGAGCCTCTGCCCTTCACCGTGGTGGCAGGTGATGGGACAAAGCCACCTTCTCAGTGGGGCTGCTCCACGCTCCTCTTCCAGCTCTTCACCACCACAACTGAGCACTTCCAAATCCTTTGATTCAGGCTCATCACACCCAACAGCTCCACCAACAGCCCAATTTACCCATCCAAGCATCAGTGTGGCTGCAGCAAACCTAAATTCCCAGCGTGGATAGCAGCAGGAACCAGTCACCCAGAGCTCGGGAGGTCGTCCTGATTCAGCTGTGACACAGCTGCCGTCAGCCAGGGGGAGAGAAGATTCCACAAAACCTAATCTGAACTTCAAGAGCCTAATCTCCTTCCCTCAGAGCTCTGGGCAGGCAGATCAGCACTTCCAGAAGCTCGTTCAGAGCATGCAAATTAAACTCTTGCTTTCTTATTGTCCTTACAAGAGCCTCTGCTTTTCCTCCTCTGCTTTTATTTGTGGATACAGGGAGGGCTAAGGGAGGCTAGCTCCCTCTGAACCCCTTCTCCTCCTCTGTCCCCCAGTTCCAGCACTCTGCTGGTGTCCTTTGACACATCTGTAGTGGGATGCTATGGCCCTGAGTGACCCCAAAGGTGCAGGGGGATCTTCAGAGCTCCTCCAGAGCAAATCCATGCCCAGCTCCCTCCTGTGACACCGGGACGGAGGCAGGCTGTCCTCTCACTGTCAGGGGGGAACAAATTGATTTTCCTTTCTGTCATGGGTTAATCTTATTACATGCAAGGAGGGAAAGGGAAGGTGGGACTGACTCTGTGCCCACTCCCAGCCCTGCTTGGCCTGCAGTGTGACCAAAGGCTCGAGGACTTGGGGGTGACTCGGAGCTGGGCCCAGCATGGACACCCTCACAGGCCGAGCCCCTCGGGGTGCTGAGGGAAGGACCAAGTCCTTTCCTCTCCCAGGTGCCGCTGCAAATCCAACCCAAGCGATGGACAAGCCCCACGTCAGAATCTGTGAGGAATCTCTGTGAATTCCCTCAGATGGGAATCTGTGAGGAGTCCCAAAGCCAGCCTCCTCACCCCAAGGCACAAGGAGCACAGCTTTGCACTCTGAGTCACCAAAGCCCAGCTCCTGGCCCCGCACAGACACCCCAACAATCCCACCCGTGCCTGAGAGCATTATCCAAACCCTCCTGGAGCTCTGGCAGCCTTGGGGCCGTGACCATTCCTGGTGCAGGGCTCTGGGAACAACAGCTGGGAGATTTCCCCCCTATCCAAGGGCAGGGAGCTTCCACTGTGCACAAGGTCTGAATCCACGCAGCACGGATCCCTCCTGACCTCCCCACCTCTGCTCTGAGTGCTGAACAATCTCTGCAGCAATCGCCTCTCAGAGCGACTCATCACTCACAAACATTGCCTAATTTTTCTTCCCTCACGGATTCCTCAACCAGAGATTAGTGACAGATTAACTTTAATTTTAACAGCCTTCGCTGTTCTCCAATTTGTCCCTCCCCTGCTGGCATGTGCTCAGACTAATTGCCTCTTCTCCTGACAGTGCTGTGGGTTTGACCTTGCTTGTGAAAGCACCAAGGCCACTCAGTCCCACGTGCTGGGGGCACTTCCCCACCCCTGGCTGGCCCCAGCTCACCCCTGTGCCCCTCGTGGGCTGACAAAGCTCCTCACACTGCTGTTTCTGCCCTGGCAGAGGGTGTCCAGGCCCCTCACATCCCTCTCCTGCAAGGTGGAAGTCAAGGTGATTTTAATCATCTCTATCTACATATAAAGAGCCTCTGGAAAACAGAAAACATATCCATCTGCAAAGTTTTTTTAGAAAACAATCAAATGTTCCACATGGACGTGGATGAGACCATCCTGTTGTTAAGGCTCTGGACAAGGACTTCAGGGCTTTTAGGACTCAGGGTTTTAAAGCAGTGGATGTGATTGGTCTGTATAAATACTGCAGGTGGAGGAGGTCTGCAGCAAAGAGGTAGAAGAGCTTTTTGAAGCTGCAACCATGGCATTGGCACAAAAATAAATATATACAGACCATCCAGAAATAAACAGGTTGACAAACCAGGGGAGAGGTTCCTAATGATGAGAGGAACCTGTCCTAGAAGAGCAAGGAGGGCAGCACGAGCAGCTGGGTGCAAGCTGGAGCTCAACACCTTCCAGAGAGGGATTATGTGACCTGGTGACAAGTGACAACCCAGGCCTGGGTGGAGAGAGTTCCCTCCATGCCCTCAGGGATGTGTGACCCCCGGGGCATCATCCCTGTGCCCCGAGGAGATCCAGCCCTGCCTGAAACACCCGAAGGCATCTCCAGGCAGGGCTGAAAACACCAACTGTGAAACTCGGGGTATGAACCAGCCCAAGAAGCCTGGAGCCTGGAATGAGCAGGGAAGTGCCACTGCTCCATCCCCACAGGCAGAGGAGGTGCCTCAGTTTAGCTGCTCTGAAAAAGGTGTTTCTGGGTTGGTGGCACAGAAGGATTTCTCGTGTCTGTAGGAAATCCCCACATGGAGCATTCTTAGTTCACTCTTTCCACCCTGTGTGCAGAGGCTTTGAGGCTCCTCACAGTGTGAGGTGATGAAATACCTCTCAAAATAACGATTTTAATGAAACCTTCCACTTCTTTTTCTGTAGGCACAGGGATGACAGGGCAAGACTTCTCCACGAGCTTCAGAGGCACCACAGGTATTTAGCATCCCCATTCCCAGCTTCAAATTAAGGTAAAGCCAGCCCTGAATCCAGATCTTGGAACGGGCAGACAGCAACAGGCACCTTCTGGGCTCTGATTACAAGTGCTGTCCCACAGCTTGCAGCCATCATCTCCCCTCTCCGTGTCCCCAGGAAAAGGAGGAAAGGCACAACGCAATCAGGATGCCCCAAGGAGAGGGAATCTGGGAGTGACTGAGCAGGGGAAAAAGGGAATCAAACAAACAAATGCAGGAAATCCCTCTGAGGACACTGCCCAGGTCTGCCATGGGGTTGGATTCTGCTGGTGCCAGCATAACAAGAAGGCAGAAGTTCCTCCCCTGAAATTAGCACTGAAAGCATCAACTGTTAAACCAAAGAACCATGAGAGACACCCACCCCTCACCCCTGAGGCCACCAGCATCCCCCAGATGTCCCCTCTGGACCCCACAATTGGCACTTGGCCCAGCCCAGGCAGGGCTGTGGTGGCACACGCTGGGTTTGCCAGGCAGAAGCCACAGAGCTCTTGGCAGAACCTGTCCCTGGGCTGCTCCTGGGGGTAGCAGCTGAAGAGGAACCAGCCCCAGCGAGGCTGATTAACTGCTGCTAAATTAAAAAGGTTTGATGTGGCCGGGACCGTGGAGGATCCCAGAGCTATCGGCGGGGAACTCATCTGTATCTCATCAACATCCCAATTAACAGCCCCAGCCCTTCCACTGCTCTGTCTCAGGACAGCAGCAGGGCCTGTGCTTCAGTGGAGACTGGTCGGCCTCGCTCAGGATAGGGTCAGGGTCTGCAGCTCCCCCCTTCCCCTCCTAAATCACAGCCCCCCCTTCTCTCCCTTCCCCCATGAAGTTCCCAAACCCTCAGCTCATGATTTACAGCAAATCACTCTGCTGGAACTCTGCAGTGTTCTTTAGAGGGGCAAAGAAAAAGGGGAAAAAAATTAAAAGATGACATTTACCAAACCCAGCCCTTGTCAGATCTATAGATCACCAGCACATTAATGAGCCTGTGCTTTATCGAGCATCCTGTGAGCAGAGAGAGCAGCTCTCATATGGCTGTGGAAAAAAAATTCCTCTGGTTAAGCTAAATCAGGAAAAGACGTGTTGGGTGCGTTACATAAATGTATTAAAAATTGGATGTCAAAAAGCCCTGCCTCTCCTTGCCCAAAAGCAGCAGCAAGTTAGGGAAGCTAAGTGTCTCTAATTTGCTTGCTGGCTGGACCAGCCTCAAAATTCGGTGAACTCTCCATCAAAGCTGATGAGCTGGAAGTCCCTGTGGCCTCACTGGATGGAAGGAGAGAGAGGAGGAGAGGGAAGGAGAGGAAGAGAGGAACAGGCAGAGTTAAAATGAACTTGGTTAAAAGTAAGCAGGGAATAGAAGTGTTTCAAACAAATCAGTTAATACAACCCTTGGGAGCAAGATTGTCTCCAGGATGTGAACGCCTGTTCTTTACCCTTTAATTAAAATATTTTTAATGATTTATTTAGTCGCTTTCATTAAAAGAAGCCAGGCTGGCAACAAGAAAATAACCATTTGTGGCACAGCAGAGCTGCCTTTGGCTTCCCTTTGCAAGACGTGGAGGGGAGGCAGGTTGGGCAGGAGCCTGACAGGTCTCACAGCTCTCTGGGGATGCTCTTCCCAGTTTAACACAGCTCAACAAACTCCTCTAGGCTGGGAAGGGCCCTGACGCCCCTCTGGGCACTGCCGTGGATCAGGAAGAGCTGTCACAGGAGCAGTTTTATAAAAATCAGCTCTCTCCTGGCGGGTTTGTGACAGGGCAGGGCTCGCAGCCACCCCCAAGGCACTGCCCTGTCCTTCCAGCACTTTTTCCCCTGTGCCTGGAAGGGCTCGATCTCCCCTGCAGCCTGCTGGGGAATTTGGAAAGCTCAACCCCAGGCACAAAGCTCCTCATTTACCGAGCCGTTACAGCAGGTCAGCAAAGGTTTTCTCCTGTCACACCACGTTTGTGGGGAAGAGATGAGACTTCATTCTCAGGGCAGATCAGGCTGCAGTCACAGCTCCCCGTGGAGCTCTGCGAGATGCTCTGCTCCAAGAGGACCTGCGAGTTTAACGTGAAGTCCCTGCCACATTCAAACACATCAAAACCAAAGCTGTCACAGGGAGCTTTGCAGCGCTTCCTTCCTGAATCCAGCTGAATTCGTGCTCTTATTAATGCAGATGGGCTTGGATCTGTCACTTCTGTTCAGAGGGTGATGGGTTTGGGAGAGGATTAAAAGGGCATTGATGCTGTGAGGGATCTCTGTGGGGAAAATGCCATCCCAGTGCCCCCTGCTCGCTCCAAGAGAAGCAGCATCAAAGCCAAGCTGTCACTCGACAGGTAAGAGCTGGCAGGTGACATCCTTGCCAAGGCTGAAATTCGCTGCTGCCAGGCCAAGAGAGGGTTCCTGGTGCCAAAATGCTTTGTTGGTGAGGGTAGGATACAATGGCTTTTGTTTTCTGCCAGCATCTAGAAGTGGCAATCCCTGAGAAAAGGGCAGCAGTGGAGTTGTCAGCAGGGAAACAAGACAGATTAAATCCCCCCTTTTTTTTCTTTTCCTTTTTTTTTTTTTTTTTTCCTGGGACTTCTCTTTTTTTTTCTCCTGAATGAGGTTTGGATTTAACCAGCAAATTCCTTGGATGGCTGTCGTGTAATCTCACCAGTCTGATATCCTCAACTTCAGCTCAAACCGGAAAATATGGCTCGGGCAGAAAGTGTGAGATGAGGAAATACCACTCAAATTAATGATTTTAATGAAATCTGCTCGGTGTTCTGTGGGCAGAGGAAAGCTGTGAGGCACCTACGAGCACTGAGACAAAAAGTAAAGGAGTGTGAGCTGAGCAAACCTGTTGGAGAGGAGCCATAAACCGAGAGTGAAATGAGCTTGAACTCTGTGAGGGGCGACGGGGAGCTCCTCACATGGGGTTGCCCCATTTGCTTTCCCTCCCAGAAACAGAAAAGGTTCACAGTACCCATTTCCCCCCTCCATTTCATGGAAAATTCTCCCATTTTCCCCACAGCCAAATAACTTTAAGCAAAGGCAGCCACAAGCTTAAGAACTGAAGGGTGGTGAGCGTGAGCTTGCACCTGGCACAGACTCCCTGCCCTGAATTAGCACCTGCAACAGGCCAGAGGTTGGCTCTGCCACCACCCCCTCCAGGGCCTGACCGATAAGAACAAATCCAAATTATCCTGAGGCTAAAAATCCACCCCAAACATTCCTGATAAAGCCAAACACATCAAGTTTGCCAGCGGAAGCTCAACCAGAGCTAAGGTGGCACCCAGAGCACCTCGTGCTGCAAACGAGGGGGGGTCCACAGCCCCTTTTGGTCCCCCGAGGCTCCCCCTGAGCCAAGGGCAGCCAGGACCCGCTCCCAGCCCTCCCCTGGCTGCTCTCACCTGCCGGAAGCCACCTCGTGTGTGCTGCAGGATTTTCAGGGCGTAGTTGGAGCGTTGGCCTTTGCTGTTGAATTCGATGTGGCCGGTGAGACCTTCCAATTCTACCTGTCCAAGAGAGACTGAGTTACAGCGCCCAGCGAGGCTGCCCCAGCCCAGAGCCCCCCCAGAGACAGGAGGGACAGCCCCACACTCCCAGCAAGGCAACCCTCTCTTCTCAACCTTAATTATTGTTCTCTCAGGTGGCCACTGACACACTGAGAGCCTCAAGCTGAGCCAAGGGGAATCTAGGTTGAATATTGGGAAAAAGTTTTTCGCTGAAAGGATGATAAAGCACTGGGATGGTCTGCCTGGGGAGGGGGTGGAGTCACCATCCCTGGATGGGTTTAAAACCAGACTGGATGTGGGCCATGGTCTAGGTGAGGTGTTGGGTTGGACTCAGTCTTGGAGGTCTCTTCCAGCCTGGTCACTCTGTGATTCTGTGAGTTTTTTGGAGTCTGGATAGAGGAGAAAAGACTCAGAGAGTAACCAGCACAAGGTGCAGGACTCTGCAGGTTTCCTCGCTCTGGAAAAACCAGCTCCGCATCCCCTCACTGCCTCCCTCCATCCCAAGACTAAGACCACTGAGTCTCTGAGCAGCAGAGCTATGGGGAGCTGGAGGATTTTGTTGTCCCTGGATAAAGGTGAGATTTAAAACAATGGGCCAAAGTGGTACAATGCTCAGGTTCAGCTGAGCTTTCCCCTGGGGGGAAAATAAAACTCAGAAACCTGCTCCTGATGTATGTTCACCTCAGCTCTGAGGAGCCACAAACCCCAACTATTTCACAAGGGTGGAATTTCACAGTGTTCTCGTGCCAGGTTTAGGCTTGTTTGGTTCCCAAAATGACCATTATGACCATTTTGGGTTCCAAGGAGCCCAATCCCACAGGAGAATTCGCATCTTGCCCCTGAGCAACTGTACTGCACAATCTCACATCAGCTCAAATCACTTAGAAACATTCATACTTTAAAAAAAAATAAAATCAAATAAAGAGAATTCCAGCTTTTCTGCAGCAAAGCCTGAAAAAAGGGAGAGTTTCATGTCATTCCAAGGCCGGTGACAACGCAAACCCTCAGATCTCTCTTTTCACTGCCTTCAAAGAGCCCGGGCCAAGGCAGCCCTGCTGCTGGGCAGCCGCCAGCCCCCTCTCACCATTCTCAGGTAGTTCATGAGGCTGGTGCCGTGCTGCCAGATCTGTGCCGAGCCGCAGGACAGGGGCTTGACGCCGATCTCCTGGCTGCGGTTCAGCTCCTGCACCGCCGTCACCACGGCGTACACGGCGTCGAACAGCAGCGCTGAGGACAGCTGCGGGGGAAAGGCAGGGAAAAGTCAGCTTGGGACAGGAAAATCCATCCTTGCTGCTGCACCTCGGAGCTGGAGAGCGCTCTGTGCACAGCCTGGGTCAGCTGGGATGCCCTTGATGCGGGCTTCTTTCATCTGTCCCTGTCATATCCCTCTGTCTCTGCTTGTCCTTGTTCCTTCCCAATCCTTTCCAGCTCAGCTCCTGCATTTTTCCTTTCTTAAGCAAGGGAGGCTTTGCAGTGTTTTGGTGGCTCTGATCAACCTGCTGGCTGTGGGGGAACGCTCCTGAGAGAAGCAGGAACTTCCAGGGGGAATTGATCCTGAGATTTCATGCCTGCTCCCACAGAAGGAAACTCAACTGTGCTGCCTCAGCCATCTCCAACCCCTTCTTTGACAGGCAGACCCACAAGAAATGAGGTTTGCTAGATCTGCTTGTCCAGCAGCCAAATCCTGCTTTTCAGACCCCACAAATCCTGCCTTTCATCCCTCGCTACAATCTCCAGTCCCCTGCTGGAGCAGCACAGCTGAGGGAATGCCCACAGCGTCAGATCTCATCCCCTCTCCCGCTCACCTTGGCTCTGGTCGCCTTTGCCCAGGTTTCTTTGTCCAGCAAGCCTCACAAACCCCGTTTCTCACCCGTGCACAGCAGTTTCCATGGCTTTGGGCTCGTTAACAATCAGCTATTTTCTCCCTCGTGCTCACTGTTGCGGCTGAGATTTCACTTTTAATTACTGTCACCTCCTGACTCTGCTGGAATTAAGCCGTTGCAGCTCATTACTATCAAGGCTGCATTTTCCTCATGGATACTTCCAAGAGCATCCTCTTCCCATCCCAGCTCCTGGCAGAGGAGCTCCAGCCTGGGGCTGCTTTCCCCACCTTGCCCTGGCTGTGACTTCCAGCCCTGCAGCGACCTCTGCATCCTCTCCCCTCCCAGAGCCTGACCAGGTCTATTCACTGCTCCCAGTGGCCCTGCAGGGTCAATCTCACCCAGCTCAATGATCCCAACAAACCTTGGGCTTCCCCTCTGCCGCTAATTTGGATTTAAGCCTGCTTGGTCTTACTCAGACCAGTGGTGAGACCTCGCTGACCACACTGGTGTGGGATGAGGGCACTTAAAAAGCAGCACAAAACCCGTAAGTCATCTGCAACTGCAAGGCAGGATTCCAGCCCAATGCCATCAAAAGCCCAAACACCATCTCTGACAACACCATCGACCTCCACCAACTCCTCCAACCTGCTAAGGCTGACCTCAACATTCCCTCCTGCAAAGCCTTTGCCAGAGATTCTTAAAGAGGCTGAAAAATCCTTCTCCCCACCTTTCTTTTATCCCTTCAATACAAATTCTTTCCCTGACAGGGCTTCTCCAGCCTGTCCTGTCCTCAGCCCCTGTTCCGTGAAGCTCTTTCCACACACTTAATTTGAATTATGAACTTAATCCCGTTCAGGTTACAGGATGTCACACCCAATTAGAAATTCCTTTCCTGAATCAGGAACCATATTAACATCAGATGGACAAATGAAAATGTTATGAGACCAAACACAACCCCCACCACCCCAAAGTTCCCCCCATTTCCTATCAAATCAGGATATTGGCCCAGCATTTTTAATTTTCTCCTGCTGGGTTTCCATTTCCATTTTCCCTGAGCAGTTAATCCCTTATTAGCTGGTGAGCAAGAGACTTGTAGATCTCAGTGAAGCATTTGACATTATTGATTGGAATGTTTTACTCGTGAACTCTGGAAAATTCATTAGGATTTCTGCCAGCAGCCTTTATGATTTCAAGCAATTTAAGTACTGAGAAGAGTGTGGAGATACACAGGATTGAGTCCTCGTGGCATGGAATAGGAATTCCTTCCCTGCAGCCTGACTTTGCATGGAACAGATGCAAGCTACAAAGTTTTGGGGTCATAACCTTCAGCAAAGGAGTGAAAAAAGACCTTTGGAATATTCTCCAGGCAAATCCATCCAGAGGGATCTGTCACTGCCCTCATGTACGTTGCTCAACTTTCCCCATGTCACCTATAAAAACCTCTCACCGCTTTTATATTCTCGTTTTAAACCACAGCTTTGTCCCTCTGTCACAAAAAAGCCAATTTGTCTGCTAACAAATTGATTCTCTCCCTCGCCTGCACCATCTGATTTGTGCAGAGCCCTGTTGGTTTTGTGCCTCTCTGCAATATCAGAGCTCCATGGAAAATCCATGGGGCTTGGGGGACTTCCCTCAATCCCCAAAGCCAAATTCTTAACAATTCTTGACACTGAAGCATGAACAGGTTTGGCTACTCTGGGTTTTGCCATGTGGGGTTTTTCTTCTCTCCCTAAAACATTATCAGCTGTATCTTTGCCCCCAAACCCAACACGGGGAATTAAAACCATTAAAACCCCGTGAAATAGACTTTGCAATCTGGATTTTATTCAATGACATAAACACTTAATTACAAACATCTGTTTTAGCCTAAATTCTAATTACCAAATCTAGCCATCTGTAATTTGAATGATTTTCTCTGATTTCCTTTCTTTGCAATGTGATTAATGGGAATGGTGTTAGAGCAGGCAGCTCCCTCCTCTTTTGTCAGAGGCTTCCTCAGCTCCAGCAAGAATGCCCTGGGATTTTTGCAGCTCACAGGAAACCTCCCTCCTGTCACTTCCAGCTGTTGAGCTTCCTCTTCTCTCTTTAGGATGAGTTATCCCACGGGATAACTCCTTCCCAGGGCTACAAGGGGAAGTTCTATCACACAGAGATGCTCCCTGCCAGATTTCCAACAGCAGTGGCAGAAAGGTCCTGGATTCACCTCACAGACAAAAGAAACTCTGCCTGGGAATATTTCACCTCTGCTCTGTCACTTCCCTACCCTCAAATCCTTTCCCCATCTTGGGGAATCTTGAGGAATTCCAGTCCCCCCAGGCATCATCTCGCACCCTCACCCCTGCGGGTTTTGCTGGATGCTCAAGACAACGCAGGGTAAGGACCTAAAATGAGAATTTTCATTTCCCCGTCATACCTGCTGCTGGTTCCTGCCACATCCTGTTTGCACTAGGAGGAGGAGATTTGGTTTTAAAGCCTCTCAACAGCCCAAAAAGGAAGATTCCTGGTAGAAATCCCATGGAGTCTGAGTAGGGCAAGCTGACTGCAGCTGCCTCTGGGTGGAAGAGAGAGCAGGATGGTCCTGGGCACACGAGCTCAAGTCAAGCCAAAGGATGTGGGCACTAAGGGCAAAAATCTCCTTATTTTTCCTCTTAAGGATCCCTTTGTGGGGACAATAAGGAGGTTTTCAGCATCTCAGCTCATCAAGGGGGTCCTGAGTTCCTTAAAATCCATGCAAAGGGTTCAGCTGCTGATATTTTCCTCTCTCTCTCCTCCTAGTTTGCAGATCTGCTTTGCAAACTCTCCCAGCTGTGCAGAATCCCTGGGGAATGCTCCAGTGCTGCTGTGCACCCTCCTCGGGGAGATGCTGGAGCGTAGAGCACAGCTCAGCCCCTCCTGGGCCATCTGCAGCCACAGCCCCCTCTCCACGGGGCATTTTCCTGGAGTTTAAACACACGGGGACAGACTTCACCCAATCAGAGCTGTGTCATGCCCTGCAGAGAAATGCATCCCCACAGAGAAATACAACCCAAATCAAGATTAGGCTTGAATTTAAAGCTGGGCTCCCTGTCCAGCACAGAGAAGCTTTGCTGAGCTCTGCACTCCAAGGTCTTTTGGGCAGCTTTGGCTTTTAGGGTCACTTTGGTGTTTTCCACATCAGGAGACTCCTCTGCAAATCACAGATTGACAGCCCAAGTTCTCTCCTACTTACTTAATAAAAATGCTCTGCTCTGGCTCTTCCTTCCCATTCCTGGACCAGCACCTCCCCACAAAATCCAATCCAAGGTACAACAGCAGCCTGGGGATATCCCTGAACCTTTTAGCACCAGATTAAATAGGTTTAAATAATTAAATTATTTAATATTTTAAATAACTTTTAAAAAATATATCTGAGAGCAGAATTTCTAGCCCTGTGTTGCTCAGGACCATCCAGAAGCTCTTCCCACAAGGGTTTTTCCATGGTCTGTCACAGTTCCCAGCTCAGGGAGGTTCTGGGGGATGGGAATGGACTTTACTTACTGCCGGCCCAGTGAAAGGAGCATGGTCACAATTCTCCTGCCAGGACTGGTTGAGGCTCTGCACAAACTCTTGGAAGAAGGCGTGAGACTGGTTGAAAATGGAGAATCCCAGGATGTTGACTCGGTCATCCAGCAGGCTATCCAGGCGCTGGAGGGAAAACTCCTACAGCAGCCCAAAACAGAAAATGGGATTAGAGGGAAAAACAGGCACTGAAAGCTTCAAACCCGCTCAGGGGAAGGGGAGCTGTGAGATCCTGGATCCTGTGAAACCCACCCAGCTCTTGGCAAGAGCCTGGCTTGTAACCAGGACTGGACTCAGGGTGCTGCTCACCTCAGGCTTTTAATGAAGGTATCGGCAAAATCCAGTATTTTATTCACCAAATTCACAAAACAAAACCCCCCAAAACCCTCCGAAGAGGGTGTCACACCTACTGAGTAAAGCTGCTCTATCACCACATCCAATTTGGTGACACCAAATTTCAACCCTTAAATTAAATCAGTTCTTTCCTACAGGAGGAAGAACCGAATTCTACCTGACCCTAAAAAACCCCACTCCATCACTGCTCCTTTCTGCTGCCAGGAGGAGATGCTACCCTAGTGCCCTGGGGAGGGTCGGAGGGTGCCTTGACTGTGGGTTATGGAGTTGGGAGCCTCCTCTTGCGTTTTTGCAAGAGGTAAGAAGTATAAAAACAACTACATTAATTTTTTTTAAAAAATATTAAAGCAAAAACTGATTGCTCAGTTTGGCTTCTCACATCCATGGGAGCAGTGAAGACTCCCAGGGAAGAGTTCAGCCCTCCTTGTCCTATTAGCAGGGAATAATGGCAGTTTCCTCACTGATTTCTCTCCTGCTAATTGCTGAAGTAGAGTGAGAAGGTGGGAGTGACAGTTTCAGCGACTGCTGGATGCCCATCACGGACACAGCTGTCCCTGGGCTCCCTGGGGGATGAGATTCCAGCAGGTCGAGCCATTATTTTTTTTATATTTGCTGGGCACGCAGAAACAATTCCTGCCAATCTCCCAAACATGGAACTTACAGGACTATTCCAGCCCGGCCAAGACCCACGGGAATGCGCTCAAACCCAGGATGAAATGTATTTTGGAGACATTGGGAAACGTGAAATTGCCTGGGAACTATTGATTCATCTGGATGCTCTTATCCCCCTGCCTTGCTGACAGGTGATCCATTCAGCCATGCCAGGGCAGGTGGCTAACGAGGAGCTGGGCCTGAGGAGCTGCTGGCTGCAGGCAGGAGGGATGGATGTGAAACCCCTGTAAAATCCTCTCTCCCCGCAGCCAGAGCCTCGAGGCAAATCGTGCAGGGCACCAGGCAAACAGGGCACCACTGCCCTCTTGGCTTCGGGAGGAAAATGAGATGTTTTGTACCAGAACAGCCACAAAATCTGAGGTTTCATCTCATGCCAGCCCGCCCCAGCTTCAGGGCAGCTGAAATTGGGGCGTTTATTTATTTATTTTGTGCCTTTTTTCCCCTGAAAACACTTCCAAGCTTTTGAAGGTTTTGTTGTGCTCTGATCTTAAAATAAGCAATTACTGGGTGAGGGAATGAAGGTGGTCTCACTGAAGCAGAGGTGAGATTCACCCCAGCCAGGCACAGCCACAGCCACAGGGCAGAACCTACAGCTCCTGAGTGAGTGCCAAGGTCAGAACCAGCCCCCTGAAGGGATCTGTTCCCACTTTTCCTGCGTAAACTCCATGCCCCTGCCCCGAGGCAGCTGCCAGGACTCTCTGCCTGCAAAACAACCGCAGCCAGACCCCGAGAGGCTCCCCCAGAGCCAAGCGTTTGCTCTGGTTCAAACATTACCAGCAGCTTTGCCCAGCTCCCATCACCACTGGCTGCTTTGTGCAAACTTTGCTCTTTTCCTACCTGGAGAAGCCTCACCTGGGAGAGAAACCTGGAAGCCAACCCTCTCCATACCCATCTTTTTCCAGGCGAGTCTCCAGCTGCAGCAAACCCCATTTCTGTGGCTGCCCCGTCCATAAAGCATCACCTCTGTGACACACAGGGGTGGCATGGCCTGTACCCGACCCTCCCACCCTCTGCTCCAGCTCCAATCTTTGGCCATTAAATGCTTTTCCATCAGAGGAGCACAAGAGCAGCCAGCAGGGCCGGCTGGGGAGGAAATGAGCCGTGAGCTGCCTGTGCAATGAGATGGAGATAAACCACCCGAGGGGGACGCACTTCATTTGCAGTGGGATAAGAGAGATTTGATAAGGTCAGGCTTTGCTGCAGAGGGCACAGGGGTGACAGCATCCCGATATTCCCAGAGCTGCCAGCTCAGCTTCTGTCCCTTGTTTTCGGTGGTTTTCTTTTTCTTTTTTTTCCTTTTTACACACTCATTCACCACGCTTGACATTTCCAAACCCACGTTTTGCAAACAAAGCCTCATTTGCTACTCGAGGCCTGCACCTCTCAGCTGATTTCCCACCCATCCTGCCCTCATCCCAGGCTGCAAGAGGCAAACACAGGCAGGCCAAGGGGTGGAAAACCCCTGATCTCAGGAGTATTTTCCAGTGGAGAGCCAAGGATTTCTCTCTGAGACACAGTGAAGTTGATTCCTACACAAAATACTTTCCCAGCTGCCTTTTTCTACTCCTGGATTTACTCTCAGTGCTGGCTGGAGCTTTTGCAGAACACAAGATTCCCAATGCAGAAAGAGCAAAGAGCCATTAGGAAAATAACTCTGATATCCTGTTTAAGAGGGGATTCCACCTGTGCAAACACAGCTTTGTAACCACAGGCTTTCAGAAAATGCCATCAATAACATGGGTGCAAACAGCAGCTCCCTCATTTCCTCCCATTCCACTGTTTTGTTTTTTTTTAATCCCTCTCCCTACTTCAGAGGATTTGCAATAATTGCCCAAAATTTGGCCCTCAATCTCAGTCCAAGATGAGTTTCAGTGAAGACCACCGGGAATCAAGCCAAGGTGAATCTCAGGCACACAAATCCTGCCTTGCCTGAATTCCTCCCCCCTCTTTCCACTCTGTTTTTAAAAACACCCACCACATGTCAATATTCTGTTTCAAGAGAGCTCAGTAAAAAATTAGACCCGGAGGATCTGCAGCCAAAATTAATGAACTTTTTTTCACAGAAAGAAAAATCCCCAGGCCTCGCTCCGATCACAGCAAATTCGGCAGCAGGCACCAGCAGGCAATTACAGTGTAGATTTTCTGACTGCTACTACAGGGCTGCAACCACGAAGTGTGTGCCGTTAAATAACAACACTTAGCAATTCCGTGGCATTCTATATTTTCCGAGTGCTAGGCACACATTAGCTAATTGAATTCCACGGGGTTCCCTGGGAGACGGCGCTGGAGGAGTTATTAGAGGATGAAGTCACTCGGCGGCTTCCTGCGCCGCTCCACCTGCACTCCCGCTTTCCAGCAGCACACAAACCCCGTGGAATGACCCCAGCACCGAGGTCGCTGCCAGGACCTGGCTTGTAAAAGCCCCAGAGCCCAGCTCTGTGACCCTAAAGCTGTGAGATGGGATTTTGCAGCGTGGCCGGGTGTGTTATGGTCAGACCTGCGGGATGCAGTCCCCGTTCCACTGGGGACACAAGGCCATCGGGAACAAGCCACTGCAATCTTTGCAGGTGGGGAGGGAGGATCAGCTGATCCCAGCCAGGGTTCTGCACCCACAAGCCCTGTCCCAGCTCAGCTGGCTCCGGGCTCCTGCAGCAGCCGTGAGTTTGGGAGGGAATTGTTCCTCCTGGCCTGCCCGTGGCACTCTGGGACACCCCAGCCTGGCCTTGGACACTTCCAGAGATCCAGGGGAAGCCACAGCTGCTCTGGGCACCCTGTGCCAGGGCCTGCCCACCCTCCCAGAGAGGAACATCTCCCCAGTATCCCACCTAAATCTAACTTCCTTCACCTTAAAACCACCTCCCCTTTCCCTATCACCCCATGCCCTTGTAAGAATTCCTCTC
Source organism: Regulus satrapa (assembly GCA_013396955.1). Lineage (NCBI taxonomy): Eukaryota > Metazoa > Chordata > Aves > Passeriformes > Regulidae > Regulus > Regulus satrapa. The sequence goes on along the minus strand of VWZN01018082.1, from coordinate 454,698 downwards.
CAGCCTCTTGTAGGTAATGTTTAGGCCCTGGAAGGTGCTGTAAGTCTCTCCAAAGACTCTCTCCTCCAGGCCGAGCAGCCCAAATGAGATGTGGGTTAAAAACCTGCCTTACAACACAAAACATCAAAGCCAGCATTTATCTATTGGCATCTCACTAATGAGGTTCCATCCCAAACCTGCAGCTAAGCAATCAACTCCTAAGCTAAAGGAAATCCCAGAAATTATGGCCAGTTCTTCCCTCACCGCTGGCTCCACTGCCTCCCAAGAAGAGTGGCTGCACAGAAAGGGCCAGCCCAGCAGGAAATTGTCCCTGTCACAGCAGCCTGCCTGGCAAAAAACCCCATATTTTAAAGCATGGAGCCACTCCCCAGCCCCGCCACGCTGGGATGTCCCTCAGGAGAGTGGCTCCTGGTAATTTTTCCCCCTGCAGCAGCCACGGTGCTGCTCAGCACTGCAGCAGCTCCTGAGCTCCTTCCAGCAGCATCGATTTTGCCGGTGATGCTGTTCTGCAGCCCGTGTGTGTGAGCAGGACCTCGATCCTTATCTCATTTTTAATAACCCAGGCTGCGGGGAGGCAGCGAGCGGTGCCTGCAGGGGATGAGCCTAAAGAGGGGCTCCTTCCCCTGCCAGGGACTCCCAGACCTTCCCACAGCCTGTCTGCCCTCACCCCAAGGCTCTGCAAGGAGCAGGGTTTGCTCAGTTCAACAGCAAGATGTCCACTCCATCCCTCCTCTCTCCCTCGCACACACACACGGCTTTATCTTTCTCTCCTAATCACTGCAAGAACTTTATTGGATTTTTGGATCTGCTGATTAACAGCCTCTGGAACACCCTCCACAGCACCGTGCTCAGCGGGAGAAGCTCGCTGCTGTAAACTCAGCAGAGACTGCACTGACCTCGCTCCCCTCCGGCCCTCTGACAGCACCGAAAGCTGATTTACACCACGCCCAGGACACTCTGTGCTGTTCCTTCTCCTTTCTTTTAATGTGGGACGGGAAAGGAGAACACCGGGCCAAGGCTTCCATTTCTCTATTAAAGCCTCACCCTGGCAAAACCTCTTTACCAGAGTGTTTGGTGCTTAGGAAAGCTCTCCAAACCCAGAGTGCAATGTCCATCCTGAGATTTCTTGGCAGCTCCTGTGCAAGAGCCAAACCTGCAGCGCCAGCTCAGCACGGCCCTGGTGACATCGCCGTGTGTGTCATTATTCACCATTTCAGGGCTAAGAAAATATCCCAGAGCAGGTTCTTTGGGCAAACAGAACTCCAGGTTGTCAAAGGTAGAACTAAAACACTTCACCCAAAAGGAGCCTGACCTTGCATTGGTCACTTCTTCACCCCCTGGCTCCAGTGACCAGTTTTTTTTTTCCCCAAAAAACCTCCTCTGTTTGATGTGTTAGAGAAAATTCCTGCCTTTTCCTCTCTGGATCCTGCTGCCCTCAGAGCTGAGTTGCCAAGCCTGTAAATCATTCTAAAGCTCTGCTCAGAACACATTTATTTGTTTACTCAAGTGGACAATATTATGTTAAGTGCTTTCTATGGTTTTCCTGAAAGGCTCCATTTATTTATAAACTATTGATGGAGTCAATAAGTTTCTAATGGGCCACATGTAAAAATCAATTTCTCTAGGAGGGGAAAAAAAACGTGGAAAAAAGTCATCATAGCAACAATTTGAGTAGGTAAGTGGATGGAGTAGATGTACTCAATGCTAGTTGGCCATTCAGGTAGGGAAGGAGAAGCTGCGGCCGCCGTGAGCTCAGGGACAATTTAGGGGAATCATATTTATATCCCTTATTTGGATTTCTCTTCCAAAAAAAGCACTGATGTACCCTATGGCTCTTAAACCTCCTCATGCAAGGCCTGCTGTTAAACTTTGGAGGCTGTTCTTCCAACAAGAGCACTTTTAGGAAAAGACTCTGCCCAAACTTCAACTTCTCCGCAGGGAGCTTGAGATTTGGAGGGAGACAAACCCACAGAGAGGTCAAATGCTAAATGTTGGGACCTGAAAAAAACACAACTCTTGGGAAAGAAGGTGTGGGAAGAGGGAAAGAGAGAGGTTTGCCCTCACCTCAGCGGTGCTGGGGTATATCTGAGAGAAGGATTTACCCAAAAATTGGGAATCAAGCACAGGGACCTGGTCAGAAAGTAAAGAAGGCTTCAGGCAGGGAGGCACAGTCACTGCTTTGTCTAAATCCTCCTTCCCTCATGCTAACTAGAATGAGGAGAAATTGCTTTGGCAGCCTTGCAAAAACCTGATTTGTTTGCCCTGCTACCACATGCCACTGAAAATATGATCCATAAATCCCAGCAACGATCGGGGCTCTCCAGAACACTTTGCATCAGCTGCTGGGAATCAGGAGGGCTGGCTGGGCTGAGAGGGGAAATTTGTCACAGGGCAATGAGACTCTGCCTTCCTCACCTGGGCAAGGCACACCTGGCAGCAAACACCACGGCCTGTGCTGGAGCTCATGGGAAAAGGAGATTTATTCACCAAAATAAAAGTAATTTCACAAAACCTAAAGCCTGGTCAAAGCCTAATCTCTAGTTCCCTGTCCCCGTGCTTGATTTGATATCGTCCCTCCTTTCTGAGGGATGTCACCCTGCTGACAAGCTGCAGCAGAAACGTGTGACACACTCTGGAGATCTGGACACCAATTTCCCCTCCAGTTCCAGTTCCAAGCTGACAATTCAGCTTTGAAAACCTCGTCCTGTGTGAAGAAGTCTTCATAAATCACCAAACAAAGAAGAGAAAGCAGGAAACAAGGCAAAAAAACCCCAAACCCGGACTGATTTATCTGGTCTGTGGGAGCTGAACATGACAGCTGTTTTATCAGCAGCAACACCTGCACACAGTTTTGTCAGGGAACAAAACTGCACCCAGTGAATTGCCCTGCCTGACTTAAGGCACTGGGAAACCTCCTTTACACCTTCCCCCTTACAGTAACAACTTTAATTGTTCCAATTATTCCCATCTAATCGCCTTGACAAATATTTTGAAATTTGAACCCAGCCTGAGGTCCAGATGTTATTTTAAAAAAAAAGCCAAAAAACAAAAAAGAACCCCAAAGAAACAGAGAGGGGGAAAAAGAAAAAAAACCCACCCCAAGAAAGACAAAATCCAACAAGCCACACAGAATTAACAAGCTAAAAGAATTAATTGTAGCGTGGGGTTTTGGAGGCATCCAACACCCCTCCTACTCTGTGCTGCTGATTTCAGGGATTTCCAGTGCTGGAAGGAACATTTCCTTCAATGCACAGCAGTCTGCTTGCAATGGTCTATTTGTGCATTATTTATTAATTATTATTATTACTATTTTGCACATCATTACCCCCTCACACGGCCGTGAGCTCCCGTGAGAAGGGAAGGGATGCTGAACAGTTCTGAGATCACCCCAGCACCTCTTCAGGCAATTTCATCCCTCCCAAAAGTCCCAGAGCAAGGGAATCATCACCACGTGGAGATGCCAGGGAGAAGCTTGGGCTGGATGGGGATTTTTAGCCAGGGGATGGAGGACAGGAGGGATGCCAGGAGCGCCCCAGATGCAGGTGATGGATGTGGGGGGGGAAGACAAAAGCACCAGACCTGAGAGTTCCATCAGGACTCCTGGAAAATTTTCCAGGCTGCTGCTGCTGACAAAAGCGAGTCCCTGGAGCTGGCTGAGGGAGGCTGATAATGAATTTGCACGCGGGAAAGGAGCCTGTGGATATTTTTACATCGGGCTGCTCGCCTCGGCTCCCATGGAAATGCGTCGGGGGCTGAGGGCTCCTCCTCATCTGCTCCAGTCGGCTACTGGGAGAGCACTGGTGCCACTCCCTGCAGCCACCAGGCTGGCACAGAGGGGCCACCACCCTCAAAAATCCCCTCCTGTGCCTCAGCACACTGAGAATTCCCTCCTCTCACCCTCACGGAGAGCAGAGCTGCACCACACCACGAGCTGTCGGCTGGGATGCGCTTATTAAATAAAATTAATGCTAAAAGACAGAAACAGAATTCCCCTCTAGAGCTGCAGGGCAGGTGTTTAATTCAGCATTTTATCCTATTTTCTCCTCTTTTTTTCTTTTTTTGCCTGAGATATTTTTCCATCTCCAAGCAGCTCAGTGCTCTACAGACTCTCTATTCCCTTTCCTGATGGGTTCTCTCTCCACCTAAGCCATCTTTTTGCTTGCTCCCCTCGACAGCAGTTCACTATGATTTTATCTTTTCTATTAGGCAGTGATTGCAGAACCTCAGAGGGTTCATTAAGAGCTTGATAATCCCTCCAGATTTATGAGCCTAAATTGCTCACTCCCCTCTCCAATCCCCATTTAAATATTACTAATTTCCTTAAACATCTCTTCCATCTGCCCAGGTTTTGTCTGATGTCACCTTTCCATAATGATCCCTGCCAAAAATCCAGTTAGTTCTGCTAAGGGCTGGGCTTTTGGATGAAGTAGTAAAATAACCTGGATAAACAGATTAATACCCCGAGAGAGTGAATGGCAACAAAACGAATTTCTTTCTCATCTGCCATAGCTGCTCTGCACGAGATGAATGGGTTTGAAAGGCAAATTTCATCTCCAGCAAATGCTTAATCACACCCGTGCTCAGGACTGGGGTGGAGGTGGGAGCTTCATTTTTGGAGTTGTTTCTGTTGTCTGAGCAGCACCCGTGAGCTCTGCTGTGCAGGTGGAAATCCCTCACTGTGTGCACAGCCCTGCTCTGAGGGGCTGGCAAAGGGCTGGGGAGGCCGAGGGGAAGAGGAACGGCTGCTGGGAGCACTGGAAATATTTCCTGGGAGCGGCAATGGCTGGGTTGGGCATGGTGGGCAGATCTGGTGGGGATGGCCCTGTCCCTCAGCAGCTCTGCCAGCACGGTGACAGCGTGGCCTGGGGCACAAAGCACAGCTCCCGGGCTCTGTCCCTGCAGGAGTGCCCCTTCCTCTGCCTGTCCTGCCCATGGGGATGAGCAGCATCGCTGAGTTTGTCTTGATGGACTGCCCTGTGGGCTGAACACTGAGCAGGAACCCAGGTGTTGTCCAGCCAGGAGCATCGGGGCCTTTTCAATTCCTTGCAGGAACCCAGGTGTTGTCCAGCCAGGAGCATCGGGGCCTTTTCAATTCCTTGCATTTTTCTCTCTGACACCTCCTCCCCTTTATCCCTTCTCCATTCCGTGCCCCAATTGCTCCCATCCCCTCCATTTCCCTCCTTCCCCTGCTCCTCTCCAGCTCCCCTGCCCACACGTTTGGCTCCGTCCCTTCCCGTCTGTCTCCCACCCAAACACAAAGCGTGATTCAGCTCTCGGCTTCCCTGCCAGAAACATTAATAGAAATCAGAGAATGGGAGAATGGCTCGGGCCGGGAGGCACCTCCACTGAATCCCCCCAGGTTTCCATCAGCCCCACAGCAGCACTGCCAGCCGGGCTCCTGCTCTCCTGCTGGCACCTCCCTCACGCCCCGTGGCAGCCACGTGGCAGCAGAAGTCGCTCTGATTTATTCTGGGTTTCCCCCACTTCAGCACAGACTGAGGGGTTTCACCCCACGGTGCCCCATTAATGTCATTAAAGCCAAACCCTGCTGCACATATCCTCTGCCTTTGTCTCAGGGCTGTGGTGCCTTTCAGATGCTCATCCCTGGCCTTTTCCATCACAGGGAATGGGCTCAGGGGGTGACAGCACCAGCATAACCCCCACAAATCAGGAAAATCATGAAAATAAATCAGGAGAATAAATCAGGAGCTCCCCATCTGCTGGAGCCCCCCAAAGACCCGCACATCTCCTTGCACCAGCTCTTGTCACAATGTCCACAATTCCTGCATTTGGATGCTGCACCAATCGTTTTCCACCTCCCAAGGACCTTCCCAGCTTTGCAGGAACGATGCCTGAAGATTTTGTAGCTTTTTATATCTTTTTTTCATACATTTGCAGCCTTGTAGCTTTTTAATATGTAGTTGTAGAGTTTCTAGTAATTTTCCTGCCCTTTCTCACATTTTAGAACAATAAGCCAACCCTTCCTAACACATTCTTGAAATTCTGGTTAGTCTGATTTTGACAACAGGAATTTTTAACAGGGACATCTTGTTTTGCACCAGAATTTAAGAGACGTAGCAAGACACAGAACAACTCCGAGGGGCAGAGCCAAGGGTGGGTTGCTGGGGCAACTGGTCTCTTGTTGGATGTACCTGGTAGATGAACTAATTAATTAACCTGATAAAAACTGTAGAAATCCAATAACCACGCGTGCACAGAAAGCTTTTGTTACAGAAGTGCTTTTGGAATTACTGTGCTTGGTATTGTCTGGAAAGGTTTTTGCCTTTGGATTCTAGTGAGATCTCTGCCTCATTCCCTCCCTCCCCCAGACACGTGGCTCTGCCCGAGGATCCCACAGGTCAGGGCAATCAGCTCCCATTAAAACGACTCCACACTCAGGCAGGAAAAGCTGGGAAAAACTCCTTACCAGATTAGTGAAGATATAGGTGTAATAGGCAGACGCCATCCCCAGTTCAGCTGCCTGTGAAGGAGAGGAAAAAAGAGATTAAACCAGAGCCTGACAATCTCCAATCTCCACTCCAGCAAGGCAGAGCCAGGGTCACATTTTGCTTTTTCAGGCTTATCTCTCCCTGCAGGAAGGGAGGGTGGGACACAGCAGCACGGCCGGACCTGGGAAATCAAAGTCTAGGGGAGCAATTTTTCAGCAGGACTGAGCCTACCTGAGGTCTCCTGCCCATGACAACCCTGAAAAAGCACCTGCACAGAGAGAAATGACCCAGCTGCAGACCCCTAGGAGCACCCCTGAATTCAGGGATTTCTGCATCCTGCAGGTGAATCCATCCAAGGACAAACTCCAAGGAAGTCGCCTGTGGAAAGCTTTTGAACTCCCAGCAGAATGGCTTTTGAACCCCTGACAGACCCCAGTGGTCCACAGAGACACTGGAAAGGTGAGGTGGGTCCTGCAGCCCCAGTCCTGAGAGCTGCAGAACCCCTCGGGATGAGGAATCCCATGGTGGTTTTGGAGGAAAAGAAGGATTTCTGCTTTGCTCCTGTTTTGGGACATAATGAGGGAAAAGAGCAGCTGGGAGCTCCAGCTCTTGTCCCTTCCACCACAAACACCATGATGGAGAGAGAAAGGCAGGGAAAGCTCTTGGGAGTTACAGGAAAAAGGACAATCAAGCCACTGGTGGTTTTCCAGCTTTATCAGTCAGATTTGGGCTCAAATCCCACAAATTAATGAGCATGGATGAGACTCAGTAACTCAGCATGCTCTCCAGAATTGCAGCAGGGCTGTGCTGGCTGCAGAAATAGAAGAAAACAGGGCAAAAGTGTCCAGGGATGCAGAGAGAAGGACACAGAATTTTCCATGGGGATGATCTGTTCTGGAGATCACAGAGCAGATAACTGAAGCCCTTTCCCAAAATTCTCACTACACAAGGAGTTGGTTGTGGGAACAGATGCTCAGGAAAGTGGGGCATTAATCTGCAGATGCTCCTGGAAGCCTCTGTTCCCCTGCCAAGCACAGCTGGTCTCAAATCAAGCTTCCAGACCCTGGCAAAGAGGTTTTCCCAGCAGTCCAGACCACAGAGAGGAATGGGAGGCAAGGAGGGAAGGACCAAAGGCAGCACCTCCTGCTGTCAGTCCCTTTTTATCCCTCACAGAAGCTGTGACAACACAGAGCGGGAAGGAAAGACAGAAAGAGGCAGCTTGGATTGCACCTCTCCCTTTTCCTGACTGCCTTTTACCTGTTCCTGTGCAAACCTGAGGCCACCACCACTGCTGATGGCTCAGGCCTGGCTGTGCCCAGCCCTTTGGCTGCACGTTGTCACCCTGTCCCTCACCCGGGTGGCACAACAGACACAGCAAGGGAATCCCCTGAACCCAGAGGAGGCCACCTCATTTTTCACCCCCTGCACAGCAAAACTCGGCACCAATTCCCCCTCCCCATCTCTTCGTGGGGACAGAGCCAATGCCAGCTCTCCCTGTGACCCACTGTGGGGTCAGAGTGTTTGGTTTCAAGGGCAGAAAATCAAGGTGAGCAGCAAAGCAATGCCTGAGAGCCTCTCCCATCCATTCCCCCAGCCCTGGAGCAGGGAGCGGGACAGGCTGGGAGTCTGGGAATCACCCATGTGTCTCCAGCCCATCTGTGGAGTGTGAGGGATGAGAAACTGTGAATTCCTCTTGCTGTGAAGGGCTGCTCTCCTGGGACAGACCCAGCACACGCAAAGAGCATTTTTTCCTGCCACTGCTGCCCCGTGGATTCACCTGATGCTCAGCACCACAATCCCTGCCTCCACCTCTATCAACAAAACATTTTCCAGCCTCCCAAGGTGCAAGAAGTTGCCAGATCAGGAGCTCCTCGTTTATTACCTCCCATTCCTACAGTCCTCTGGCTGGAAGAACTGGGTTTCACTGGGAAATGCTGGCAATTTCTGGTGTTTCTCAGTGGTGGTAGAAGGAGGCTGGAGCTGGGCAGGGAGATGTGGGTGCCTGGAGGGAGCTTCTGGGAGCCTGTGGGAAGTCACTATAGCAACAGAGGAGGGGGACAGCCCTCAGCAACCAGGCAGCAACAGGGGAAAAAGGGGGAAAAAAACACACAAAAAAACTGCCCCTGAGTAGAAGACACAAAAAAAAAAAAAAAATCCCCCAAACTGTCTATTTAGAAATGAAAATTGCAGGTAGCAGAATAAAAATCTTTTGTGGGGAGAGAGGAATGATAAAAACATCCCTGCTGGAGGTCATCAGGGATAAATCTGACACAGGCAAGGCCTTTGGATGACACATTCCATGATAAAACAGCCAGCCAGGAATGCCTGCACCAGCCCGGGGGATCCCGGTGCTTGGATCCTGCTTCCCTTCAGGAATGTGCTTCTTGTTCCCTCCAGGATGTGGCAAGCTCTGCTCCATCTGGAGCCACTGCTCAATTTTGAAGCAGGCTATCAAAACAAGCACTAGAAACTGCAGCCAGAGACCATTTAAAAATGAACTGGATTAAAATAACATCTTGGTTAATAAGACAATAAAAACAAAAAGAAGGAAAAAGTTAGACACATAATGGGAGTGGGAAAAGGAGGCACAAGAGGCATTTCAGAGAGCTGAGCAGCCCTTTGCAGCTCTTTGATGGCAACACCACTTGTGGAGAGCAAACACATCCCCTCCGAGCGATTAAACCATGGCTTGCACAGATCCAGCCCTGGAGATTCCAGCAGTGGCAATTCCCCCCTGGCAGAGCCCATTCCCAGCGCTGCTGCAGGAATTTGCACATTTCAATATCAGCCAGCAGCATCCTGAGGGACAGGAGATGGATGTGGACACTGACAGCAGTCAGGGAGAAGATTGAAACTTCCCAGGCTGGCCCTGAGTAAGTTTGAGAAAATATGCAAACAAACGTCGCACTTGCTGTTTATTCCAGTTCTTTTGGGTGAAATAGGTGATGCTTTGCTAAAATCTTTACCAAAAGGCATCAGTCCTTCCTTCAGCAATAAGCTTAGAGTATTCTTTATTAACCAATCAATTTCCAGAACACCATAAATGTCTAAATAAACCTCTGCAATTTCAATCAAAACCTTCACCTGTGCCTTCTGAGAGTCCATGCCACCGTCCAGGACGGACACTCACCTTCTGCAGGATGGTGTGGGACATGGAGGCGTTGGCGTGGACGATGATGGTGGCTGTCTTGTCATCTCGGATCTCCTTCAGGAGCGGGGTGGGATCCCGGCTGTCATCCAGCATCCGCACCGACAGCGTGTCCTTGGAAATGAGGAACTGCCGCAGCAGCTTCTCCAGGTTCAAGAGGCCTTGGAAGAAAAGAGAGGGAAAGAACAGATCCCTTGGAATTTGAGGCTTGGTTCTCCCGTGGAACGCAGTGATCCGTGGCAGGATGCGTTCCTGAAGTTCTGGGTCTGTGCACTGCAAAGGATTTGGGGCTCAGTTCTGGGTCCAGCAGGGAGTGAGAAATGATGGAGTTATTCCAGTTCCCCAGAAAAAGGGAGTGGAAAGGAAAGGATTTGGGGCTCAATTCTGGGTCCAGCAGGGAGTGAGAAATGATGGAGTTATTCCAGTTCCCCAGAAAAAGGGAGTGGAAAGGAAAGGATTTGGGGCTCAATTCTGGGTCCAGCAGGGAGTGAGAAATGATGGAGTTATTCCAGTTCCCCAGAAAAAGGGAGTGGAAAGGAAAGGATTTGGGACTCATTGCTTGGTCCAGCAGGGAAGGAGCAGTGATGGAGCCACTCCAGCTCTTCTCCAGGAAAAGAAAGTGGCCACAAACTCCTCTTGGGAAGAGGCAAGACCTTCAATACAAGGTCCAGACAAGGTCCCCATTCTCTCCCTGCATGTGGCATTGCTCTGGTTACTGGAGGATTATTCCTCCCCGTCAGCCTTTGCATTTCCAACTACCAAATTAAGTGCCCAGGGAAGTGCAGCTTTTTTGGAGATCTCAGAGCTCTCAGATGGGTAGCTGATCTCTTCCAAGGAGATGAGAAGCTCTGCTGGGAGTTGGAGGTCACTGCAAAAATACAACATTAAAAAGCTGTGACGAAAATAAGGACGGGCACGTCAAGGGCTCCTTCCGACACAGCTGCCTTAAAGCCTAATAAGATGTCAAAACTCCTGCTGCAGATTTTGTTAGTCAAGAAAGCAGCTTTGATAGAGCCTCTCTTCTCTCCAGCTGCCAAGTTGCATCAAGAAATCACCTCCTGCCAAGTTTGATTGACCAGAGGGACCAGCAGATGGAATCATCAGCAAGACACATCATAGCCACACATCCCATGTCCACAGGAAGACAACCCCAAAGGAGAGGGGAAAGCTGAGCTGGAGAAACAGAACTATCAGCAGGATCACATCCCAGCTGGTAGAGAGGCAAATTAACCTTCAAGTCAGAGTTTTACTCTTAACCTGACTTATTTTTGACTGCACGAATCCTCTCGTTTCCCGGCAGGTCCAGAGGCAGGGAAGGGACAGCAGGATGGGATCAGCGCTGGAGCTCTGCTCTCAAGGACTCCCAGCACTTCAGCAGGTAACAAAGCAGTGCAGGGAAAAGGACAGATCAAGATGAGGATCCTCTCATTCACAGAGAGAGGTTTAGAGTGTTCAGAGTTTGCTCTGAGCTCCTGACAATGCCCTTGTCTCTCACCTTTTCTCTGTGTACAGGTAGGAACACAGAAAGGGGTTATAAAAACAGCTCTGCCAAGACTTTTCTGGGTCACCTGAAAAGTCCTTTTTCTTCCTCACCAGGCAGAGAATTCACTCTGCTTACAGCACACAAAGACCTCACCTGAATACTTCTTTTGTCTTCTAACCCAAGTGAGCCGTAAGTTTAACCCAAACCCTCCATTTGACCCTTGAGGATGTGGAAAGGTTTATTTTCATCTCATTCCACATCTGCACAGGACCAGACAGACTGCTGCAAGTTACAGCCCTGACACTGCTGAGTTTGCTTGCAGCTCCAGCAGCTCTGCTGCTGTGAAACTCAGGAAAATTTTCCTAAAGCTCACCAGGCACAGAGAGCAAGAAGTGGAACCAGGAAAAAAAAAAAAAAAATAAAAAGGGACTCATTTGATTTCCACCTTCAGCTCGAGGAAATTATCATTTCCAGCATGTTAGATCCTACCTGTAGCCTCATCAAGCCTCCTGCTTGCAGCTGCTCTTGCTGCGTGCGGGGAAGTCTCTATTGTGTGCAGAGACAAACCCTTTGTTTGATGCCGAGAGGATGTGAGGTTCTTGCTGCTGCTGCTGCTGCCAGACTGGCACTTCAGAGGGATGTGAACCCCAGCAAAGGCTCGCAGACTCCTCCTGGCACCTTTGAAGTAGTAAAGTGAGGACAGAGAGGCTGCAGCAGGCACCTGCTGCTCGAACATTCCCATGGGGAGCTCTGAGGGAGGTTCAGGCTGGCCTGTGGCAAGTCCTGACCTTGATTGTTTGAGTTTTCCTCGTGCAAACATCTGGAGCTGGCAGGAGCAGCCCCATTCCCGAGCTCTGAGCAGCAGAGCTGCTTCCTGGGAAGGAGGAAAGGCAGGAGCTCCTGCTCATGGAGGACCTGCAGTGCTGCTGGTGGTTGTAGTTCTGGACATGGATGGCTGGGAAGAAAACATTCCCATCATCCAGCCTCACTTTTAATCCCAACAAATTGTTGCTTCAAACATCTCTTGGGTGTTTTAATTAAAAATAAAGAATTTTAAAAAAAAAAGAAAGAAAAAGGATCAAGAATGTACACAAGGCCTTGGACCTCAGTGCCCTGGTCACCTTCCACATAAATAATATTGGGTTATTTATTCCCTCCCCTCTGACAATCAGAGAAGCTCCTAAAAGTCCATGCACTCCTCTGTTTGCCTTTCTGAGTCAAGATTTCTGTGGAATCAAACAAAACCTTCCAGAGCAGTTCCCAAACCAGCTAATTCTTGAACATCAGAGTCGGACAATCTTCTTCTAGTCACCAAACCGAGCCACACCAATCTCATTCTATTCATGGCATTACTTTTTACATTCTCCATGGCATTACACTTAGGCTGGCCCAAGCTCTTTGGCTTTAAGGGTCATTTTCTGCTTCTTCCAGGTGAAATCACAGCCAGTCCCCAGAGGAAGGATGTGACAAGATGAGTTTGTGGCAGGGTAGGGCCCAGGAGTTCCATCACACAGCCTCGCATTTAAACCAAAGCAGCTCCAGCTTGCCCCTCCTGGGATCTAAATAATATCATCCCTCAAAACAGCATTTCCTCACTGATGAGCAGGCAGCTCTTATGCTCCCCTCAGCTGCCTCGAGGGAATCTTCCAAAAGCCTGAAATGCCTCCAGTTAGTTGTTTAAGAGCTATGCTTAGGAGCAGTGCATGTCCTAAGGGAAAATCAGGGTTGGTGCTCCTACATGAAGCTCAATTAAGCTTTGTGTGTGCTCTCTTACAGTCAGGGCATGGTGGGCTTCAAGCCTGGCTCAGATCAGGTCCTTGCTGAGCACAAAGGGATGGAGGGATGGATGGAGGGATGGATGGAGGGATGGATCAAAGGCTCTTGTCCCACTGCTTCCCTGGGTCTGTGAAGGACTCAGCACACCTTACATATTGAGTTATCCAGCAGCACCAGAGTGAAATAAATTGGATTGCTTCAGGTAAGAGGGTTTGATCCAGCTAAATAAAAATCATATTAATCATATTACTCCCAGTGGGAGACACCTGGCCCAGAAGTGGGGAGCAGGGCACGGGTGCACAGCCCTGAGCCTCTTGCACAGCAGCTGAGAAAACCTAATTATCTTTGCTTCCCTTCTTGCTTAAGGTTAAGGTTAGACGATGAAAAATTCCAGCACTGGGAGTGATGTGGGAGACCATTTGCATGATTTTAATTGCATCATTTTGAGCAAGGGCCTTTCCTGGGGTAAATGTGAGCGTGCTCACTGAAGGTGATTTAGTGACTGAACTCGGCCTAGTGCCTGCTGCCCTCGGGGCACAGAAAGCACAAAGGAAAGGTAATGACACTCCTGCCCCTTGTGTCCCTGTGCAGGAATCTTCCCAGACAAGTTTGCCCAGGGCTACCTGGGAGTGATGCTGCCTTTCCTTCCCGGTGCCCAGCCAGAGAGCAGCATCCCCAAACCCTCCCTGCAGCCACGGCCTTTCCAAAGCCCCTCTTCCAGGCTGCTTCCTCTGGCAAACTCCAGAGCTGATGGCCAGGCAGAACTGGTGTGGCCACCCCAAATCTATGGCACAGTGAGCTCAGAGAGCTCAGGACACCCTTTGCTCCAAGCACTGGGATGCAGAGCCTTCTCCTGCCAGAGGGAGTTCTGCAGGGATTGAGGTGGCCATGGCCCTGCTGAGGTGTCCATGGCCCTGCTGAGGTGGCCGTGGCCCTGCCAAGGTGGCTCTGGCCCTGCTAAGGTGGCTCTGGCCCTGGTGAAATGGCCATGGCACTGCTGAGGATGAAATGGCCCTGGTAAAGTGGCCGTGGCCCTGCTGAGGATGACCTGGCCCTGCTGAGGATGACCTGGCCCTGCTGAGGATGACCTGGCCCTGCTGAGGATGACCTGGCCCTGCTGAGGATGGGATGGCCCTGCCGAGTATGAGCGGGCCCTGCCAAA
>VWZN01018082.1:428558-440607 GCA_013396955.1 Regulus satrapa | reverse complement strand
CCCCGGCGGGGGATGCGCTGGCCCTGCCGAGGATGAGCTGGCCCTGCCGAGGATGAGCTGGCCCTGCCGAGGTGGAAAGGCCTGTGGCCAGATGCACAGCCACCAGCAGATGTACGGCTGCAGAGCCCAGGAGGGCGTGCACTGTGCTGACTATTAATCAAATCCTGCTTTTAGGCCACAAACTGCACGTGGCTTTGGGCAAGACATATTTCAAAGTGCTTTGCTTGCCTAAAAATAATCTCCAGAAACAGGCCTACGCCTTTTTCTACTTCTTCTCCTTATTCAAAGCCCCATCTGTGGAAGCAAAACGCTCTTCAGATGGTCAAACAGAAGGCAGGATAATCTCTTCCCATCCCCATTCCCTCTCTGAAAAACACCTCCATGGGGCATCAGGGTGGAGAAACCTCTCTGGAGTGGAAAAGGCTGCTCTGACCTGAGGGCCTGGGACCTTCTTTTCCAGCAAGCACCAAACAAAATAGGAGATGAAGCAGAGGGGCAGGTAAACCCAGCCTGGCAAAGACTTACATTCAGCTTTGGCACAGATGAGGCAGGCAGTGGTGCAGTTAAAGAAATTCAGGATTCCTGCCACGGCCACGCTGATGTCAGTGTTGCTGGGGTGGAGGTTGAGGGTGGTGAACCTCTGGAGCTGCAGCTTCAGGAACTCCTCCGGAGCCACTTTGAAATGAGGAACCTGAGCGTGGGGAGGAGGAAAGAAAATATAATTAAAGAGGAAGTAGAAATAAAAACAAGTAAATCTGCGATAAAGGGTCTGTGGTGTGAAACGCACAGCAGGCAGAAAGTTGAATATCCCAATAAAGCTGAGAAGCATCACTGGAGTCAAGAGGGGAGGGTGGGATTCGTGCAGCAGCAGAGGAAAATAATTATCAGAGCGACGAAAAGCCACGGGAAGGAGTGGATCAGGAAAGGTCTTGCTGAGCCACTCGGCGAAATGCAACGGGGGCTGTGATTACAGCACAGGAAACCTTCCATGTGAGTCCAAGCTAATTAGCTGGGGCACTAATTGTAGCTGGGCCCAGCCTTCACTTGGGGACGATGCTGTGCAGGGACGCAGGGCATCATCCAGCGCTGTGAATCCAGCCCTGCCTGCTGCATGGAGGGGCCACCAGGTAATTAATTAGCAGAGATGAAGGCAAGAACAAGATGACCCCGCGCTGGCAAGGCTGGGCAGAGGAGGAACAGCTGCAGCCGCCAGAAGCTTTGGGCATTTCCGACCAACAGGAGGCCAGGCAGGGCTGGAACCAGCAGTGCTGGGCTTGTCATTGATCCAGCAGAGCAGCAGCTGGAGCGGGACGCTGCTCCAGAGGGAAATTGGGGAGCTGGGAAGCCGCAGGGCTCCCTCCGAGGCAGCTCTGCTGCACATCCTGCAGAGCAGCAAGGATGGGACGGCTGGGCAGGCACCCAGATTGGGTTGGACACTGCGGGCCCAGCCAGATAAAGAGAGGCTGCACCTTGTTTTTCTTCTGCTGGGTGAATTATTCCGGAAGAAACGGAAGTCTGAGAAAGGGAAACATCTGCCACAGCTTTGTTAGCAGAGTGTCAGGTCCTCTCTCTCCCTATTACTGGTCCTTCCAAAACCATCAGCCCCTGCCTCCCACCTCTCTCCTCCTGGGAGAGCCTATTAGCAGCTCCTGATGGCTGCTTTATTGACAGCAGGAGCTGTTGGTTGGCAAAGGGGATGGTAAGGAATAATAAGCTGCTATCTGCCTCCATTCCAGCCCGCAGCCGGGGAGGGAAAGGTGGGTTCCTGTAACCAGAGCAGACAGGGCAGCTCCTGGCAGCATCCTGATCCCTCCTGGGAGCCATCCAGACCCAGCCTGGGACTCAGAGATGCAGGCACAGGGAAAGAACCCACCAGCACATCAGCTGCCAGAGCTGAGCACAGCCCTGCTCAGCCCCTGCCTTCATCCCCAAGAACCCTCCTCTCCTTTCCAAGAGCCCTGGCCCAGTGCAACTCCCCTTTCTGCACAGGGAGAAAGGGATTCTTTGGGCACGAGAGGGGTAACTCGGGGCAGGTTCATCCCCCGGAGCATCAGTCACTCCTCCTGTGCTCGGTGGCTCTCTGGGGACACTGTTCCCTTTCCCTGAGGGGTGGCTGTGGCTCAGGGCACTCTGGCTGGCCTCTGTGTCCCGTTTGACACGCTGGCACCGGCTGATGGATGTAAACCCCAGGGAGTTCCTGCAGGTTTACATCGCCTGGAGGGCAGCCGAGAGAACGAAACACCTCAGGAGGGCACCAGCACTCACCTCTCCTTTCTGGAGAAAAAACAAGATCAGGAGCCTCAGATCAGAGGCCCGGAATGAATCGGAATTTCAGAGGAAAAGCTCTTGCAGAGCTGCCTTTACTGCGATGGAGAACACGTCCAGGACATTTAGCAAAAGAAAAAGCTACAAAACACCCCCAGGAGACCCCTCCTGCTGCAGCCCCGTGCATCAGGGCTGAAAGATCCCTTCCATCACTTCCACCCTCCAGGAGCAACGACCAGCACTCATTTGTAAATGCAAATGATTTACTGTGCTCAGTCCCAGCCTCCTCTCCTCGAAGGCTGGGCTCCAGAGAGAGCCACTAAATGGCTGAGAGATGTTATCTGCCTTTAAAGGGATGAGCTATGAGAAGAGAACTCAATTTCTTCTCCCGAGCACAGAGCCAGATCAGTGTGGGATGGTTCAAGGCTTATAAAATATTAAATCCAGCACACAGTCTGGACACAGATTTTTTTTAAAAAAAGGAGTTGAACAGCAGTAAACATAAAGCTTCCCAAGCATGTGCACAAAGTCACAGCAAGAGCTTTGGGGTTTGCATCTGTCAGGGCAAGTTCTGGGGTTTGCACCCCTCAGTCAGTGGGGTCGAGGCTGTGCTGGTGGTGAATGTGAGAGGAGCTGGAGCAAAAGGGGATGCAGAGAGGAAAAGGGAGGCAGAAAGAGGCAGCAAAGGGAAAAGGAAGACATTTCCAAAGTCTACCTTAGGGGCAATAAACCATGCTGTCCACAAAGGAACTTCTCCACTTACCTCCTTCTCCCCACAGATGTTGCTGATGATCGAGCTGGAGGCTGGGCTGGAGGAAGGGCCCAGGACTCCCACCACGCCCTTGGGTAGAATCTGGCACACTGTGGGCATCAGAGAGAGGGAGCAGAGATCAGAATCCACCCCAAATTCCAGCAGAGAGCCGTGCTCACAGTGCTTGCTGCACCTCAGTAAGGACACAACGACCTCTCTGCCATTTCCATCCCCAAAATCCCTTTATTACCCTGAAGCACTGTCACCCTGCCTGTGGCATTCTCCATCTTCCTCCAGCCTTTTAAAACTCCACAATCTTCATTTCTGACCCTCTCTTGTGCCACCCCTTTCTGTCCCCTAAGCTTTATGGAAGCTGCTATGCACAGCAGTGACCTGGCTTCAAAGCATCAAACAGACTTGTAGGGATTTGTCCCCTCATCTTTGCAGAGTTCAATGGTAAAAACAAGGATTTCATTGCTGGTTTTCATTTGTTTTGTGTTGTTGTCTTCCTGGCAGTAGTTAAATCTTCTGGTTCTGCTACCAAGGTTAGTAGAACCATAAAAAAAACACCTGACAAACTGAAGAAGTTAAATCTCTTTTTGGGTTAAACTGCAACCCTTTTTTTTGGTCCTTTTAATTCACAGCACAAACACAGCTGAATTTCACTCCCAGGAGCAGCCCAGCTGGTGTCACCTCCCTGCTGCCATCCCCTGCCTGGCTCAGAACCCTTCCTGAGAGCAGGAAAAGCCTCTTGAACAGGAGGTGGGAGCCCCTCGTGCCTCAACCCCTGAGCTCCAAAAGCCTCCTGAGAGCTGCCCACCCCTCCTCCTGCAGTGCCAGACCTCAGCATCCTCACACACTCAGCTTTTTTCCCCAGATAAAGCCACAATTGCTCGGCTGGAACCTCTCTGAAGCAATCAGGTACTGAAGGGGAGGAAGGAGGCACCAAAAGGGAGAAAAGAGGCACCAAAATTCTTATGAGTTCTGGCCAGGGCAAGCTCTCAACATTTCTGTGTGTGAAAACCAAACCACTGCATCCCAGAGGGGAGATTTTAAAGGTAGGAGCTGTTCAGTATCAAACCTGCCTCTTCCCCTGGCTGCACCTCAGAGCAGCTCTTGTGAAGGTTGTGAAGAGTTATTTGAGCTGGAAAAATTCAAATCCGAACCTGGTTTTTTTTGGTAGTAAAGTGAATTCTTCATCAAACCTGCTGAGCTACAGATCAGAGCAGGGGTTTTAGCAACTTCAGGTCTTTAAATCAAGGCTGGAAATGGAAAAGCTCACTGTGCTTTGTGGGGTGGTTTTAGAACAGCAAGTTTGGGGTTGAATGTGGGGTTTGGGAAGTGAACATCCACGGTTTCAAGTTTCCCAGAGAAAGCTGTGGCTGCTCCTGGCTCCCTGGAAGTGTCCAAGGCCAGGTTGGACAGGGCTTGGAGCACCCTGGAAGTTGTCCCTGCGCATGGCAGGAGGTGGAACAAGAAGATCTTTAAGGTTCCTCCCAATCCAAACCATTTTGTGATTCTGTGATCTCTGGCCTTAGACTCCTGAAGCCTCCACAGCCTCACGACTGGAATATGAGGCCCAAATCTCATTTAATTTGTCACTTTGGGGAATTGGTTTTGCTTCTCTTTTGAAGGAAAAACTCCTTATCCTCCCAGTCCCTGCTGATTGCTCTGACTTCTTACAGAAAGTGCTCATGAAATGCAAACATCTCCTCTTGGGTTTTCCTTCCTTCTGAGCTCCCTCACCCTCCAACAACTCAATCTCCTATGGAATGAGGGGCTTTTTAAATTTATTTTTTTTTCAGCATCTTCAAAGGAATCCAGGGCTTGCTTTTCCTCCGTGCTTAAAAAATTCACAGGCACTTAAACCTCTCCAGAAGATCCTTTTAAATAAAGAGCACCAGCGGTTTGAAAGCTTTGCCTGCTGTCTCAGCAGCACTCATCAGCCCCTCTCAGCTCTGCCATTCAGCATCCACGAGGAAGGAGCTGCTCCAAGCCCTCCCTTATATCCACAGGTCACCAGGACAAAGTTCCTGGGGAAAATTTTGTTGTGCCGTGCAGGGGAAAGTTTGGCGAGTGATTTTTTTTTTTGTTTTTTTTTCTTCCCGTGCCTGCTAGCAGGAACAAAAAGTGGGTTAAGTAGCCATAGCAACGGAGTTGCAACAACTGGAGGAAGAAAAAGATCTGGCTTATCACTACCAGGGGGAAACATCCACGAAAATGAAGGAAAATGAATGGGAACAAAGTGGAGGTGCCTGAGGCAAAGGTTTTGACCACATTTGGAAAGCTCCTCTTGTAATCCAAGCACATTTCCTATTTCAGAGCGTTACCTGATGCTGTCAGGTCTCCGCAGGGAGAAAAGGCTCGACCTTGCTGCTGCCACGGGCGTCCAGACAAGCACTTGCAGGATGTGAAAATGCTGCTCCTGTATCCAAAATCCGCCCGAGATAATCACAGGGACTAAGACTGTGGATAATGACAGACCCGCTGCCACTGAAATCCCTTCCTGCTCCAGGAGCTGGGCACCACAAAAGCTGTGGGCTGTGCAGGGTGCTTGGTGGGTGCTGCAGGTTCCAGCAGCTCTGAGTTTCTGTCCCAGTTTTGACGCTGTTCAGAACTCAGGGTCTCAAGAATGCTGGGCACTGAAGTGGCATCACTTTAAGAATCTCTTTACCGTGGGCACCACTGCCCATCCTGGATCAGGTGCGTGCTCAGGGCACCCTCCTTTTGTACAGCTGGGCAGTGTCCAATCATTTCCATGAATGTATTTGGGAATTAAGTCCTGGTTTGGGCACTTATGACACAAGAAGATGTTTTTTAAAGGAAGGCAGAACGACAAACTTATTTTTGGACATGAAAAAGCACAACAAATGAGCAGTTCTCGATACAAGACAAGAACAAATGAGTAGTACATGATAAATGTAAGCACATCCCCTCAGACGTGGTCAGAGTGTCACTTCCTGAGATCCCAGAGCACCTGGAAAACATTTCCATGAATCTTCCCCTGTTCAAAGCAGGGCAGAAAGCTCCCTCCAGAGAGAGGATCCATCCCCGGGGCAGAATCGTCTCTTTCAGAGCACACAGACACCTGAGCAGCGTTTCAACCAGCATGCAGGGAAGATCCCTGGCTCTAATTCAAAACAATCCCGCAGGGAAGGTGTGGAGATACCTCAGCAGCTCTCTGAAACACAGCCGAGATCTGCAGAGATGAGGATTGGTGCTGGGGGTTCTCAGAGAGAGAACACCAGAAGGGGTTCTAGGGATGCTCCTGAAGCATCCCCTGCGCTCCCTGACAGGAACCTGCAACCTGAGAGGTCTGGAGAGGTTGGGGATGCTCTGGAAGTGTCCAAGGACGGGTTGGATGGGGCTTGGAGCAACCTGGGATATTGGAAACTGTCCCTGCTCGTGGCAAGGGGTGGAATAAAAATGATTCTTTAGGACCCTTCCAACCCCAACCATTCCGTGTTCCCTGCTAGCCGGAGCTGGCTGAAGCAGGAAATCCCCCAAAATAGTGGGGCAGGTGAAAACAAGGCTGGAGCCAACGCTGCTGAAAGAAATTTCAGCGTGGATAAATCCCAATCTCCAATTCTGCAGCTGGCTCTCACTCCTGACCTGCCCGGGGATGTTTGGATTCACAACAAAGAGGAGCTTAAAAGGCTGAGGAGGCCAGAGGGGACAAGGTGACAAGTAGGGAAATCTGTCCTGCCCGGGCATCAAAAGCAGCGAGGTGGTTTAGATAAAGACATGATTAAACAAGTCATTTTGGAGCTGCACAAAAGGAGCTGCAACATCAAACACAGAGAGAGAGAGAGAGCAGGCTTTCCTTGAAACAGTGAAAAATAAAAATCCCTGCCCACAACTTCTCATTGAAACCTCCTTAAAATCACACAGGAACAGCCAAAGTTTGGGTTCATTCATATCCAAAGCTGGCATAGCACAGCAGGGATGCATGAGATGGTCTGACTCGGATTTTATCTGCTGGAGCAGTTCACATTTGGAGGCTCTCTCACATTAAAACACCTGGGTCAGCCAGAAGGTAAAATGGGAGGGGAAAACAGCTCCAGAAAAAGAAAAAAAAAAAAAAATCAAAACCAAAACCCAAAAAACCCTCCTGTGGCTCCCTAAATAAAAACCCTAACTCCCCAAATTTCTTCCTTTTCTTGTATAGGGTGAAATCCCAGTACTCCTAGATCTGTCAGCTAAGCATGGAGCTGTGGTATTTAAGAATGAATCAAAGGGTGTGAAATGTGAGAACAGTATTAAACAGCTGTAAACAGCTTTGCAGTCACAGGTTAAAACATCTCAACAGTTTTTATTAATATTTTGTGTCATAACAAATACCAGCAACGTATTGAAGCATTTCAAAGTCATGAAAGCCTTGAAATTTAAGTTCGGGGATCTGATTTTCTTCTGCCACCAGGATAAATCAAGAATAACATCAGTGACATTAATAGCAGAGCCATACAGAATCCAAATTATTCCTTTTCTAAGGAAAGCTTCCAGACATTTTTTCCCTCTGAAGAAAAGGCAAATAACACACAGCAAAATTCACCAAAATCAAGTCAATTTGCTCCAATTTCTACTCCAAAAATCCAAGCAAAATAAACAAAGAAAATCATTCCAAGGTGAAAACTGGAAATGGGAGATGCCTCTTCCTCACTTGCCCTGTTTCCAATTTCTCCCCAAACACAGCATTTGCTGAAATCAACAATTTCTTGCATAATATTTCATTCTCGGCCAATTAATATTCCTCTGCTGGAGAAACCTTCCAAGATGAGAACTCCTGAGCAGTGTCACAGGCTGAAAATAAGGCAGAAATCCCTCTCATGATCCTTACAGCAGCTCCGGGGTCACTGCAATCAAGTCTGCTTCCCAAACAAAATTAAAGGGCAGGAATGCTGCTACAAGCAGGATATTTATCAGGAAGGAACAAAGATGGAGCTAAAAATGCTGCTGGGTCCTTTAAAGACAAAAAAAAGCTGAGGAAAATCAGGAATTTTTTAAAAAATTATTTTTCATTTTCTAGGAGCCTCACAGGGAGATATTTGGGATATTTAAAGGACAAACTGGGAGTGTGCTTGGAGTGGGTCCAGAGGAGGCCACCAAGGGGATCAAAGGGATGGAACAGCTCTGCTGTGAGAGCTGGGGCTGTTCAGGCAGGAGGAGAAAAGGCTTTGGGGTGACTGAATTGTCCCTTCCAGCTGAAGGGAGGGACAGAGGGAGAGAGACTTTTGACACAACAAGGGGGAATGGTTTCACACTGCCACATGGCAGGGATGGGAAAAATCCTTCCCTGGGAGGGTGAGGCCCTGGCACAGGGTGCCCAGAGCAGCTTCGGCTGCCCCTGCATCCCTGAAAGCATCCAAAGCCAGGCTGGGCTGGAGCTGGATGAGCTCTGAGGTCCTTCCCAAGCCACCCCAGTTTGGGATTCTGTGATTCCAGGCAGTTCCCATCCCTTCTGCAAGGTCTGGCCAGGTAAATCGGATCTGCCCTAATGCGGTGTCAAGTTAGGGGACAGCAGTGGACAACAGAGATGGGGAAAACCAGGAAAATATTTAGAAATGGAAGGATCCAAAGCAGTGGAGAAGAGCTGGATGCAAGTCCCTGAGCTGGGTTCAGTCTGGGCTGCCTCACGGGTGACAGGCTCTATAAATAGAGCCCAGGTACTTGCTGAGACGCTCTTTATTAACTGTGCTCTTCTATAAATAGTGCAAACTCCTTCAGGAAATGAAGGAGCTGTGCTGATCCCACAGCCCCATGGAGCTGCTCTGCCAGCTCACCTGGAGAACCCTGAGCACTGCCGGGCAGAAAACCCACCAAAACTCTGGAAAAAAAGCCAGCCAGCCCCAAGCCACAACACTCTGCCCCGCTTTTTGGGGATACCCTGCAGATCACACAGTCATGGAATGCAGAATCACTGGGAAATGAGTCTAAAATCCCTATTATTTAAAATGATTCCTCCAGCTTTCTTGAGCCAACTGGTAATAAAAAGTTATAGCCCTCCTTTGAACTCGAAAGGTCGGCCTAAAAACGATTCTGAAAGGAGGATTTCCTATTCCTAAGGGTTTTCCTTCTTACAGGAAAAAAAAACCTGGCACAGAGCTTTAGGGTTCCTTTCAAACTGTGGGGCAGTGACCATCAATTCATTTTTTATTCACCAGCACAGAAGTGGCATATTGGGCATCCAGAGGAACAACCCTAATAAAGAGCAGTTTAATTCAGGGACTTTAAAGTGACATGGGAAATCTGCTGCTCTTTCGAAATTAGCTCTTCTTCGTCCCCATGATTTCAAACATCACTTGAAAAACTTCACTTGCTGTAAATAAATCTGCTGCCAATCTCAAGCTCCAGGAAGAGCTGTCATGTTTGCTGACACACACGGGATTCCACGGGGTTTTAAAAACAACTTAATAGCACCCAACTTGCCCGAGGGTCTCTTGTTTGTTCACCATTAAGAGCTTGACAAAGGATCAGCGTTTCCTCTGTTTGTTGACAGACAGATTAAAGGAAATTATTCGTCCCAAGCCACTGAGTGGTGGCAAAGCTTACTGGGGGACCAGGGATCCTCTCGGCCCACGCCAGCACATTTCATCCACCTCCAATGAGCACCGCTCTGCGCAAGGAGCAGAGAGATGGGGTTTGTTTTTTTCTCTCTCTGTTCCCCTTGGACTGCCACAAAAATCTCAAGTTCAGCGCGCCAGGCACCTCCTGGGAGGAGAGCTGGGCTCTCTGGGGTGGTACTCACTGGTCTCTGCCGTCTCGTACTCGCTGTCCCGCAGCAGCTCGAAGATGTCCACCTCCACCCTGGCCTTGCCCGCCCGCTCGGGCGCGCGGTTGATGCGGTTCTTGGCCAGGGTGATGGAGAGCCTCTCCCCTCTGCTGCACTCCATGGGGTCATCCAGGATGGCAGCTGTGGGGCAGAAAGGCGTTGGTGAGCTTTGGGATCTCCGCTCCCCTCGCTGTGCCCACGCTCCCTGATCCCTGCAGGGGCTCTGTTTGTGCTCCTGCCACCACCAGAGCTGGCGCATCCCCCTTCCCACACGTGGCCTTTCCCGCTGCTTCTCCCACTCCCCAGGGTCCTGCCAGACAGGTGGGTGGTGAAATCTTCTCAGCAGCCTCTGTTTTACCTGCTGGAATGCCACAGCACAGCCGCCCACACCCAGGCTCCCAGCACCACTCAGCCTGGCTGCTCCCAGAGAGGCACCTCCAGCTGTCCAACCCTAAAAAACCCAGATCCAGGCGCTGCCTCGCATCCTAACAAAGGCAGAACGTCCCCAAAAACCCCCGGATGGTTCCTTTGTGGAAGCTGAGAGCTGGAATATTTCAGGGAGCACGTGGGCAGCCGTGGGTGGGGAGGGACAAATATTTTTCAAACAGAACGCTCTTGGCTCTTGGCCCCAGCTCCTGGGGCTGCCCACTCAGATCTGTGGCAGGCAGAGGGAGGTGGGGAGGGGGTATTATCTTTGTTTTCTGGAGGGAAGGCCAAAAGGATTCAGGAGGGGAGCGTTCAGGCCAGAGTTTCATGAGGAGCTGGCACGCAGTGGGTTTATCTCTGCTAACAGGAGGTCTCCCCCCAGCACGCAGCTCTTCCATTTCATCTGGGGAAGAGCAGCGCTGCCGTTTGCTGTGTGAAAAACACCAGTTCTTATCTTCCCTCCCCAAAAAAATCCCTCCACAGGGAGCGGTGCCATTCAGGACTGGTGCTGGATCAGGCGTAGGGGAGCAGCGCAGGGATTAGTGGGGCTCTGCTGGTTCGTGGCAGGGAAAGGGGGAACTCCCTGGAGCAGCCGAGGTGCCTTGCTGGAGTTTTGGAACCTGTCCTTGTGCTGCAGCAGGTTTGGGTTTGTTTTTTTGTTGTTGTTGGGTTGTTTTTTTTTTGTTAGGGAAGAGCACAAATGAGCTGGGAACTGAAATAAAGCCCATCAGGGAGATATCCTCAGTCCTAAGAGCCAGGCACAAAGGACGAACAGATTTGGAAGGCAGAGCAGGCTGGGAGCAGGGTTGGAGCAGCACGGGGATGTTGAGCTGGGACTGAGGGGCCACAGAGGGATCCGGGCCGTGCCTGGAAGGTTCTCCTTGCTCCCATCACCCTTCACTGCCACCACGGAGTCTCCAACACAGCCCACACCCCCCTGCCTGGGGCCCAGGCTCCTTTTCCTTTTGTTTTCCTGCCCCTAAGACTTTGACCCAGCCCCAAAACTCAAGCACAGCCTGATTTCCACAGCCAGCTTGCACCACCTCTCAGGGCTGATCTCCCAGCCTTGCCCTGCTCACCCCGGGGGGATCTTTTCTCTCCTGGCACAGCTGCAGAGCATCTCCGTGTCTCAGCCCTGCCCTGACCCCAGCAGCAAAGCCCAAAGGTGGCCCACACCAGCCTGGTTTACTTCATATCCTGATAATGCTCAAGAATTCCTTCTTTTCCCCCTTTTATGGGAGTTAAATTGAGTTCATCTTCATCTCATTATACAACAAAAAGGGTTTTGCTTTCCTCCAAGGCCGGGAGCAGGGGGTTTGGGACGTTAATATGGCTGATGACTTCTTTTAATTAGAACAATTTGCCACAAACTCCACTTTTCCAGGAGAGAGGCAGAGGAGAGAGTTTCATGTAGGAACTTTTCCTGCAGCCCTGCTGTCAGGGAAGGGTAAATCCACGCGCAGAGCCTGATGAGCATCACCAAATGCAGCTCCTGCTCAGGTGCTGACTCTGTGAAATTAAAAATCAGCGGCGGGGGAGTGGATGTCAGCATTCTCAGATTCATTAGTTTCTAATTTAAAGCTTCAAAATCGCTAAATTGGGAATGTTTTCAAGTATTTTCCTAATTGGCAGCTTTCAAACAAAAATCCATTTCCACTAATGTACAGTTAAATGATTTTTAAATATAAAAATAGTCAAAACCAAAGCAATTTGAATAGTTTCCTCCAGCCAGCTAAGCAAAAAAGTTTTGCAGAGCTTTTTTTTTTTTTTTTTAATCTCTGTTCAGCATGGGATTTTTCTATTCTTATTTTTGAGAATTTTAAAAACCTTCTTGAAAG
>VWZN01018082.1:404932-419139 GCA_013396955.1 Regulus satrapa | reverse complement strand
CACGTGGGCACAGGACCACAGTTCCAGGGGACCATGATGTCACCCCCCACGCTCCACATTTACTCAGGGGATCTGTCCCCCACACATCCTCACCAGAGGAGAGTCTCTCCCCAGAAAAACTCATTTTCATGAGGTCTAACAGCAAGGCCAAGCCAGGATGGGGAAGTGGAGATAAATAACCTTCACTTCAGAGTCACTGATTTCCCCCTGCCACCCCTGGGAGCAGAAATAGCAAAGATTAATTCTCGGAGTGGCCTCACATCCCTCCTGGACATCTGGGCTCTTCTGCTCTGTCCTGCTCCCCAGGAGTGCTGCCGTTCCCTCTGCCCTTGCTCAGCCACAGCCTCTCCTTCATTATCATCTGTCAAGTCTAATTAACAAGTGCAGTGACACCAGGGGACACGATTCCTGGAGTCTCTCCCGAGAGCCACTTGCCAGGAGCCTCCACCCTTGAGAAAATGGGGTGAGGTCCCCAGAAAATTGTCATTTCTGCCCTGGCAGCCCAGAGCACTAACTTGGACTCCCCCACCTTTTGGAAATGCCCATCCCCGCTGCTAAAACCAAAATTATCTCCCCTTCCCCAACCATTTTACGGGATAAAAGGATTTCAGGCCAACAATTTGGTGGTTTGCAGGTGCCTCCTCTGAGCTGTTTTCCTCCCCTCCAAACCCGAAGTGCCTTTCACAAGTAGTGCTTGGCTGTGTTTTGCTGATTAACCACTCAATGAGGAGCCTGCACAGAGCAAAATCAACAGGAAATGAGGCCAACATCCCTCCTCGGTTTGAAATGAGAGAAAGCACAGGGAAAAAATCCAAAATATTCCCCTGAAGAGTGGCAGAAGCTCAAGTGGAAGAGGCAAAGTGCTTTTCCTAGGAAATACCAACCACCTCTACATATCCTTAATGGTCAGGAATATTCAATAATAACAGCCCGAGGTTATGTGGGAATAGCTTTGAAAACCAACTGGTTCTGATCCTGTCCCTGCTGCAAAACATCATTTTCTGACACTTCTTTAGGTGGATAACTTTGCTGCAAGGTTGTGGGTTTTCTTTTTTGTTGTTGTTTTTGTTTGTTTGATGGAAAAAAGGTCATCTAAAGGAAAAAAAAAAAATAAAGAGAGACAGGCTGGGATAATTTCTTGGCAGAGAAGCCCTGACAATATCTTCTAGGTGAAAAGTGACGTTTCTCCAAAATTTTAAATTTCTTGAGCCCAGCAGTCAGATTTTCAAGGCACAGAGAGGGTTTTCATTACATTGGGAGTCTCTGAATACAATATTTTTTTTCTGTAGAACATCACAAGCCAAGTTGTTAGATGCTACTGAAGTCCAAAAATAAAGGATATTAATCACTTGGCCACGATTTAGTTTCTCATATAACCACATCTGATACATGTTTGCACCTATATGTATAAATAAAACATGGAGAGACAACCTTTGTTTAAAATTAAATGCGTTAAAGACTTCAGCACTACCAAGAGCAGCAAAATTCTGTCCCTTTGCTTAGGGGAGCTCAGCAGAAGCTTCTCCATTTCCTTTCTAGGGACAGGAACTTGTGATTCCCCTACTCCAGGAGCTCCCACAGCCCTTCCTCTAAATCACCCCACAATTTCCTCCCCTCCAACGCTTATTAAACCCCACCACGTACCCAAACTGAGAAGCTTGGCAGTGCCCACAGCTCGACATTGGGAGCTTCAATTAAATCAATTAGCATCCCCATACACGGCTAATATTGGAGACGTAGGAGAGGCTTTATTATCCAAATAGAAAATCAGTTTGTGTGTCCAGATGGTCACTGGAGGCGCTGGAATTGCCGCTCTCTCGCTGTGTTTGGGCCCGTTTGGATGGCACCAGCCCTGTTTATCAGCTTGGAGAGGAGCCTGTGCCATCTGGGCGAGAGGAGGTTCATTGTCTGCCTGGCAGGCACGGGGTAAACACAGCTCCCCCACCCACTCCACTGCCATTTATTAAATGTTGAGTCTGGGAGAGGCAGGAGAGTGCTGGGAGCTGAGTTTGGGCTGAGGAAAGAGGCTCTGGGGAGGTGGAAATGATGCTCTGAGTTTCAGCTTTCACATTCCTCAGATTCTGTGCTGCCTTGGTGGGAGCTCTGAACTTCCTACAAAGCATCAGAAAGTTCTCCTCACTGTTCAGTCAGAAAAAATCAATCCTTCTCCAGCTGGAGAATCAAAGACAACCATTCCAACCTCAGGTCCAAAAATCATCAACAATGGGGAATTGAGGAGAGCAAACCAGGAGGGTGGGGCTGCATCACCTGGAGCCGCAGTTGGACAATTAACTCCAATATGGAGAGGGACCAAAACTTATAAAAGTGTAAAAACTCATGGCCAGGATCCAGCCTGGGTGTCGGATCCACAGCCAGGCTCTTGTACTGCCCAAGGTGAATCCTGTGAAGGCCTTTTAATAAATCCCTGCTTTATTCCTTTAACTCTGCCCAGCCTTTCTTTAGGCACCTGTTCTGGCACCCAGGATGGGAGAGAAATGCATCTGGAAAACCCCTGGAGCAGAGGAACACCTCTGTGTGTATAATTACTGCTGTATAATTACTCTGATTTGAAACCCTGTTGAAATTAGATCAAGGCAAGGGTGGCAAAAGAACACAGCCACGCTGTGCTTTGCTCTGCTCCTATGGTCACGCAAATTATTTTTCCTTACAGAAACAAGAGACTTTAATGAGCACAGTTTCACATAGGACACAGAAATGAAATTGAACTTAGAGAAACTACATCCCTAAAACTGTGGGGAAGAAAAAAAAAAGAAGTTGGACCATAGATAACACTTTGTGAGTACTCTGTTTTATCTGCACCAGTAACAACATGGCAACTCCCTGTGCCCTGATACCCTCCCTGGCTGCAAGGGGATGCTCTGGGAGACTCAGGGGCAAGGAACGGAGCCAAAATTTCCCTCTGAGCCCTCTCAGTGCCTGCTCCTCCACCAGTAGGCACTGAGGAGCTGGGAGCACATCACCAGCACCTCCGACCTGCTCTGCAGGAGAAAATTCCAGTCCATTCTAAAGGCAGGAGCCAGCTGCACAGGGAGGCAGCCAAATTACCCGGGCTACAAAGATGCTTCAAACCCACCACAGCTCAGCCCAAACCATCGAGTGAGCTCAGGACGGGCTCAGCAGCAACTTCTGAGCATCCCCAGCTGCTCTGGGGCTCTGTAATGACAGCACGGCAGCGCTCACAGCCCGTTAGGTCTCTAACTACTGCTAAAAACCTCCCATTAGTCTCCCGATGTCACCTCCCTGTCGGGAAGAGCGAGGGATAATCCCTCTGTTCTCGCACTCTTGATCCAGTCCAGATGCAGAGATTTTTTTATTATTATTATTATTATTATTTTACCCCTCATTATGTACTCGTGGGTTACACACACAGGATAGACACGGCAACAGAACCCAGAGCGACAGCTCGAAAATGTTTGCCTGGGCACGGATGAAAAATATCATCAAAGGATATTATTATAAGAAAAAAAAATTTTAAAAAAAATTTTAAAAAGGCCACAAAAACCAGCCTTGCGAGATACAGGAGCCCCGGTGTAGTTGTGCTAAAAGTGAAACAGGTTGCAGAAGCGGTTCTGTAAAAATGGATGTATCATTCTCTGCTGACACGACATCGCCTCAATTAAGTTCTCTTGTTGAGGTAACCTGGAGGCAGCGCAGCGAGCTAACAGATGGAAAAGTCTGCCTGTGAGGGGAAGGGCAGGGCTCTCCTGACTGGAGGTACATAAAGCAATTTATTGTTCTTTTTTTATTTTTTTTTTTTCCTCTTGCATTCAGTGTTTCTGACGAGGTCAACAGGCAGGGAGCTGAGAAAGCCGGGGTTTGGATTCAGATTTCACACATCAGAGGGGAAACAGGCAAATGGAAAAAGCTCTGGGAGCAGTAACTGAGAAATTATATACGTGTGCTTTTTCTCACCTCCAGCCCTGCTCCTTTATTTTATTGAAAACTGTCACATTAATGTGGTTTTCAAGGAAATGCATAAAGCTCTCCTGCATTTCCCAGCGCTGTGCTCTGATGGTTTGCAGGGATAAAATGAATTTGCCAGCCACAGGTCAGGGTGGGGTGGGGATTCCTGGGGGCACACAGGGCTCTCCCTTGGGAACAGGGATTTTCCTGGAGTCCCGTGGGTGGGTCAGGAACCCAGGGAGGAGAATTTTTAGCAGATGAGAAAAGACAGGGTATGAAGCATCAACCCCAAACCAGCTGCAGCCAGTGGCAGGAGAAGAGGAAACTGCACCACGGGAGGCTCAGGTTGGACATCAGGAGGAATTTCTGCATGGGAAAAGTTGTTAAACTTTGGAAGGGGCTGCCCAGGGAGGTGGTCTGGAGTCCCCAGGGGAGGACTGGATGTGCCAAGGTAGGGATGGGTCACAGGTTAGACTCAAAGGTCTGGGAAGGGTTTTCCAACTGGGATGATTCTGGAATTCTTGGGTTCATCCGAGCTCCTGCCTTGCTTTTCCTTTCCCACGCAGCAGCAGCAGCTGCCTGAGGTGTTTCTCAGGAGCTGAGAGCTGCAGTTTTTCCCTCTCACACGGACCCCACAGAGCTCCCTCATGTCCCTTCACTCCAGAGACACCCCCGAACCCCCTCCACAACTCCCTCCCATCCTCACTCTTTGTATTTCACATTAAATCAATCAACAGCAACGCCAACTTAATCCCAGCCTTTAATGTTCCCAGGCTCGCTCACTCTCAGGATTTCCCTTTCCCAAAAAAAGCTAATTTAACCTGACGTTCCTAATTCCTCCAGCCCCGGGAGGCGCAGCCAGGGATTTGCACAGCTCTGGCACAGATCTGCCGGGTCTCCAGAGATCTGTCTGCAGGGAAAGCAAAAAACCCCCTCTGCTCCAGCTGGAGGGGCCAAAGGAGGAGGGATTTCACCTTTCCTCCATTCCCTGACCCTTCTCCAGCAGCTGAAGCTCCCATATCATGGGACAGGCAGGGACAGCACTTTATCAAGAGCACGTCAGCCTAACCCAGGCTAGAGAAGCCTCTGGAAAGCTTTGGAGGAGGCTCATCCCTTCCTGCAGTTAATCCAGCGGCCACACACAGCCTTTGGGGTGCTTCTCCTGATCAAAATCCCACAGAGCCAGCTGCTCCAGATGTTACAGAAACCCCAGGAAAGCCTGAGCACCACCAAGCTGCCAGCTCCTCCAGAGGCTTCCCCTGGCTTGCTTTGGGTTTCCTTTGCCCTGCCTCATTTTGATGCCTGCTGCTGTTTCTGTGACCCCACGGCTGAGGGCAGGACCCCTCCTCCATTAGCAGGGATGGAAATGGTTTCCCCTCCGAGCAGCAGCAGTGCCAGCAATTTCATTTCCTGAGCGTCTTTTAGTCTTGAATATATATTGCTTACTTAAAGAGAGGGAGGAAAAAAAAAATAAAAAAAAAAAAAGAAATCACATGTCCTGCAAAGTTTCAGCTTTAGGGACAGGTGCAAGTTTGTGAGGGACAAAATCAGGACAAAGCTGGAGCTTGGTTATATGGTTATAAAAAGGCAATTTATCATGAAATTTATCATATTATTGGGCATTTATCATATCCCAATTTATCATGGGAAGGCCTCAGGAGGACTGGGCTGGTGGAAGGCGTCCCTGCCCATGGCATTTAGGGGAGAACTGGGTGAGCTTTAAGGCCTTTCCCGACCCAAACCCTGCTGGGGTTTTGTGACTGGTGCAGAAACCTCAGCCAGGAGCTGGCAGCCAGCAGAGCCCTGCTTGCAACAGGTGGGTCGATAAGGTTAATTTAAAAATATGAAAGCACACGGGCAGGAGGGGGGGAAAAAAAGAGAGAACGCTGCTTTTCTTCTGCCCGCGTTATCTCACCAAAGAGATCCAGATAACAGCAAACACGAGAAGCGCAAATATAGATTTGTTATTACCATTATTTGCTGCAGGGCCAAGGGGAGGCTGTGGAGATGCACCTCCTCCCATACAGAGCCCCGCAGAGCTTCCCTCTGTATTGATTTCTGGAGCAGGACTCCCATTGACAAATGTAATTAGGCGAACAGTGATGAAAGGAAAATACTTTCCCTTACAGGTGTAATTATGGACACTGCTCTGCGCTTGACCCAGGCCAGATCTCTCTGAATCACAACCAGGCACTGCACAGTGCTGATCCTGAATGCCACTTCCAGAAGGAATGCTCCAAAAAAGGAAATTTTTCTCATTTAAAATAACTCCATTACAATGGGTCTGCCCATAGCTGCTCAGTGGGAGCTCAACCAGCACCACAAAGCTGGGTTAAATGAGAAAATATTAATTAAAATGAAGGTTTGAGGGGGCCACAGCCCCTCTGAGGTGCTGGAAGAGCTGGCTCAGGAAGGTTTGGACAGGCTGCCTGTCTCCCTGACTGACAGGAATTTTGGGCAGCCCAGCACGGAGCAGAGGACAGGCTGGACCTTCCCGTGGCTCCGGGTGCCAGCTCGCCTCTCCAAACCCCCGGCACAAACCCGAGCGACCGCGGGCACTGCCAGCACAGCGTGACGCCAGCACCACGTCCCCAGGGCCACCTCCCTGTGCCCCACGCAGGGACACTGCCAGGGCAGGGAACAGGAGGCCGGCACACGCCAGAGCCGCTGCTCTCTGCCTGCATTCCACACTTTTCATTTCCTCTGTGCTGGAGAGCGCTCAGCTCAGCTCCTCCACCTGCTCCAGAGCTGGCACAACCCCTCCCTGCCTGCCCTCCCTGCTGTGGGGCACCGAGGGGAGCGTGGAGGGAGGTTCCAGCTCTCCCACGCCACCCACAAATTCATCACCCCCTGAGTGATGGCACCCTGCCACCTCTCATCCCTGCCTCTCCTCCCTGCCTGCTGCCCTTGGGAACGGCCCCAGCAGCACCCAGGGGCTGCCAGGAGCCCCTCAGGGGCTGAGAGGAGGAGGGGGAGAAGGGAGGGCAGCCAGGGGGATGCTCACAGGATCCCATGGAAAACGTGGATTAAACCCATGCGTCAGCACTGACGGGATAAGAACCCAGGATCCCATGGGAAATATGGATTAAACCAATGGATCAGCTCTAAGGGCATAAAATCTCACAGGATCCCGTGGAAAACACGGATTAAAGCCATTGGTCAGCACTGAGGGAATAACAACTCACAGGATCCCATGGAAACCATGGATTAAAGCCATTGGTCAGCACTGAGGGAATAACAACTCACAGGATCCCATGGAAAACACGGATTAAAGCCATTGGTCAGCACTAAAGACAGAGCACAAGGACGTAGAGGATCCAGTGGAAAATGTGGATTAAACCCATCAGTCGTCATTGACGGGATAAGAACCCAGGATCCCATGGAAAACATGGATTAAACCCATCAGTCTGTACTAATGGCATAAGAACTCAAGGGTCCTGTAGAAAATATGGATTAAGCCCATCCGTAGTCAGCACTAAAGAAACAAGAACTCATAGGAAAGCATGGATTAAACCCCTTGGTCAGCTCTAAGGACACAAGAACTCACAGGATCCCATGGAAAATGTGGATTAAACCCCTTGGTCAGCTCTAAGGGTACAAGATTTCACAGGATCCCATGGAAAATGTGGATTAAACCCCTTGGTCAGCTCTAAGGGTACAAGATTTCACAGGATCCCATGGAAAATGTGGATTAAACCCCTTGGTCAGCTCTAAGGACATAAAAACTCACAGGATCCTGTAGAAAACATGGATTAAACCCATCAGTCAGCACTAAGGGTATAAGATCTCACAGGATCCCATAGAAAATATGGGCAGAAGCCACTGATCAGCTCTAGGGATGGCCCAGGTGTGCTGTTCCCACACACTCCCAGCCTCCCCTGCAGCCTGTGCACCCTGCAGGACCCTGGAAAGGAGGGGAATTTCCCTCGGGCACACACCTGGGGGGGCGCAGGTTATTCAGCAGCACGGAAAAGGAGCAGTGGGGAAAGCAAAATCTGCAGACCCGACAGCCACATCCCTCCTTCATGCCCCACTTCCCAGCCAGAGCTCATTTCTCATTTAATGGCTTTTTTGTAAAAGCCTTTTCTGTTTAGTTTCCAGCTCTTTTCACACCAACTTTATGATCCCTTCAGCAAAGCTCTGCACCAGGTTCTGCTCTGCAATAACCAAGACAAATGGCATTACAATAATTCAGGCTCCAGGCATGGCTATCGTTAATGCTCCTGGTTTTACTGGGAGTGTGCAACAGCCGCACGATGGGTTCTTAAAAACCCTTCCTGACTTTTATCCCTGACAGGGAAAGGCAGGGAAACCAGACAGTTTTCTCAGCGTTCTCATTTTTCCTCAACTTTATGTGGATTGATCACAGAACGCCTCCAGAGAGTTTCTGGTCTCTTGATTTTAATTTTGTTTACTGATTTCCTCAGTTTACAAAGTTTTATTCTTGGGCCACAAGAAAAAAAAAACCAAAACTTTTTTAAAAATCAAAATACTGTGCAATTTCTGTGCTCCTCAGTGGCATGACTGAGGAGGAGGAAAATATTTCCCTGGGAGTGTCTGAGGCCAGGAGTGATCTGGGATAGCAAATGTGTCCCTGGACTAAACCATGTCCCACATCCACATATTTTTTAACACTTCCAGGGTTGGTGACTCCACCACTTCCCTAGGCAGCCCATTCCAATGCTTTCCCGAAATTTCTCTCTAATATCTGATCAAATGTGGGGGTATCAATATCTGAGCTCCAAAGAGAAAAGGCCTGGGAAGATTAAACTCCTGGAAAAATAAACGAAAGCACAAATCCTCTTATCCAGCTAACACCGAGCACACAGAAAGGTGACACCAGAGCTCTCAGGGGAGCCTGGAAATGTCACAGCTCTGGGGACAGAGGGTTCTGTGCACACAACTCTGAGCAGATCAAGCCATGAGCTCTGCCCCAGCCGACTCCAGCATATTTTGGTGCCTCCCAGTTTGACATTTTGAGCCTCTGTTTGTGGCCCTTGCCTGCATTTGAGCAGCAAAGGGGGCCATCCCCGTGCCACACGCAGCAGCAATCTGCCAGCAGAGCCCAGCCAGGGGGAGCTGGGGTTATAAAAACCCCTCGTTAAACCAGCACGACATCTGTTCCTGGCTGGAATGCACTTCCAGGAGATTCACAGCCCTCTCCCTCCGGCTCCACGCTGCTCAGCTCCCATCAGGGCGCTCACAACAGCTCCATCCATCTCCCAGCCACGCCACCCAGAGCCATCCTGGAAGAAATTATGGCAGCCAGTCTTGGTGCATTGAAAGCGAGCATTAGCCAAACTCTTTGCTCCATAATTTTCCTCCCCTTTTAAGCTGTCTGGTCCCAGGGAAGACAGTGAGGTTTATGCTGTGCAGGAGGAGGTGGTCCTGTGTCTCCCCGTGCTCAGGTGACCTCTGTTTTTTTTTCTGCCAGCATGAAAGGGAATGAGAAAAAAAAAAAAACAATTCAGGTCCAACCTGCAGCCTGTTGGACCCTTCATCCCCTCACCATCACCCAAAAATACCCTTCAGAACCCCTTCAAGGAACTGCTGCAGCAATCTCAATAATTACCTTGAAAGTTCTGCTGCCATAAATCACGTTAAGACAAACTCTGCTCAAGTGTTGCAACCAGAAGAGATGATGGGGGCCTTGTACAGTGGCCAATGACCAGAGAGGAGTGAATTAAGAACATAAATATAAGTGATGAGAGCCATTTCCTCACTGTGCCATCCAATTCTGGAAAACTCTTGTCTTTTCTCATCAGGGCTAAATTGGAGCTCCAAGAGCTGCAGGAGTGTGCATGGAAATGGGCAGGAAGCTGCCAGGGGCCAGCAGCAGAGGACGGGGCTCTGTGGGTAAGGACTAATTAGATCTTGAACCAAAAAAACTCCCAGACCTTCTCCCCAGCCCCTGCTAATGCCTGAAAAGATCTGAGCAAACACCAGCTCAACATATTCAGGCTGGCCGTGCCAAAATCCAGTGATTAAGGTGTGTTTGTCCCCACGGCATTAAAAAAAGAAACTCAATATAATTCATTGACGATGAGAGCAAATTTGCAATCAAGATTGATTTGCCTGATTTTTTTTTTTTTTATATTTTTCCCTAATATTTAACCTTCAGATCCCCAGCCTGCTTTTCCTTGCTCCTGCATACATTATGAAGAGGAGATTTTAAACCCCTCTGGAAGGCAGGGCAGGGCTCGGGTTTATTGCCCTTTTCCCTCTGCAGCCTTTGGTTGGCTTTTGTTTCCTTTTGCATTCATTATTCCTGGTTTTGCTGGCCACAGCTCCATGGTTCTGCTCTGCTGGAGCTTCCCAAGACACCTGGTGGGATTTTTCACTGCCCAGGTGGGTTTGCATAAATAATTCACCATCTTATTTTGCAGGAGGGGCTGGAATTCTCCACCCAACCTCACATTCTCACACCAGAATCAGTTTTTAGACCTGCTTGTTCAAAGAGGAGTTTTCCAGACTAACAAGGTGGCCCAAAATCTCTTTTTTTTCCCCCTATATTTTCCCCCTAAATAACAAAGTGCAAGACAGCCAAAAGAGCACCTTAAAATCATATAAAGCACCAAAACTCAGCTGTTTCCAGCGTGACTCCTCAGCCAGCAGCTGCCTCCCCCATCCCCACCCCTCGGGAAGGAGAATCCAATATAAATTACAGTGCAAAAGTTGACTCGACATGTTATAAATGCTCTCACTTTGCATTCAGTCAATAATATTTTGCATTACTAAAATATGAATTTACAATCATTTCTCATCTGAAAGCTGTTTAAGCAGTAAACACCGAGCTCGTTACTGATTCCCAGTTTGCACTGGGATTATTTAGTGGTTTTCCTAGATGGATTTTCCTTCTATGCTCAGCTCCTGGAGTTATGGGATGCCTGCCTACACAACTCCTGTTATCCAAAAAAAAAAAACCACCCTCAGATATTTGCACCAGGAAGTGGCAGGTTTTAAAGAGGTGTGATTTGTAAGATACAACCACGTGTCATGAGGATTTTCAAATAAATAAATGAAGTGATTTATGCTGCAGAGAGGCTTCACAGAGAGATCTGAGCACCCCCAGCTCCAACCACAGAGAGAGAGGAAATTCTCATCCTACCAGAGCATCCCTGGATAGTTCATAACACCCTACCTAAAATTCCTGACTCCTCTTATCCCAAAAACCTCAGGTGCTTGCACCAGGAAGAGGCTGGTTTTTAAACAGGTGTGTTTATAAATCATCCCCACATGTCGTGGAGATTTCCAAATAAAAAAAAATAAA
Organism: Regulus satrapa; assembly: GCA_013396955.1. NCBI lineage: Eukaryota > Metazoa > Chordata > Aves > Passeriformes > Regulidae > Regulus > Regulus satrapa. The sequence goes on along the minus strand of VWZN01018082.1, from coordinate 407,945 downwards.
GTGATTTATGCTGCAGAGAGGCTTCACAGAGAGATCTGAACAGCCACAGCTCCAAATGCAGGGGGGAAAGTCTCAAGCTACCAGAGCATCCCTGTCCCCACCCTGGATAGTTCATAACAACCCGGCTAAAACCCCTGACTGGTTTCTGAAGGTGAGTTCTCAGCTCTCCAGGAATCCATGGAGCAAATCCCTGAGCAGAGCAGATGCACTGGAGTGGGATAAGGGAACACAAGGCACAGATGGCAGCGGCTGGGGCAGCTCCGACCGTGTGAGAGGCACTGCTGGCAGGTCACTGTCACCTTCCAGAAGGGGTTTGATCACGGCTGGGGAGGCTTTTTTTCTGCCGGGCAAACAGTCAGGAACTTGGAGTTCCAGGTGGAAATGCAGATATTGAAATGCAGCCCCAGCCTCTGGCCCGTGCTCCCGAGCTGGCTGTGACAGGAGTTTGCCAGAGCGAACAGCAGTGCCCTCAAAATGAAGTTTGTAACTCGCTCTTGTTTATCTGTGTCTCTATTGCTGCTATTAATATTTAATGTCTCTGGAGGAAAGGCTCCTCTCCAGCAGAACGAGCCCTGCTGCAGCATTAATCAGAGCAGCAGCAGCCCCGAGCTCTGCGCTCCGAGGGCTCCCGTGGCACATCCTGACCTGGGCAAAGGGAATGGGCTCTGGGAATGCTGCCTGCCCTTCCCCTGTGTCCTGCCAGCTCTGAGCCCTCCCTGTCAGCCTCACCATGGCTTTGAGCACCACTGGGAGCAGAAAGAACCATTCCCAGTCTGGTCCCAGCACGAATTTCCGGCCCTGAACCTCAGGGTTCACACCCACACCTTTGTCCTCATCATCACACTGCCCTCTCCATCCTGAGCAGAGGAACCCGGGGAAAAATGAGGGAGAAAAAAGTGACTCTGGAAGCCACAAGAGCCTTTATAAAAGCTGTGCATGGCAGCTCATTAGGACCTGGCTGGGCTTTGCTCTGCTCCCGTTAACGATCCCCTTCTCCTGCCCCCATCCACACCTTAATGGCCAAACCCCCTAAAGAACCAGGTCAGGAGCTGGTGTTTGATGGCACCCCCAATTTCCCCAGCCCGAAGCACCCTGAGGATCACTAACAGGCTCAAATCACCAGAGCTCTGCGCTTTGATTTAACCCCGTGGAAAAGGAGCTGCTGGAGAAGGGCGCAGGAGGATGGTGAGGTGGATAAAGGCAGCGAGGGAGTGGGATCGTTAGTTTATACAAACATGCTCGCCCAGACAGCCTCAAATCCCAGACTAGGGACTAGAACAAAGCCAGCCCAGCACAAAAGGGTTTTTCTACCTTGCCCTGGCTGCCCAGCATCCATGAAGGACATGAAATAATCCCAGGGAAACGGCATCCACTGCTTGGAAAAGCTGCTGTGGGTGCCGCCACACACAAAGAACTCCAAGGAAACCTTGCAAAAGCAGCTTCACAGCGAGCAGGAAATGAGCTCCTGTTTCTGCAGCACAGAAAGTGGGACTGATGTTATAATCCCACGGGATTGCATCCGCAGGGATGTGGAAGTTTCCCTTCAGCTCCACGGGCAGCCTCGCTGAGGTGATTTTTGCTCTGTCAAGTAAAGCCTTTGGAGTAAAGCCTGCTCAGTCCAGCCCTTCTTGCTGATGCTCAATTAAGTGAAAGGCAGTTTGAAAAATTATTTTCTTTCCTTAAAGCACCTGCAACAACCCCCAAACCCCCCCACACACATACACACACACTCCTTTTTCAATCTCAGCTGCCAAACCTTAGGCCTGCACTTCAGGGCCAATTCCTCCTTTATTTACTGGAAGACAACTCTAAATCTTTTAAATACCAGAAATGCCAGTCCTCCAAACAATTACTCTGGCTAAAACATCAGTCAGCTCCTGCATTTTCCACTGGTGTTACTCATTTGATGGCACATCATCTTTGCTTTAGTAAGATCTGGGCCATGCCTTTCCTCTCCTGCCCTTCCTGGTGCTTTTCCATCCACGAGAGTCCAGATTTCACCCCCTGGACAGAGGATATCAGACACTGCATTTCTTTTCACCAGGAAAAATCAACTCATGCACGGCTCCATCCAGGGGATTCCAGCACAAACACCGATCACACAGTTTGCAGTTCCTTGCAGAATACCAACAGTGTGGAGGGGTTTGGGGCAGGGTTTTTTAGGCTGGAAATGCTTTAATCCACATCCTCAGGGCAGTGGGAAGTCCCTGTGAAACATTTAACAACCAACACTGAGATTAGAGCCAGGAGGCAAAGGAATCAGATGGAAGCTGAGTGTCAGCTCTAAGTCTTCTCCTTGGAAGAGACAAGGAGCAAGTTCTGGATCTCCTATCAAGTGTTGACAGCAAGGAGAGGAAACTCAGAATCCTGGCTCCAGGGTGGTCACGCACTGGGGTTACCCCGAGACAGAACCCAAAACCTGGAGCCTCAAAGACAGGACCAGATTAGGTTTGTCCTGCACACGCCACCAACTCCAGAGCTCCCCCCAGAACTCCAATTCAGCACCAAGAGGATGTGATTTGGGATGCCCTGAAGGCACCAGCACTGCTGGGCTCCCCTTGAGCCCCTCCCAGCCCTACGTGGCTCATCCTCCCCCAGCTGGAATTTTCAGGGTCTGCCCAGGGCCAAGGAGCCACCTTTCCACACTGAAGCACCTTAATCCAAGGATTTTTTTTTTTTTCCCCTCCCCACATAAAGTTTTTGGTAGAACACTTCAGACTAAAAGTGGAACTGCCCCAGAACACAAACCAGCACTCTCCTTATGCATACATATGTTTGATGTCAAAAAGACAGAGCAGGTCATTCCTTAGAAAAAGGCCCTTGGAATACCAATACTCGCTGTCATCTCAGTTTTCCATCACAAGGTGACAGCCTCCCATCTCAAAACAAGCTCTAATGGAACCACATTTATCCCCATCTTGCTGTAATCACATTAGACAGTCCTACCAATTTAACTTTATTGGTTTCCTAACTGTCTGAAAAAAAAACCCCAAAAAACAAACAAAAAAAAAAC
>VWZN01018082.1:373463-404732 GCA_013396955.1 Regulus satrapa | reverse complement strand
CAGACCAGCCTGACATGTTTTACTACACAGGAACAGCCACCTGCTGTCCCCTTCCGACAGCAGCATCCCATGGTCAATAAAGAGCCTTCTGTTTGGTGTTAGGCTTCCTGCTAAGATCTCATTTTCTTTAAGACACTCGTGCAGCTTCTGGGCACATCAGATCCCGTTTAAGGCGGAATTTGCAGCGAGTGCTCGGCCATTAGAGGCACAAGTGATAATATTCCGGGCCTCGTCAGCGCACGGATGCTCACCCGCAGGAGAGCCGGGGCATGAATGCGGATGAGGCTGTTGTTATCTGCTGCCCAGACACCTCACCCCGACACGCAGAGGGGGAGGCGAGCCCGGGGCAGATTGCACCACCAGGGATTTGGCTCTGCCAGCCGTTTTTCATCCCGAAATTCACGGTTTGGGTAGCGCTTCAGCCGGATGCAATTAACCTCTGCGGCATCCCGCTGCTTGCTAAACTCACAAGTCAATCCTGCTCCCCAGGTCCCCTCGCAGATTTCCCTGGAGAAGCAATGGGTGTCTTCCAGAGAAGGGAAAAGAGCTGGCCCCATTCCAGGCATCGCCACTTTAGAAAAGAGAACAGCAGCAGCAGCAGCCAATTTATTTTCTGCCTGGGTGGAAACCTCAGCCAGACCCTGCTGAATTTCTGTGTCGTTTCCCCACCGGTGCTGTTTGTTGTGGGAGGGGTGTGCAGACGGGGACACGCACTGCTGGCATCCCTAAGTGGACACAAAACAATCTCTTGGAGGGCAGGAAAGTTTCCTCAGCGCTCTGAGCTCCTCCAGCACAGAAGCACGGGGAGTATTTTGCATGCTGGAGGGAAAACTGCAGTTCTGTCAACTCCTAAGATAAACTGGCCCACCCTTCTCTACAAATAAAGCCAGATTTTATGGAAAAGGCTCCCAATGCCAGCCCTGGACATGGAAGTGTGACTCGGATGCCCAGACCTGCGAGCTGTAGCTGGTCCATGGCCAGCTCTCGCTCGGCCCAGGCTGCACCCAGACACACACAAATTGTTCAGCCCGTTCCCTCTCTGTGGATGGAACTTTCAGTGCAGTCCAGCAGCTGTAATTTAAGGGTTAGAGGCAATGGCTGCAGTGCCTTGGACACCCTTCCCGGGCCAGAGCGTTGGGATGCCATCATCCCCGTGTCTCCTGATGGGAAGTGGCAGTGACCTGGAGCTGCTGAGTGCTCTCTGCCCTGGCAGAGCCCTGGAGTGCTGCCACTCACACCCTCACACCACAGCCCCCTTGGAGAATCTCATCCTGCCTCCCCCCCAGACCTCTCCAGAGCCGCCTGCAAGCCCAGCTCACCTAAATAAACAACGCCACGAGCCCGAAGGGACCAGCAGGCTGCCCCAAGCCTGGGCAACCAGCAGCTGCTTTGCAGCTGGAGCTGGTACAGCCTCTTTCCTTGCCTTGACAGCGATCAACGTCAGCCCTGCCTCCCAAACCCACCAGCCAAAATGCACATTAACCATCGTGCACCACACTCCTGCTCGTGCTGGGGCGTTTGAGCACACACAACACTGCACAGCGGGCAGGAGCTAGCAGGGGAAGTGGATCTAATTAGCCAGAACATGGATTGGAAACCTCCAAGTGGTTGTGTTTTCATACCACCAAATTAGGCTCATCAGGTTACCCGCTATGGGNTTTTTTTTTTTTTAAGTGTTCCTTTGAGGCAGATAAAAGGTAACAGAAATTATTTCAGCAGAGCGCTCCCAGCTGTGTGGCTGAAAGGAGCTTTTGTCTCTTTTGGAGCTGAGTCAGGAGAAAAAGGAGCCTCTGAGGCCCCTCTGCTGCTCCCCACAGCCAAAAGGGTCGTGGCAGGGGCTCAGCAGGTCCCCACTCCAGAGGGATCCCAGCGCCCTCCTGCCTCTCTCAGTGGGAATTCAGCTCAGGCCGCCTCACTCTAAATCAGAAAATCCACAAACTCATTCTCAGACAGATTAAAAGATGTTTTAGGCAGGTTCGAAAGAGCAGATCAGTCTGTCTGCATTGCTGAGGTCAGCACTGGCTCTTCTTTCCAGCTGCTTCCTCGACAAGAGAAGAGAAACATCCTTGGGGACCACCAGAAATGAGGACAGGAACTCCATCCTGCTTTCCATGGAAAACTCCAGAGAGAACTGGGCTGCTCTCAGTGTATCTCAGCCTCGTTTCTGCCACTGGCACAGGTAAGTCATGGGTGTCACTGGGACAGACCTTGCAGGCACAGCAGAAAGCCAAGCAGAAGACAAAAACTCAACCTGAAGCTGCTCCAAGTCCAGGGGCTGAGCCCCACCTTTGTACTCACCTTCTGCTTGGACTGAAATCCTGGGATTTCAGAAAGGTCGGAGTTCAGAGCAGCAAAAACCGCAGAAATTAGAAATAATAGAATTTTTTAAATGCAGAAATTAGAATAAAATCAACTCGAGGAAGAGGAACAAGAGAAAGATCATCATCACAACAGCAGCACACAAAGCCACCCTCATGTAATTAAGATGCAATAGACTCCAAAGTCTGAGACACGGTCCACATTATGCTGAGATTCCCAAGTCCCAATTCCTCATCAAATCCACCCAATCCCATTTTCTGCCTGCCCACTCCTAGCAGAAAATGGGATTGTGAAAACAGGTAGCTCGCTTTGCAGCACTGAATATCTCTGTTTTCCCTTCTCGAGAAGGCACTGGCATCAATTAGAAGACAAAGCCATTAGACCCAATTTGTTTATTCAAATTAGCAACAAGCCTCTGTCAAAACCCCGGGCTCCCCACGGCCCTGACCCCAGACAGTGTTTGAGGCAGGATGATTGATTGAGCCTCCCACAGCCCCTGGTGGCTTCCACGGGCTCTGGGCTGGCTTGCTCAGGCTCCATCTCAGCATTCCAAGGGCAGTTCCCTGCCTGCCCCTGGTCCCCAGCCTTGGGGACGTTCCCTGCTTCCTCTGGCCCTTGTCTCCATCACAGCCTGAGGCAGGAATGTGCCTTCCCCGCAGACCCACCTCACCCAACTCGGCTTTTAGTCCCTCAGAGCTGAGCAGAGTTTTTTAAATTCCACCTCCTGGAGAGGTTCCACCTCACCAGGGCTGCTCTGCTGCCCCCGGGGTGTCTGCAGGGGGGTGCCTGCAGTGCTCAGCCACTAAATCCACCCTGACTACAAAGAACACGTGCAGGCGAGCGCTGAAATACCCCAGCAGTTTCCAGAGGACTTGGGCAAGGACCTCCAGTGCCCCTGCCCTCTCTCTGTTTATGAAAGGCTCTCACACATCACTGCACAGCAGCAGTGTCAGGCTCCCAGGGTTAATTGGCCCTCAGCATCTCCAGGGCTGCTTCCTCCTTTAATAGCCAATTAGACCTTATTAGCTGCGTTGTCATTTACATCCAGGCCGCCCAGCAGCAGTCCAGAAGCTACAAATTCATCTCAGCAGCCCTTCAGTGGCGTGGACTTCTACATCAGGGGCTGACCCTGCTGCTGTGCCCGTGGCTGTCTGCTCCAGGACGCCTCTGCCAGCAGCTCACCTGGCTGGGGGAGTGGGAATGCCCTGCAGGGAGCACGGATGGAAGATCAGAGGAAGGTCTGGCCCATCAGGAAAAGTGCTCCTAACGGGCTCCAGACGCATTCACAAACCTCTGTCAGCCCCCAGCGCGGCCAGGCTGTGCTGCCATCGTGCAGCTCGGATCAATCGGCACAGCTGGGTAACAGCCATTGATTTTACAAGTGTAATGAAGTTGTCGAGTCTCTGATTCAGCCATTAGTGAGTGCTCATTTTATTGACCTGCAGGGCCAGGGGGGCTGAGGAGGTTTGCTTTTTCCCTTTGAAAGAGCAAGCAGCTAATGAGAGGTGAGAGCTTCCCTCCTCATCCTCGCCCTGCTCCACCTTTCCCTCCTCTGCTTTTCCCATCCCACACTTCCATCACAACACCAGATCCACAGAACGTTTCCTAACCCCTCCCCTGCAGGCTCTGGAGCAGCTGGAATGGGCTCTTATAATCCAAGGATTATCATATTCCATTGCATTAAATCCCACCCTATTCCATCCCATTTTATTCCATTCCATCCTATTCCATCCCATCTTATACCATCCCATTCTATTCTCCATTCCATTCCACCCTATTCCAGCCATTCCATTTTATTCCATTTCATCCCATCCTATTCCATTCCATTTTATTCCATCCCACGTCCCTTGATAATCAGGGGAATTCAGATACAGTGAGGACTCATTTTTGTCTTTGCAAGTTAACATTTGTTTCCAGTTGCAGAAAACTTCATTAACTTCGTAATTGGGGTCTCAATAATGAGTAAATATTTGTGCTTACAAGGATCCTAGAAAATACACCAAACTATTCTGCATGCAGCATAAGGAATATGAAAATAAGGAATGAAGGCAGAAGGACAACACAGTAAACGTAGAGGGGCTCCCTGCATTACAGGATCAGATTTTATCCCAACTTTGCTAAGGTTTGGACGGATGGATCTAAATCAGGACTATTCATTATGCTGTCTAGATAAATAGAGATGACATATCCAAGTAGATAAATGACTGGTAAGATTCCTGCAGCCATCACAGAAGAAAGGATTTAAAGGATGCAAGGAGACAAGTCCAGCTGGTCCCAATTCCAGCTCAAATTCCCTGATTTTCATGGGAATTTTCATGTCCCCATCCCAGCTCTGCCTCTTATCCATACCCCACTCCAGTTTCCTCACTCATGCAGGACAAGAGCACAGCCTGAGGCCACACAGCCCCATCAGAAAGCTTTGAGATTGAAAAACAATAAGAAAAAATTAAGAAAACTGAAGGGAAAAATGTCTGAGAGACTGAACTAGAGAGGACCCTGGAAGGGGAGATTCAAAGGCACATCACAAATAAAATTCACTCCCAGCGGAGTCCCAGCAAGGTTGTGCTCATGGCTCTGAGTCTGACAGAGATAAAGCAAGGCACCCAAACTGTAAAGATGCTTCAATTAGAAGGGAGACCAACAAAACGCTGGGAAGAATTGTGCGTTAACATCTCCAGAGAGGTTGAATGAACACAGCCTGCTCCTCCTAGAAACTAAAGCTGAGGTAGGAGAGATGGGGAGAGCAAGATAATCCCACCATGAAGCACGGAATCACTTTGAGATCAGGAGCTATTTAAGGACGACACTCAAAAGCAGAAATGAACGTTCAGCTACAGAAACAGGAGAGAGCTGCTTTCACGTGATAAAACCCAAACAGGTTCACGTCAATTCTGCTCCCACTAAACCAGGGGACATTTCCAAGCTGAATTTTCCCGCTCCCAGGTGCTGCTCCCAACCCTTTCCCCACCCCTGATCCTGCTGCTTTCGCCCTCTGCACCCGTGTCACTGCTGCCACAATTTTCCTCTGTTTGTTGCTAACAGCCCGGGCAGATTTCCACACTTCCCAGGCCCTGATGGACACTGCACCAGGCTGGGGCTTGGGAGATAGAGGTGCTAATTTGAGAGCTTGCTACAGGCAATTCCTTTCATTTTCTCCGTGCCTCTACCTCATATCTGGATCGTAAGAACAAATGTTACTGTCAAAGCAGAAGTCCATCCAATAATTCCTGCTAATAGCCTCCCAGCCCTGGGCTACTCTCAGGTTAGGAAACTTCTGGAACTGATGTTGTTTATATATTTAATAACTCCTGAGTGCTTTTCTCTCCCCTGTGCTCGGCCAGTTTCCCCTTAAATCTGTGCACACTTTCTGTACCCACCACATCCTCTGAGCTCAACGTATCCATCACCTGTTGCAAAAAAAAACAACCAGCTGATCTTCCCCACTTCCATTTTGCTGGGATTTGCCTTCCTGGAAACTCTCTAGTACAGGCATTGCCTCTCAAAATACACAACTCCAGGCAGGAAGGGGCATCCTCAGCATCACTAAGAAACCGAACCAGGTTACCTGGGTGTGCTTGTCCTTGCAGACACACATTCCCTGGAATGCCATGGGGTAACAGGGACCTGCCCACCATGGCTGAATCCAGCCCCGCCTGGGATCTGCAGGGCCCATTAGAAGCTGATGAATTGTTGTCTGCTCTCACGCCTGGATTGGGTTATCGGCGCAGAAAACGTAATTTGTTTGCTGATATCAAAATGCCGCCGCTCACCTGAGGGATTAACACTGTGACAAAATCATTAGGAGCCTGGGGGAGTGCTGGAGGCCTTCTGAGTTCATGGAAAATTCATTCTTCAGCCTAATGAATGTCTTTTTCCAAACAACTGCCACAGCAACCTCCTGTTCGGCAGCTCCCGCTAGACCGAGCAGACACGCGCGCACAGGCTTGGCTTGAACCTGGACCAGCTCAAGGGGCAAACAGCACCTTCCAAACACAAAAACGGCTCTGGGGAGCAAATCCCAGCACCGTGCCTCTGCAGGGAACGCGTCCCAGTGCCACAGGAGAGGCAAAGCTGGGAGCTGAGCCCCCCTCCACCCCGTGCCGCTCTGCTCCCACGCCTTCCCTCGGCTCCCGCGTCCTGCTCCCCCGGGCGCTGTGCACAGGAGACAAAACACTGCTCTAGTCGCTCTCCCTGCGAGCTGCTGCTCCTGCCTGCTGACGTGGGGAGCTGGCACTGAGTCACTGCTGGGGAAGGGGACAGCAGCGACCTTCCCTGCGCTGGCTCCCTGCCAGAGCCCCCACGCCACACGCGCTCCACGCCGGGGCCTCCTGCCTCAACATCCTTGGTTATTCCCTGATTCCCCCGCCAGAGAGGTGACACCATCAAACATCTCCTTCCCAAAGAGCGAGGCTGGGGTTGGCATTTCAATTTGAGTTCCCTCTCGTGGTCCCCTGGAAGTTCTGAAGGAGCTCATGGAGCGTGGGGATGGAGCACACTTCCCCCTCTCTGCTGACATACACGGGGATGTATTTTTAGCCTTGATCCCTGCATTAGGGAAAAGTCACCCCCTTAAAAGAGCAGTTTTATTGCTGAGCTATATTAGCACAATGAGAGAAAATCGCTCCTAATTTTTATAAATTATCTCATCATCTGCGACTAATTAGCAGCTGCGGAAAGATGGGGGAAAAAAAAAAAAAAATCTCTCCTCGCCCCAGAGAGATTTGGAGCTCGGAGGTATTCAGAGCTCAGAGAGCCCTGCTGGTCAAGGATTCCATGGGAATTCTCTCCCACTGCACAGGTGAGGAGCTGGGCACCCCTTTCTCCAGCCCCACAGAATAATCAGGGTTAAAAGGGTCCTCTGGAGATCACCAGCACGGTGAGGAATAGTTGTGCTGCAGCTTAGCTGGAAACTTTATTAAAATCCAATCTAATCAAGCTGTTGCGAGTCTCCATTCTCCTTACCCTTGCTCCTGGGCGCTTGTGCCTCTGTAAATGTGTCTATAAAAGTAAAATGAGCAAGCAGCCAACGGCTAAGCGGCACTTAATCAGAAGAAAATGTATACCCTGGTGGATAGCAAACTGCTATTAGGCTGGGGAGGGGGGAGACAGCAGGAAATAATAAGCTATAAATGGACAACCAAATAAATCTCCTGCCGCACCAAGTGAGAGCACATCTGGTTAGATGCCACCTCCAATGAGTTGTGAGCAAAATATTTATTTGCCGCTGAGCACCTGGCAGTAGGAGAGGGAAGGGAGCTGCTTTCCCTGCACGAAAATCCTACCTGGAATCGTTTGGCCCTCAGAGCCAGAGAGCCCAGAGTGTCACTGGCCAGGCTGTGACACTGCCCACAGCTTGTTGTGCTCAAAAAAAAAAAAGGGAAAAAATTAAAAACCATCTCTTCTCCAACAGCAGAGACCCTCTCCTCCATCCCCACCATGAGCCCCAAGAGGGTCAGCCAGGCAAAATACTCCAAAGCTTTAAATACCACAGGACTTTTACACCTCTGATCCCTGAGAGTGCCTTAATTTAATATAGAGCACTTCAGCATTAGGAGAAAATGGGATTTGGGACTCGGAAGGGCCCGAGGGAAAAGCTCCTTGGAGAGGGGCGTCACTGCAAAGGGGATTATCACCATAATCACGAGATTAGTCGAATAATCCCAGCCCAGAAGAGAGGTTTTGTTGTCTGCAAGATGCTCAGCACCCTCCTGCTTTCACAGAACCGCAGTGCAGCGCGGGGTCAGACTGAATTTGGGGAATTTCACGGGGGGAAAAAATCAGCCAGGGCTGTGCCTTACGGCCCATCCAAATCCATCAGGGTGACACTGCTGTGCTCATGGCCTCGAGCCAGCCCATCTCCCAAACCCTGACAACACAGCGCACAAAAATTGACTTTTCACCCCCACGACCTCTCTCTGCTTCATTTTTCACTTCTTAATGCAGCCACAGAGTTTAAGCCTCCTTAAAAAAAAAAAAAAAAAAAGAAAAAAAACAAAAAAAAGACAAAACCCCCCAAGAAATCCAGCCCTTCCAAATGAATAGACAACGTGCCAGGCAAAATAAACTAAACCAAAATAAAATAAACCTCCCCTCCTAATCACCCAGCCTGGCTCTTCTAAGGAAGCTCTTGCGCAGTTGAATTGCACAAAGTAAACAAATAATTACCAGCTATTTTCTTCTATAGGTCAGAAAGCAGATTAGCAAGCTGAGACTGAAATCTAAAGCATGAGTGTGGCGTGCCCAGGCTTACAAAAAGCAGAAAAAAAAAACCCAGCCAGAGCCCTGAAGAACAACCACAGCTCTCAGCCCCTGCTGCTGTCAGTGCAACGAGAAATCCACCTGCTCAGGTGTTGATAACCTGCCTGGAAAAACACCCAAAAAAAAACCCAATATTTGACATTCTCGGATTCTCATCTTTTCAACTGAATCCATTCTGATTTCCTGCCCAGGGAATGGTTTCCTGAGAAGGGCAAGCCAGAATTTGGTGCCTCTCCTGGACACGTTGAATCCAAAATGCCTCCAAACCCAGGGCTGAGCTCTGCTGCCAGAATCAGAAGGGACAAAGAGGTGAGAGATGTAAGCAGCAATGCCTGCGCTAAATCCTGTTGTATTTTTCACTTTTTGCAGCTGAAAGCAAAATCCACCCTGCTGGAGCCCATTGTGGAACGGGGGAGGACGGTGCTGCTGGGGTGAGAACTTTAGGTCAAGGAGGTTGTAACACTTTTTTTTTCCCCCAAAGCTGCTTTAATTCAGCTCTGGCAGAGAAACCCATAAAAGCAGCGGGGAAGGGATGATTTTCCAAGCACCAGGAACCTCCCAGGAGTGCAGGAGCTGCTGTCCTGACCCTGCAAGCAGAGCAGGTGAGGATGCTCTTCCCCAGTGCTCTGCACAGATCACTCTGCTTTCCTCCCCCCCCCCAAAAAAAAAAAAGCTCCAAAAGCACCAAGCAGACAGACAGGGACCTGTTGCAGCTCCCTGCAGGTGCTGGCTCGGGCAGAGCACACAGCCAGTGCTGCCTTTGCAAGCACGGATAATCCTGGATGCTTTCCAGATGGGGAGGGTGGGGAAGAGCAGAGAACAGAGCCAGGACATATGAAACAAAATATATTCAGCAAATGACTGGTTTTCAGAAGGGCTTTAGTCACACAGATGCTCTATTTTTCCCCACTTTTGTGGGGTTTTTTTGTTTGTTTGGGGGGCTTTTATTGGGTGGGGTTTTTTTTGTTTTGTTTTTTTTCCATTTCTTCTGGCACTATGCTGCTATTTTATTCTCTTCTTTTTTTTTTTTTTTTTTTTGTTCTCCCTTCACCTCTCAGTGCTAGAAGCCATCCATGCTTCACGCTGAAGGTGGCTGATTTTAGCAGCAGGAGAGGAAATTCTCAGAGCCGGTGTTCCTCAAACCAAGCCACCAAATGTTTTCGAGGTTAATTGATTCTCCAAGCATGAGGACACATCTTCCAAAAGCATGTTCAGCGGCATGAACTGCTACTCTAAAACTCTCCGTGCTGCCAGCTGATGCCTGAAAATGCTTCTCATTTCCTCACAATGGAATCTGACAGCCCCAGGACAACAAACAGCCACGGATCTGTAGCAGTTTGTCATTCAAAAGGGCCAGGAAGCAGGAAACCACAAAATCCCAGAATGGCTTGGGCTTGGAAAGGAGCTTCAAATCATCTCATTGCACCCCCTCTGCCATGGGCAGGAACACTTTCCACCATTCCAGGGTGCTCCATCCTGGCCTGGAACACTTCCAGGGCTCCAAGGGCAGCTGCTCTGGGAATTCCATGAGGAGAAGTGAAGGCAGCAGAGATCGCAGATTTTCAGCTCAGTCTGGAAGCATCCCACCCTGTGCAGCAGCAGAGCCTCCAAACACCTCAGGGTCACCTGAACACCCTCACTCCCACCCCGTGTCCTGCTGTATTTTCCAGAGCTCCTCAATCCATCTCCCTCTGGCTCACCAGCAAAAAGCCACATCCATCTGTGAGTTCCTCACACCTTTTTTTTGGGTTTTTTTTTTCTTTTTTCCCCAGGGAAATCTGTGTCTGTGTCTGACCCAGGATGAGCTGCAGGCACCTTGAATCCCTCCTCACGTTCCTGACCCATTCCACCCAGCCCCTTCCCCTCGCTCTGTCCTCGGTGTCGCAGCTCTGCCAGCAGTGTTTGCAGGGCCGAGGGCAGAAACAGAAAACAGCAGCCTGGGGACAGGGACTGCAGGGAGCTCAAAGCCTTTTCCTGCCCAACAACAACCCAAACTGCCTGCAAATAAAACTCCAGAGCTCGTCAAGCAGCTCTGACCACTGAGGGTGCTTAATAAAGATTACTTTTCTACAGCTCCACTCGCCTGAGGCATCATTTGCTCCTAATGAGATGTTCCATGGGATTTAAACACAGGAGGGAAGAGCAGGGGTTCAACCACAGCCAAGGGAAAGGAGATTTTTCTCCTTTCTCCAAAATCCGAGTTGGGCAGCTCGGAACCATCTCCTACCATGTTGATGCTCCTCAGTTGTGCCAAGCTGGGCAAACACAGGGCCTGCCTTGTGCCAGAGCTGTCCCATGGCAAAGACTGGTCATGCTTGGGATTTGGAGACTTGGGCAAAGCCCTTTCAGCCTCACCTGGGCCTAAAAACTCAGCTGGGGCTCAGGAGGGGTCTGGGGTGGGTATTTGGAGCGTCTGTGACTTTGCATGAGCACTGAGAGGTATTTCCTTGCCAACTCCACTGTTTTTTGCTTTATCTTCTGTGATCATTAAGATCATGGGATTTCTGAGCATGGCCAGGATTAATAAAGTTCTTCTTGACACTGTAGCAGGGCCCCCAGCGAACCAAGATTGCCAAAAAGAGCTCTTTGGGATATTCTAATGGATATTCTAGCCACTGAAATGGGCAGAAATATGAAGTATGATAAATACTAAAGGCCTGCAGCTCCAAGCTCTCCTCTGTGCAAGGGATGAGGAGAAAAAAGTCCTGAAATGCTGAAGCCAAAGAGCAGAATGGACGTGCTGCTGGAAAAATGGGAATGTGGACGAGTGGGGAGAGCTGAGCACGACCAGAAAACCTCTCTGCAGGGGGAGGGAAGGGCTGGGATCAGGGATCACTGCCCTGCTGGAATCACCGGGTCTGGGGCCAGCTGGAGGACGTCAAAAGCTGAGCACCTCAACGAGCACCCACAAACCCATCCCAAAGCACCCATCCTGCCACGAGCCTCAGACAAATCCAGGCTGGCACCACATCACAACTTCCCAGCCCTGTCTGCCCCCTGGACTTGGCAGGGAGATCACAGATGTTTTAAACTCGTGTGGGATGAGCCTCGGGCTGGAGCTCAGGCATTCACCCTGGCCTGCATCTCCATAAGAGAAAACCAGAGGAGAGCCCAGCCCCTGAGAGTCTGCACAGCAATCCCTGGGGACACAGAGCACCTTCCTTGCCTTCTTCCAGCTCCTGATTGTGCCCCGAACACAATTTCAGCTGCATGAGATGCAAGAACTTTTTGGCATTTATGGAGGTTGCTGGACAAGCCCAGGGAAGAAGATGAAAACCCAAGATGGGCTCAGCTCTGCCTGCAGCCAGTTTTATCAGCCCTTCTGGCAACAACAAGGCTACCAAAAAATGGAATATTTACAAAGGACAGACTCCTTTGAACAGATAAGAGCATAATCCAGGTGGGTTACCCACAGCCTGGCTACCCCAAGGCTGGAATTTGATCCTGGATTCCTGCATCCCACCTGAGCCACTCATGACTTGATTTCTCTCTCAAAACCGACTATAAAAAAGAATAAAAATTCACAAATCCTCCAAGAAAACAGTGCAAGATGTTCAGAAACATCAGGGCTGCACAACTAAGAGGAAAATCAAGGCTCGTCCCTCCTTGTGCTTTTGTCCCTTGTTCCTGATTCTCCCCCTAGGCCAGGGGCTGTCACCTCCAGGCTCAGAGCTCCAGCAGCCAAGAGCAGAGCCCCAAAAAGCACTGAGAGAAATCAGCTCCTTCCCTCCACAGGCCATTTTGGAAGCATCTGGAGCAGTTCTGCTTTCAGGGCTGCCGCCGCAGAGAGACGGGTCAGGAGCGCATGAGAGGTGACAAGTGACATCTGCATTAAGTCAGGGGGCCAGGTAAAGCACCTGGCTGCTCTTCTGCGACAGCTCTGCTCCTGCAGCAGCAGGTAATCAGTGCTCATTAATAATTACTACTCTCTCTCTTTGGGTAAAAGGGCAGCACTCAAGGTTGCCAGCATTTTCACTCCCTCTGGATCGCTCCTTGCCAGGGCAGCTCGGGGTGCATTCATTTACCCCAAAAATGATGCAGCACCTCGTGGCTCTGCTCTAAAAACACTCCCAGGGACATGAGGGACCCAGAGGTATCAAGGTGATCCCACCCCAGTTGTGCCAGCAAGAGAAACTCCAACAAAGATCAACCCCCTTGTAAAGGAAAGTGAACGAGCTCCTTGTGAAAGTGCACGGCGCTCCTGGGAAAATTACTGCTCCATCCTGGAGGATGATGGCACAGCTGGCCCTTCCCCTCCATCCCATCCCTGCACCTCCACAGGCTCAGCTTTCCCTTCAGGAATGTTCGCAGCAGATTAAAACCCAGTTTATTAAATAAGGCAGCGCTCTAACAGGGGTAATCCACTGATAATTTCACTCATTTAAACCCTATTTTATCTCAACCAAGTAGACTTATTTCCATTTAACAATCTTAATTCTTTTAGCACTTTCCAGCTCCCAAATTGGCTTCGACAGCAGCATTGACATTCAGCCATCACTTTCACATAAAGTTCCATTTAGTCTCTCCAAGCCCCTACAGTGTCTGGAGGTGCAAGAGGAATTCATTAGTGATGGAAAGGAACAGGAGCCATCCCTCCCCGCAGCCTCCTGCCATCACAGTCCTCATCTGGCAGGGCTGGAGTCAGGACAAGGCCAGGCTGAGCTGCTCCTGCTGCCCTCAGGTCCCTCCCAGCTCCACCTCTCTGCTGTCATATCTGCATTCTCCGAGCTCTCCTCCAGCCAGGATCTTCCTCTTCTGTTCCCCACACTCCTTCCTCTCCAAATAACACCCCAAAGAAGGGCTCTGGGCTATGATGTCACCCTATGATGCTCTTGGATGGTTATCCCAGGAACCCTTTTCCCATTTTTCCTGCCTGCTCACAGCCCTTTCTGCCACAGATTGTGCCATGGGTGTTTTCCTTCTCTCCCACATGCTCCCCTGCTTTTCACAGCTGACATACCACAGAAAAACAAAGACTTCAATCTTTCAGGCCTTCCCATCCTTCCCTTTCCCCCGGTGGTTGGTTTTTTTCAGCTTTGATCTCATCACAGCGAGTTCCCTGTGAGGGGGAAGAGGAGGAAGAGGAGCACGAAGCCGGGAGCGAGGGAAGGGCAGGACCCACCACTCCCTCCCCTGCTTTGTCAGCAGGTTGCTCTCTCCACTTCTGGGATTGGAACTTTTCCAAGTGCTGTGCATCCCCTCACACCTGGATATGGAGAGTGGGAGCTGCTAAATCCCAGCCAGGGCAATTTGGGATTTCAGCTTCTCGGGGGCCGTGCTGACCTGACAGCGATCCAGCAGCAATTAGCTGCAGAGGGGCACTCGAGAGAAGTGCCCTGCTAGGTCAAAAGCTCCTCTTCTGGGAAGGTTGCCCAGCAGCCCTGCAGTGCCTAAAGCTTGGCAAGAGGGCTTTAGCACCTCGCTGAGCTCAGCTCTGGGCACGTGGCAGCCTGGAGAGCTCCTGAGCTTGCAACCCACCCATCCACAGAGCAAGGACGAGGGAACGCGCCAGGAGTAACAGAGCAGGAGGAGTAAACCCCGAGCAGCAGGCTTGGAGCACAAAGAGTCCCTTCCTTGCACTCCCAGGGTGGGGATCTCAGCTCTGCTCCCGCAGGCTGGAGCTGCAGTTGCCTTTTGTCTTCCTTCTCCACCTGCCAACCTCTCCCTGCCCTTCCCAGAAAAGTTCCAACAGCTCCCACGTGACAAATTTGGCTTTATCTCAACTCAGATTGAGGAAATTGGGCATCTACCTAAAATCTGCAAGGCTCTCCTCCCCCTCACTGCCTGAAAAGGACCTTCAGATCACATTGTGGTGACTACAGACCTGCATTTCCCTAAAAACAAGGAGCACACACTTCACCCGGGCACCCAGAGGTGCCCCATCCTCAGGAGTTGTTCCCAGAACTGCTCCTGCCTCTGTGGAGGATTTGCCTCCCCTCTGTGCTTACCCAGATTTTCTAGCTCCACCCAGCTCCTGCCCACATCCCCCAAAATTCTCCTGCTCACTTCAGATGATTCCTCACACACAACTTAATTGGTCTGTGGGGAGGAAAGGATTTGGAGCTCCAAGTGTCACCGAGGCTGGCACGAAGCTCCAAGTGCCCTGGATGCCAAGGCAGCGGCCTGGCAGGGTGGTGGCTCTGAGGAGGAGATTTAATCCAGCCCAGCAGAGAAGTGAAATCCATCCTCGCTGGCTGCCCACATGGATAGCCAGGGGCCAGGGGCTGGGCAGCAGGAATTTGTAATGCAGCCTCCTGCACAATCCCATCTCACGCCACACTGGAGCTCTCTGCAGAAATTCCAGCTCTGCTGAATTTGGCTCCGAGTTGGAATTCATTTTGGCAGCTGTTTAGGCAGGCAACCAAGGATCTTTCATTCATGTAATTGACTTTTTTATTCATACACATATATGAAAAAATAATGAAAGAAATTGCAGACTAGGTCTTGCTATCAGTAGCTTCCTCTGTGTGAAGCAAAAAGATCTGTATTAAAAGTGGCTCAGCAGCTAAATACACAAAGTGCTGCCCAGGGGCAGGAACAGTATTTAGATATAAAACAAGTTACATGACTCTCAGATCCTGATCCTTGGCTCCAGGAGAATGTTTAATATTCAGGAACAAATGTTAAAAAACAGACCTTTGATACAAAATTCTGTACGTGCATCTTTCCATGCCTGTCCTCTCTCACCCTGCCACAGCTCAGGACTGTGCCTGGGAGAGATCAATGTCACCTTTCCACTGACCAACCCCTCTCTCCCTGGCTCCTCTCCTTAAATTTCCTTTTCCCCGCTGTATTAGCACCTGCTTCCCACCCAGTCACCTTCCAAAACCAAAAAAGCCACTCAGGCCAGGGCAGCAGCTGCTGCTGTGCCCAAGGGCACCACAGCTTCCCCCGTGCTGGTGGCTAAATGGCTTTCAATAAACAAGAGAGTGAAGAAATAGAACGTTGATTTGCTGCTTAAGTAACGTGGCTCTTTTCCATAACTACCAGCCGGTTTCCCCATCCAGCTGCTCTGCACAGAGAGATCTATATCTATATAATATGTATGTGGATATATAATGAATCAAAACAAAGCTTAAAGGCCTCCTGGGGTGGATAATATAACCTGCCTCTCGGACATTAATGAATAGGAACAGATCAGGAAAAATAACTCTGCCACAGAGGTGCAAAAGATGGAAAGAGATGATCTGTCTGGCTGACTCCCCGTGCCTCCTCACTCTGTGCCCTGTGGCACTGATCTAAAATATAAATCTGCTTATTATTTATTATTCATATTATTATAGTGTCGGATTCCTCCGCTGGAGACGAGGAGCTCATTATGTTTTATGTGGCAAAGCTGCAGCCTGGAGAGAGGCAGAGTCCTCCCACGCTGGGCAAGGGGCACTGATCTGCCTGATGCCTGGACACCTTCCCCTTGCAGGGCAGCTCGCTCTGCTCTGCACCAAATCCTCCTTTCTTCCATGGGGTTCCCCTACTCTGCCACCAATCCCTCTTCTTTCCATGAAATTTCCCTGCTCTGTCATTAACACCCTCTTTTTATCCCCCCTCAGGTTCCCTTCTCTCACCCTTTCCCTGCTCTGCCACCAATCCCCTCTTCTTTCCACAGAGTTTTCCTGCTCTCCACCAAGACCCTTTTTTTCCCCATGCATTTCCCCTGCAGGATAAGCCTCGGTTGATTTTTCAGCCAACCTTGACCACACAAAACCGGCGTCAAAACCCCCACGGTGGAGGCAGCCATCGCTCCCTCCCCTTCTTTGGTACCCAGGTCCTGCCAGTCTGCCAGAAAGGCCTCTCTCAGTGGTGCAAACCAAAGCCAAGCAGGGCTGCAGGGGTCGTGCATCCCTCGGGATTTCCACACCCCTCAAGAACCCGCTCGCCGCGGGTCCCGGTTCCCGCTCGGAAGCGCTCGCGCTCCTCCCGCAGTTTTCTCTCACACTTCCACGGTGTGAAGGTGTGGAAGCCTCCATGGTAATGAGCCTCCTGCCTCTGCAGGCTGCCAGGGCGCTGAGCACGCCCCAGGGAAGTCTGTGCCCACAGGTTTAGCGGGAATAGCGTGCAAACCTCGTGCCTGCGTGCGGAGACCGCGCCGCGCCCACCACCGACCTCGGCTGAGCCTCAACACCCTGCCCTGGCCTCCTGCAGCAAAACAAGAAAACACGTTTCACCAGATCATCCCAGCGAAAAGAAGGGTGGATAAATGACTGCACCAGGCACCAGCCCCTCCTGGAACAGCTTCAGTTGCCTTTTCCTGGAAAAATCCATCTCATTTTGTCCTTGAGTAGTCTCCGTGGATGAGCCGCCTTAGCAAGATCGCTCGGGACAGGGAGGGTGAAGGAGATGGGGCAGTGGCAACCACTCCTCCCAGTGCTGAACACAGGAACAGAATACCTGGGATATACCTCCAAGAATCCAAGGATAATGTTTTCCCAGGGCAGCTGTGGCTGCCCCTGGATGCTGGAAATGTCCAAGGTCAGGTTAGACAGGCCTTGGAGCAACCAGATCCAGTGGAAGATGTCCCTGTCCATGTCAGGGGGTTGGAACTGGGTAATCTTTAAGATCCCTCCATCCCAAACCATTTGTGCTTCGCTGTAAGTCTAAATGAGGCTTTGCTAAAGGGCCTGACATCTGTAAAAGTGATTTTTAAAAAAAAACAACCAACTATCTATGCACATAACTCACTACCCATAAATAAGGCATCACTCTCCAAGAAGAATAATCAGAACAAGATTAAAAGAGCAGATAGCAGATGAATATTGTATTTTTCTCTACCCCTCACCACTCCCCAGCAGCAAATGATAAATAACCACAGACCTACTTGGCTTTAATGAACTTAACTGGCTCTTTTTAATATTGGGGGAATTATTAATATTGTATCCCAATAACTACACCCTCCTCCCACCCCACTCCCCAAGCCAGGCTGGGATTAAACACTAATCCTAATGACAAGTGGAGAGGTTTTCCAGCAACAGCACCACCCTGTGAGCCCTGCAGATTGTTCCTGTGCTCTGAGCTGATGGCAGCAGCCTGGCCGGGTTCAAAGCCAGGGTAAGGCCATTCCTCTGCTGGAGAGCAGCAAATCCACGGCCACTTTATTCCAGATCCATCAGTACCATCCACAAAGGGCTTGGCTAAGGCAGAGCTACACCAGGAAAGGAGTTTATGCTTTGTGTGTGAAATGTTTCCAGCAGGAGGGAGGAGAGGAGATTCAAGCTGTGTGAGCCAGCTGCAAACAGGAGCTGGGGATGGCACAAAAGCTGCCAAAAGCCACATTGTCTGCCTACAGTGAAAGGCACAGCTGGGTTTCTGCCCCTGTCACCTCATTCTGACGCCTGGGAGGAAGAATTTGGTACCTGCTGACATCAGCGTCCTCCTTCCCCAGCACTGAGGGACTGGCTGCACCTTCATCCTCAGAGCCACCAGCACCCTTTAAAATGCTGATTCTGCCTTGTGGGATCTTCCCTGCACTGCCTGCAGGACAATTCTGAGTGTCCTGGGGGAGCTGAACCGAACTCTCCACAATTCCACTGCCATTAGCACTCATTCTTACCTCGCCAGTCTTTAATGTTCATTTTCCCCTTCAGCCCTCCAGCTCCTACACACCTGTGCACAAACTGCACCCAACAGGGCAGCTCCGGGGCCTTTACTCACTGAAAAAGTGGTTTAGTGTGTCATAAACACCTCGGGAGGGCGATTACACAGGGATTCAGGGCTGTGCAAACGATGCTCTGCTACCCACGGCCTTGACAGAGGGGTGGGCTGGGAGTAAAGGGGCACCACACAACCAAAGCCATGCAGGAAAAAATTCTCCTCTGCCTCCCTGGGAGTGTGGGCAGGCCCTACCACAGGGTGCCCAGAGAAACTGTGGCTGCCCCTGGATCCCTGGAAGTGTCCAAGGCCAGGTTGGATGAGGCTTGGAGCAACCTGGGATAGTGGGACGTGTCCCTGCCCATGGCAGGGGGTGGAACTGGATCTTCAAACCAACCTAAACCACACCATGACTCTGTGATTCTCATTCCACCATCAGCACAGGAGATTCACAGCCCTTCAGGTGCTCCAGAATTTTGGAATCATGCCTAGAAACAAGGACAAATGACCCAGAATTACACTTCCAGCAGCAGCGTGGGGTTCAGGAGGACTTGGACTACAAATTGCTTCTCTGGTAGCAAACCACAAAACACTGGGACAGCAATGACAGCTGAGCCAGAGGAGGATGCGCAGTCCCTGGGTATGGGGCAGGAAAACATCAAGTTTCACCCCAAATAAACACCCTTAAACGCTGGAGCTGCTGAGTGAAGTTTGCAGAGCTGGGAGACAGGGGCAGAGAAGGGAAGGAGACAATTCTGAAAGGCTCCAGGACGCCTTGCAAGGAGTCTGTCAGCAGATCCTCTGTCAGGGCTCCTGATCCCGCTCCTGGCGAGGGCAAATCCATGGATAAACTACAATTTTTGGCCGGGGTATGGATTTTAAACCAGCTTCTTTAGCACACCCCATGAATCAAGCCAGAGAATGCCAATTTAGAGCCCCCACGCTCCGTTTGGTGAGCCAAGTAAATAACCCAGCAAATAACTCAGGCAAATTTCCTGACACTTCCTTGAGCATGAGTGAACAGGCGAAAAACAAACCCAGAGCTGCTCCCACACACGTTGTGTGCTGCAGGAAAGCGGGGCCAGGGGAGATGCTAGCCTGGAGGGCAGGAGGGAGCCGATGGTTTTTGGTTTTTTTAGGGTGACTGGATGCGAGAATGTTCTCAGAGGAAAATGGACATATCCTAAAAGAGAGGCTGTGTAAAATCTGGCCTTGCTCTGCTAAATGAACGGCTGGCTGGTCACTGCTGTGTGCAGCTGAGGGGTTTGTGAGTGAAAACCATCCTGAGGAGGATGAGGGTCCGTTAACAACAAGTTATTCCTGGGTGAAAAACAACTGCACCTGCATTAAACGAGAAATCTGTGTCACGAGAATTAACAAAATGTGTGAACTAACCAAGAATATAGAGAGTTGATGGACAAGAAAAATACTTTTTCTGAGCAATAGAGTAATGGGCAAGAAAACCTGTTGGCCAGTTGGAGTGACACACGAGGTGTGGAAAACCTGCATAAAAATCAGTTGTGTGAATAAAGAACGGGCATTTCCTTGGTTCGTATGGAACCAGGAGTGCCCAGTTCTTTATCTCCTCAGCTGGATGCAACACAACCTGTGTGAGGGGTCCCAGGATATTTCGGGAGGCCTTGCACTTGTTCTTCCAAGGGCTCCAGGCTGCCTGGAGGCAATTTTTTCCCTCCCTGAGCTCTTAAAGCTGTTGAGAACACTCCCAGCCCTTCCTGCTCCTTCCCTCCCTGATCAGTATTTGAGGTCCATGGAGATATTAATTCACCCAGACAGAGCAGGGAACTGACTGACAAAAGAAGTCCTTAGTAAAACATCACCGTTTTGGATAAAGCTTTTAGACCTGGATTTCCCCACCAAGAAAACAGGAGCAGGCAGGTTTTTCTCCAGGGCTGCACCAGAAGGGAACACAGAATTTAAGGCTGAAGAAACAGGTTTGCACTGATGGCTTTTCCCCACTGTGTGTCAAGGGGAGAAATAGAGCGTTCAGGAGCCTCCAGGCTGCTCCTCTGCAGCCAAAGGCAGGGAAGGTCACCCTGTAGCCCACATTCTGCTCAATTTCTCGCACAGATGACGCCTCCCAAGCTCACTGCAATGCAACACTCGCTGTGGGTCCTGGCCAGGCCGGCAGAAATCCACGGCGCGCTCAGAGACGAAGCAATCTGCTGCCTCTCCCCTCCACGGAGGGCTGCCAGGGCCAAGATCCACCCAAGAAACCCCCAAAAAAAAGCAGCAGCGGGGAAGCTCAGGGCTCGGCTCACCAGCCAAGTGTCCCTGACTCAGCACCGCCGTCTTTCCTTCTGCCTGGAAGCCAAGAGCTGCAGGGAACAATCTCCTTTTGCTGGTGAAGAACCCACCCTGCCACTGGCCCGGCTCGCCTCCCGTCACCGACCACATCCCCGAGCACTGCAGCAGCCCGCTCTCAGATGGCTTTGAGGATTGTTTCAAGCATTTGCTTGCGCTTTCTTTGAATATTTAAATGTTCTTGCTGGCCTGTTTTTCCTTCCCTATGCAGAGCATTGATTTATGTTGCTAGATACCATATCTCCCTGCCTTGCCAAAAGCATGCATTTGGGAATGATTTCAGGGCTGCTGGTAATATTTTTTCCCCCTCTTTTTATTCTGCACTTTATTTTTATTAACTTTTTTGTTGGAGGCGCCGTAAAAATGAAACTGTGGCTTGAAGGAACAACACTCATCAAACCCCCCAAACCAAAGCAAGCTGGAAGGCAGCTGCCATTCCCAGCTGCAGCACAGATTTGAGTTTCCAGTCCTTAAAAGCTGAAAATCACAGTCCCAGGTCTCAAACTCCTTCACATTTCCCTCTGGAGAGCTGGGGAAAAAACAGACCCCAGGTTTGCAGCTCTGTGCTGTCGGGGGAGCTCCCCCTGTTTTATTTCCACACTCCCAAAAACCTCAGAGTGCTCCCCAAAAAGAGGGGACACGAAGCAAAACGAAGGATTTCCACCTTCAGATAAATTCAGCCTCCATTCCCATCCCTGCCTGCTGACTGGAGCAGAGGCTGTGCCCATCGAGGAGAAATGCTGGGAGTGCTCCACATGAATCAGGGATTCCAGGGACATAAAACACCTGGCCACCCTTCCCAGGCTCCTGCCAGCTCCCTCCCCATATTTCCTGAGCTGCCTCATGCTCCAGCAGCGGAGGGGAGAGGTAATTTTACTTCCAGTGTGTCACCTGTGGAGGTGGCAGATGGGGACAGGAAGGGATGAGCTGCTTAGCTGAGACAAATGGTGAATAAAGGCAGCTGGCGGCTGCAGGGGGACAGCCAGGGGAAGCAGTTTACTTTTTAAACAACAGAGCAACGTGTCACTTCTGTGAGGTGAGCTCCATTTCCAGGCTGCTGGATGCATTTCTGTTCCTTAACCCACGCCAGCAGCCAGGGAAAATGATGGTGCCTCTCCCTGAGGGCTTTTTGACACAGCCCAAAGGAGCCTGGGTTCCTTAATTCCTTTGGAATGGTGGAATTCCAGTTTGAATTCGAAATTCCATTTTGAAAATTGAGTATTTTGGGGTTATCACAGTTCAAGAACTGGGGGAAGGTTGGGCTCTGGCACCTCTTGCTCATCGATGGAAGGTAAATAGAGTTGTGGCAGAGAAATATCTCATTTATCTGGAGTTTAGGAGAGGGGCAGGGGGTGAGTTTAGTTCCTCAGTGGCTCTTAGAGGGGTGGCTTTGAATTGAACAGAAACATCAGCACCACAAAAAAACAATGTAAATCTAGAAATCCACGGTAAACTGCATCTCATTTACAAGAGGAGGGAGTCAACATTTCCAAAACGCGTGGAGGAGCTTCAGCAAGTGTGTCAGGCTCACTATAAACTGCATTTCATCTACAAACTAAAGTCAGAACAGCCCCAAAATGCAGGAAGGAACTTACAGCAAGTGTGTCAGCTCACCGTAAACTAATTCCATTTACAAAAGGAAGAGACAACATGTCCAAAATACAGGGAGGAATTTCAGCAACTTTGTCAAGTCACCATAAGCTAATTTCATTTACAAGAGGTAGGAGAGAACATTCCCAAAATGCAAGGAGGAGCTTCAGCAAGTGTGCCAGCTCACCATAAACTGCATTTCATGTACAAACTAAAGCCTGAGCATCCCCAAAATGCATGGAGGAGCTTCAGCAAGTGTGCCAGCTCACCATAAACCAATTTAATGTACAAAAGGAAGTAGAGAACATTCCCAAAAAGCAAGGAGGAGCTTCAGCAAGTGTGCCAGCTCACCATAAACTGCATTTCATGTACAAACTAAAGCCTGAGCATCCCCAAAATGCCGGCAGGAGCTCAGTGTCTGCACATCTCACCCAGGAGAAGCACAGAACCTCTCGCTCAGTGCCAGTCCCACCAGGCAGGGGGGATCCCCCTCCAAGAACCCTCCCAGAGCCCAAAGAGCACTGCAGGAACCCCAGCCCAAGCCAGGGGCACTCACCAATCCTCAGGGAATGGGGGCTGGCCCAGATCCTCATCAGCCACAGCAGAAGGAGCACCAGAGGCGCCAAGACACGGAGCATCTTCCATAAATCCTCATGGAGCCCTGCGGTGGTCTGGGCATGACATAACTCTGCAGGGAGACACAAAACACGGCCCCGCTGAGCACCCAGAACGGAATGTTGGGGTTCTCCCTGTGAGAGGAACGAGGGAGGGGTCTTTGCAAACGAGCTGATGGGTAAAACCAGCGCGGAGAGATAAAAGAAACAAGGGGAGGGATCCCACTGATGGGCAGATGGATAAAAGAGATTTGCTTCTACAAACGAACGGTGAAAGAAACCTTCACGAAAGGTGAAAGAAACAATGGACNTTGCCTCTACAAACGAACTGAGAAATGAAATTGGGTATTGAGAGGTGAAAGAAACAATGGGCAGAAAAAAATAAAACGAACCAAACACCCACATAAATTCCATAAGAATCAAGAATTTAAAGGGAGGGTTGCATTATACATTAGAGGGGGATTTTTAGGTTTCAGGCGTTCTGGGAAGTCTGTGCCTCTCAAGTGCCTCAGAAATGGGGAAAGCGAGAGGGAAATGTGGAATAAAAAATTGGGAAATTGGGATGAAAGGGAGGCTGCATCCTCCAAAAATTGGAGAGACCCCAGGGGAATGTCCCATGCCCTCTCTGTTTATACAAATAAAGTTCCAGGAACTCCTCTGCCTCCTTTTTGGACATAAACCTCTGTTTATGTTTGGACATTGTACTGTTTGGACACAAACCTCTCTGTTTGTGGGTGTATTTTCCTGACATGTGCTAACAAGCCCCCAGGAAAACACTACATTTAACCTAGAGCTGTAAAAAGAGCTCCCAAATTAAGTAATTAAATGAAATTGTTTCATTAAATTAAAAGTATAAGTGTGTAGTTTAACACATTTATTATAAGTGTGTAGTTTAAATAAAAGTGTATTAGATCACACTGTAAAAAACCTTACAATTTTAGAGTCTTAAGATATAATAATATATATAAATAAAATTTTAAAGCATAAGCTTTTCCTTTTTTTTCACCTTCTTAAAGTCAAGTAATATTATGTAATTAAATTTTAAAAGTACACAATGTAAACCACAAGTAGTAAATTATTAAGTTAGAAATAAAATAAANGTGTATTAGATCACACTGTAAAAAACCTTACAATTTTAGAGTCTTAAGATATAATAATATATATAAATAAAATTTTAAAGCATAAGCTTGTCCTTCTTTTTCACCTTCTTCTTAAAGTCAAGTAATATTATGTAATTAAATTTTAAAAGTCCACAATGTAAACCACAAGTAGTAAATTATTAAGTTAGAAATAAAATAAAATATATAACATTAGTTAAGTAAGTCATTTTAAAAAACCTTGGAGAGAGACCTTAAGCTCCATTTTTAACTTAATAACCTAATATACCACAAAACTCACACTTTGTAAAACTGTAATACAAATAAAAAAAAAATTAAAAATACTTTTAAATCCAAACAAAAAAAATCCCAACCCACAACACCTCTGCTCTCCCCCAGCATCATTCAGCTCTGGAGACAAAGGCTCTATTTACCCGAGGAGGAGGAAGCTATTTACAGACTATGAATTATTCAGGGATTAAAATCAAACTGGGCAGAGAGCTCCTTGAAAAAAAATATAAAATTAAAAAAAAAAAAAGAAACGCGAGAAAAAATCCAAATATTTCATCTTGGCACTTTTAGCGTTTCAACAAAAACAAGTGGAAATCAATATTGAGTCACATCTCTGACTTCCATCCTCACCCACCTCCCCTTTTTCTTTCCACTCAGAGCAGCCTGCAATTCATTATATAACACTGACTTCAGGTTTTAGGATGGGACAAAACATTTTCATAGCAGAAAAACAGGATTTGAGGGAAGGGCTTCGGAGGCAGAAGCCACTTGGGCCTCACCAAGGTGGAAACCGATTCCTTGCCACAATTCCAGCCACCTCCTTCCCTCCCTTTTCAGGAACAAAAGGATTCACTCAGCTCAAGAGCGTCTTTTATTTTTCTTTTTGTCCTCACACAAGATCTCACCCCCCGACCTCGCAGAGGTCCGAGTTCCAAAGTCACAACACCAAAAAGACGAAGGGCAGGAGGTGGGAAAGGCAGATGTTGGCGCTGGCTGTCCCGCAGCAGGCTCCTGCAGCACAGCTAATCCAATTTGCAACAAGTGCTGTTTAAACAGCTTCATAAAGGGCAGATTTTACCTCATCAAAAAAAAAAATAAAAACAACCCAAAAAACCCCCAAAAAACTGTTGTCTCTGGAGTTGATAAAATTATCTCCACAGGCAGCAGTGTCCTTAAATGCTGACTTTGAGTGTTTCTCATCTGTTACCTTATCTCTCCCTTCTCCAGCTCGCTGGCAAACGTTCTCACTCTTTTCCATTTGTCTCCTTCTTGGGCCAAAATACCAAAGCCCTGACACAGGCAAAGTCTTTAATCTGCCTTTGAAGTTACCAGGAGTTTTGTCCGAGCAAGACGCAGCCTTTTACTTGCAGTTTTCCAATTAATCTATTTTTAGATTACATTTAAGACTTCCTCCAGCTTGTCTCAGCACTCTCCTCAGGGACCATCCCCCCTTTCACAGAGGGGAAATGCAGAGAAACAAAAATCCAGCCAGCCCTGGCACATCTCCACTCCCTGGGGGTTTGATCCCTTCCTGGACCTGCTTCCCCACCTCCAGGTGTCCCCTCCTGCATCCCAGTTCCAGAAAATTGAGGGATCTCGTGCTTCATGGGAAGAGCATCCCCATTGCAGCGCTCTCAACCCATTTTTAAAAGCCAGAAACTCCCCAGAAACCACCTCAGAAAATCCTGAGCCACCTCTGTGAAGGGCAAATAGCAATTTTCTCCAATTTTTTTTTTTTCCCCCCTCTTTTCAGTGGGAGTTCCAGAGTAATTCCTGGGGAAGAGAAGCCCTAAAAGGTTAAGCGCACGGGAAATTGGTTACTTAGAAGCGCTGGCAGCAGCAGAGACAGATTGCGGAGCAATGTATCATTTGAGCACTTTGAAGCAGCTATTTCCAAACTTCCCAAGATATTGACAAAACAGCAGGATGGCGTCAGGCTCGCTGGCAGCCCGGAACGGGGAGCTGGAGGAGCACACACACACACAGACACCCCAGACATCCCTCCCGAGTGAAAACAGGGATGGAGACGGCAGCACAGCGAGGGCACCCAGAGCTTTGCCACCCCGAGAGCTTCCCCATGCTCAGTTCTGGCTCTAAAGCTGCTCCCCAACACTCTCAGTCCTTTTTTTTCTCTTTTTAAAATTTTTTCTTTTTCTTTTTTTAAATTTTTTTTTTCCATTTTTAGGTCATTTTAGGTCCCACCCGCAGCGTGCTTTCCTTGCCAGCCCCTGGTGATGAACAGCCACGGCTCAACTGAAACATCTAGTAGGGAATGTCAGACCAGGACCAGGGCAGGGAAAAGGGGGTCACAAATCCCCCCATTTCCAGCCAAACAGGAGGGAAACGCCCGCCTGAAATTCGAGGAGGTTGCTGGAGTTGACATCCCGGTCATTCCCTGCCAAAGCTCTAGGGAATCGCTTCAAGGAAGGACATGGAAGGGCTGGAGAGGGTCCAGGGAAAGAAAATGAGCTGGGGAAGGGGCTGGAGCCCCAGGAGGGGCCGAGGNTGGAGCCCCAGGAGGGGCTGAGGGAGATGGGAAGGGGCTCAGCCTCGAGAAAAGGAGGCTCAGGGGGAACTTCTGGCTCTGCATAGCTCCTGACAGGAGGGGACAGTGCCAGGTCAGGTTGTGCTCCAGGGAACAGGGACAGGAGGAGGAGGAACAGCCTCAGGCTGGGCCAGGGGAAGGCAAGGTGGGCCCAGCAGGAATTTCCCCATGGAAAGGATGTTCAGGGATCAGAACTGCCCAGGGAGGGTTGGCGTACCCACTCTGGAGGTGCCCAAGGAACCCCTGGAGGTGGCACTCAGTGCTCTGAGCTGGTGACAAGGTGGGGATGGGTCACAGCTTGGACTGGGAGGGCTTTTCCAACCTCAATAATCCTGGGAAGAGCCAGCTTAGAAGGAGCGGTTCTCGTTTCAGACTCTGCAAGGACAAAAATGCACGAGGAGCGACAGCTCCCGTGGGAGAGGGGACAAGCTCCTGTGACTCCCTGCTCTGAGGGACAGACCCCACAGCTGCTCCTCCTCTCTGCAGCCTGCTGGAGAGGCTGGCTCGGAGATTCCCACAGCTGCCTGCACATCAGCAGCTCGGAGCGAACAGCGAAGCTGAGCCATAAATCCAGGGCGCCCGCTGAGCTCCGCTCCGGAGCTGCAATTACCTGGGACATGGAGCACAGGGGGATGCTGCTCCGCCTCACACATTCCCCACCCCTCAGGAGGGCCTGGATTTTGGAGCACGGGCCCAGGGAACAGCTGCCAGCAGTAGAAGTGCACCTTGGGGGGGGTTGCCAAAAGAGCAGAAAACACAGGATCCTACCAGCCATGCCCACGGAACATCTGGCAGCTGGAGGTGATGGCAAAATACCTGGGGAGGGGAGCACGAGGATGCCTCCCCACCAGCACAGCTGCACAAAGGGCTGGGATTCCAGAATCAGGAGGAGGAGGGAAGGAAAGAGAGGATCTTCCTCCTGAAAATGAACAAAGGTGTGTCCCAGTCCCCACTCGCCGCCTCCTCCCTAAATTCAGGCACGAAAGGGTGGCGAGCACAGCTCAAGAGCCCTCGCTGCACATTAATTTTGCCTTGCTGAGCTTGCCATCCTCCCCAGCTGCCTTCCAGCTGCAAGGTGCATCCGTCTGCCCCTCGTTTCCCCCGGAGGTGCCGTCAGACAGGAGCTCCACCCGGGTGTGCCAGCCAACTGTGGCTGCAGCCGGGGTACCCGCTCCAGCACGGCCCCAAATCCCACTCAGAGAGAGGGGGAGCACAACCCTCCTTCGTGCAACACCAACGTAAAACCTCTGAAAGCCAAGAAAAACCCCGAAGACACAAAGTTATCTAGCAGCTTGCCGCACTAATTCCCGTGCCTGTGGAGATGACTTATCCCAGGCTCATCCTCAGCTGGCTGAAAATAAATCAGACCAACTTCCCCTGCCGAAGTTTGCAGCGAGAACACGTCAGGAGCTGTGCATTCACAGCTCCTGCTGGAGTGGCTCCTCTTTCCTGCTCTGCCAGCAGGCTGGGAGAGCCTGGCTGATGGACAGCTCTCTGTGGAGCATTCCCAATCTGCTCCCCCCTCCCCAAAAAAAAAAAAAAAAAAAAGTGGGATGGCTGGGAATGAGTTCCCAGGGTGGGAGGTGCCTTGGTGAGAAGCTGCGAGCTGACCCCTGCGTGCAGCACAAATATGGAATCCTTCTCCTGCTAAGCCCCCCTCTCTTTTTCTTTTCTTTTTTTTTTTTTTAATCTTTCAACTCTGGAAATTCAAGGGAAAAAAACGAATCAGGGCTATGCTGGAGAGTTTTGTGTTCTCTCTGCAGATAAAAGTCTCTAAATACCAAGCAGAATTATGGACGATTTGCCTCTGAGAGGGAGCAAGTTGCTTCTGAAACTACTGATACATTTTTAATGACTGTGTGAGCTGGTGCTCTCCTTCACTGCTATCACCACAGCGTCCTGCTAGTTAGAGATTTCTGCAGAAAAAATTCTTAGACAGTAGAGCAAAAAGCCAAAAGGCAGAATAAAATCCTAAATTACTAAAAGAAACCCCCAAAAAAAAAAAAAAAAACAAAACCCCAAACCAAAAAAATAAAACCCTGAAAACAACCTGTGCTGAAGCTGCCACAGAGATAAAGAAGACATCCCTGAAAAGCAGCCACCTCTCCGCTTGTTTACTCTGCCTGACAAGGACACTCAAGGAATCTGCTGTTATTTCGTGGAATTATGGAGTGGTGTGGGTTGGAAGGCACCTTAAAGATCATCTGCCATGGGCAGGGGCGCCTCCCCCTGCCCCAGGTTTCTCCAAGCCCCGTCCAACCCGGCCTTGGACGCTTCCAGGGATGGAGCATCACCTTCTCTCAGGACAACGCGTGCCAGGGATTCCTGTTCACACCTCCAAAAACGCCACCAACCCTGCAAAACTCATCCCTGCCACAGCTTGACCTGTCCCCAGCAGGAGCCACACGGGGCTCAGCCCCTCCAGCTGCCCCGCAGAGCAGCGCCAGCCTTCCCAAAAACCCCAACGTGTTGCTTTTATCCCGGCGCAACCCCACGCTGCAAACCCCCGTCCACGCCTTCTCCTGCAAGCTGAGAAACCACAAACACCCTGGAAAAACCTGGCAGCGAATTCCACCTTCTCCAAGCGGATTTTTTTTTTTTTTTTAATTTTTTTTTTCTTTCCAGGCAGGAGTTTGGAGGGGGCTTTGGTGTTGATGGATCTCTCCCTGCCTCACCAGAAGCTTGATGAATGGTGAGAAAACGCAGCTCGAGCAAAGCTGGAGTAATCCTCACAGCTGAGACAACAAATTTAACAGCTGCAGAGCAGCAAGGAATTGGGGGAAAAACTGTCAGGGAATATCAACAACCAACTTAACGGGGCCTTTCTCATTCTTTCGACAGGCAAAGAGAGCTCTTGCCTTTTGTAGAGCTCCTTCCGCAGACGGGCTCGGGTGTAAATGGAACAGGCAGGAAGGGAAGAACCTGAAAATCCTGGAAAACATCTCAACAGGTGGCTGCTGCTGGGCTCCAAAAAGTGTCTCAGGGGGAGGGAAGAGCTCCACTGACAGCCTGCCCCGGGGCCACAAAGATGTAACTTCAATTAAACTGAAAAATCACTTCATTTAAAGCCACCACCAATATGTCTCGCTCGGTTTTAAAAAAAAAAGCAAACCAACAAAAAAAAGCATAATTAGCACAGCTAAATCATTACCAAGAGGTATTGTCGCAGTCAAAAAAATCTCAGTGAGGCTGAGGGAAAGGAGCGAGATCTATAAAGAGAATGAATGGCTGAAATTACAATGGTAAATTTGAAGGGAAAAAAACCCAAATTAATGTTTGGATGGGGTGTAAACCCTTCAGGCTGCAAGGGAATGGTGAATTTCCTATTTTTGAGGGCTGGAAGAATGAGCCCTCGGGGCAAGGCTCCTCACACAGCCTCTGGAAGCAGCCAGCGCTTAAAAAGGATATTTAACAATATGAAGCAGAGCTCGGTTCCAGTCTGGCAATTTCTATGTTCCTATAAAAACCACGTCTCGTTTTTTAGATTTCATCAGCATTAAAAAGCCTGCTTTGCTCACAGCCAGCCCGCTCTGTGTGCTCACTCCAGTGCTGGGGATGGATTTACCCAGGGTGAGAGACGGAGCTGTGGTATCTCCTGTCCCCAGGTGTCAGGGGATGAAAGGAACCTTGGGCTCCCCATCACATCACACCTCTCCACGGGAGCCAGCCAGGTAACACCAAGGCAGGTGATGCTACTGATAAACACCTGCTCAACTGATACATTAAATGGAAGTTTTTTTATTATTTTCATTGCCCTAGCTGTGTTCTTTCATCTCTCTCTTCTCCTTTTTCTTTTTTTCCCCCTCCACCCTTCGTGATTTCCAGAAAAAGAAGCAAGAAAACTTCAAGGAGAAAAGAATTCTGGAGGCAGTGAAGCAGAAGGACAAATGTATTGCTGACATTTCTCCTTGCTGTGGATTATTTTCTTCAACTTTCTCTCTCCCCAGCATCGAGTCCTCTCATCTCACCCCCTTCTCAGTCCTGCCCAGAATGAGCAAAGCCTGATCAAATTTCCTGCTTAGAGATAAAAGCAGCTTGTCCCCATCCTAACTCCTCTCACAGGCTGGGCCATCTCCGAGCCAGAGAGATTTCCCCCAGCATTATCAACCCCGGACCCGTGAGCACAAGGAGACCTCAGTCACAGGATGTCTTTATTCCATTTTCCTCTCCTCCACAGGTTTATCCCTCGGCCCATCAGCCCTCCCAGGCTCGGTCAGTACTGGAGAGCTCTGCAGGCACCGAGGAGCGAATCACGAGTGTGGAGACCCCTCTTGCCCCCCAACCAAAGCCCCATTACAGCATCGACCCCGCAGCATTAAAACCCATTGGTTTGGGCAGCTCACTCGGTCCTTAAGCTCCATTTTTAACTCATTAACCTAATGTGCTACAGAACTCACCCTTTGTGAAACTATAACCCAACCCCATCTCTCTCCTTAACCCCAACCCACAGCAGCATCCCCCAGCTCGCCTGGGAGCGGGTTTGAGTTTTTGGGAATTTGGCTTTAAAGCCTTCTGCAAAGAAAACCCAAAAAAAGCACTCAACACCGTGGATGGACGGAGCAGCGGGAGTGAAACACGGCAGCATCTGAAACTGGGGGGTTTGTTTGGTGTGACCCTCCTTGGGAGAGCCCCCCGAGCCTCGCTGCTGGGCTGGATGAGCTCCCGCAGCCTCTGAGGGGATGCTGCCCCATCCCTGTGCCTGGAACCCCTGCTCCAGGAATTCTCTGCTCCAGGAACCCCTGCTCCAGGAATCCCCTACTCCTGGAACCCCTTGTTCCAGGAATTCTCTGCTACTGGAACCCCATGTTCCAGGAATTTCCTGCTCCTGGAACCCCTTGTTCCAGGAATTCCCTGCTCCTGGAACCCTTTGTTCCAGGAATTCCCTGCTCCTGGAACCCTTTGTTCCAGGAATCCCCTACTCCTGGAA